>CM076572.1:57903735-58326252 GCA_034641835.2 Pinus albicaulis
AATTTTTTCTTTATTGTATTGTTTAATTATTGTTTATGTATTTATAATCTAAAAATTGAAACCTTATTCATTATTTAAAGTGTATAATTAAGTTATTAATGAATAAGATTTTCTTTAACAACAATTAAACATTAATTTCATTGTAGCCATTAAAAAGTTATTAAAACTAAACATAAACCAAAATATTTACAAAAGTAAAACTAAATTGAAACAAGGAAACTAACTAAAATAAAATATCAAAGAAGCTAAAAGTAAAGTAATAGTTAGTATATTATTTATAGAAACTAGGGTTAGTGTGGAAACAAGAAAACAAAGTAAAAAGTGAATAGAATTTACATAACATCATAAGTGAAACACACACATTTTAGAGACTTACAATTGTAAAAATGAGTGAAATAACACATTCATGCAAAGAAAATAAAATAAAATTTTAAACATTAGAAAAGGACATAGGGCCCAAATTCCAGAAACCATCAAGGCGAGATATGACCAGGTGTTGTCGCTGCGACAAACACCCTCCAAAATTTTGCTTACACTTGAATTTTGGGGCCTACTGAGGATCTTGTGATCTATTTTTATATGGTCACTTCATGGTAATCTAATATTCTTTTAAGGTCTAAGTCTCCCTTTAAGTGTCAAATTCACTTGCTTATGCATGCTCAGTTCTCTAAGAATTCACAAGTGCACTTTTTTCGATGCAAGCTTACATAGGTACTACACAACTCTTAAAGGTAAGGCTTGTGCAAGCACTATCGATGGTGAATGCGCAATCCACAAGCACAATGTGCTATGAAACATATGTCGATATTCAATGTGCACTCTCCATTGACCATCTCCTTCATTTTGATTGCAATTTTACTATTATTTCGGTGAGTTTTCCCAATTGTCTCTTTGGAACACCTTTGTTTTGCAAGTGTCACTTTCATAATTGAAACTATCATTTTTACTTGCATTCACTCTTATAAGTGTTATTTTCATGTTATCTTCACTTTTTCATGTGTCACTTTCACTTTCTTTAAGCCTTTGCAAGTGTCGTTCACACTTTTCTCTTACTTTCACGAGTGTCGTCTTTTGGCATGGGAAGTGTTGCACATTATAAGAGCAGAGTTATGAATAATTTAAAGAGGAAATTTTGGTAAAAATGGCTCATATTTATCATGCAAGCATGTATTAGACTCATTCCCAAAGTTTTGTGCACTGTCATACTAGTGTCGTCACCGTCGTCACACAATATATATTAAGTGTCACACTTGGAGGATAATGTTGTTTTGTCGTCGCAATAAGGGGATCATGTTGATTCTGAGTGATTAGTGTTTCATGTGTTGTCGCCGATAGTTTTGAGTGTTTGATCATGTTCAATTCCAAACTTTGTTTCATCTTGGCCTCACTGATCCCACACTTAGTCAAATTTATGAAAGTATCATGCCCGACCAACCTGGATTCACTCTGCCCCTCCAAACTATGCATTGCACAGTTGTAAGCCTCAAGCATGCACCCCTTCCTCTTATAACTTCTTAATGCATAGTTACTTCCTCCAAGGAATGCACATTGTGCAGTTAAAGTTCTCAAGGATTGCCTCTTCCCCCCTAGAACTGCACAATCCTACCTCCCAACCGGTATCCTTTTACGAATTGTGCAGTTGTAAGCAACAATCTGTCTCCATACCTTCTCGAACTGCATAACTGCATAATCCTCTTGTCCTCTCTCTCTCTCTCTCTCCCTCTCTCTCTCTCTTGAACTGCACATTCCACAGTTACAGTGGGAAACCTTGCCTCACTATGATCCTTAACTATGCAGTATTGTCTAATGGGCCTCCAGTACTGCACTTTTCACATTCACAAGAATTAGTCCCTCACTCCTGACCTATGTAACTAAATATTCGAATACTTACTTAATGATTAACTAAAAATGTGGAGGCATATTACACATATTCCCCTTAACTATGCAGTATTGTCTAATGGGCCTCCAGTACTGCACTTTTCACATTCACAAGAATTAGTCCCTCACTCCTGACCTATGTAACTAAATATTCGAATACTTACTTAATGATTAACTAAAAATGCGGAGGCATATTACACATATTAATTTTTTCTTTATTGTATTGTTTAATTATTGTTTATGTATTTATAATCTAAAAATTGAAACCTTATTCATTATTTAAAGTGTATAATTAAGTTATTAATGAATAAGATTTTCTTTAACAACAATTAAACATTAATTTCATTGTAGCCATTAAAAAGTTATTAAAACTAAACATAAACCAAAATATTTACAAAAGTAAAACTAAATTGAAACAAGGAAACTAACTAAAATAAAATATCAAAGAAGCTAAAAGTAAAGTAATAGTTAGTATATTATTTATAGAAACTAGGGTTAGTGTGGAAACAAGAAAACAAAGTAAAAAGTGAATAGAATTTACATAACATCATAAGTGAAACACACACATTTTAGAGACTTACAATTGTAAAAATGAGTGAAATAACACATTCATGCAAAGAAAATAAAATAAAATTTTAAACATTAGAAAAGGACATAGGGCCCAAATTCCAGAAACCATCAAGGCGAGATATGACCAGGTGTTGTCGCTGCGACAAACACCCTCCAAAATTTTGCTTACACTTGAATTTTGGGGCCTACTGAGGATCTTGTGATCTATTTTTATATGGTCACTTCATGGTAATCTAATATTCTTTTAAGGTCTAAGTCTCCCTTTAAGTGTCAAATTCACTTGCTTATGCATGCTCAGTTCTCTAAGAATTCACAAGTGCACTTTTTTCGATGCAAGCTTACATAGGTACTACACAACTATTAAAGGTAAGGCTTGTGCAAGCACTATCGATGGTGAATGCGCAATCCACAAGCACAATGTGCTATGAAACATATGTCGATATTCAATGTGCACTCTCCATTGACACTCTCCTTCATTTTGATTGCAATTTTACTATTATTTCGGTGAGTTTTCCCAATTGTCTCTTTGGAACACCTTTGTTTTGCAAGTGTCACTTTCATAATTGAAACTATCATTTTTACTTGCATTCACTCTTATAAGTGTTATTTTCATGTTATCTTCACTTTTTCATGTGTCACTTTCACTTTCTTTAAGCCTTTGCAAGTGTCGTTCACACTTTTCTCTTACTTTCACGAGTGTCGTCTTTTGGCATGGGAAGTGTTGCACATTATAAGAGCAGAGTTATGAATAATTTAAAGAGGAAATTTTGGTAAAAATGGCTCATATTTATCATGCAAGCATGTATTAGACTCATTCCCAAAGTTTTGTGCACTGTCATACTAGTGTCGTCACCGTCGTCACACAATATATATTAAGTGTCACACTTGGAGGATAATGTTGTTTTGTCGTCGCAATAAGGGGATCATGTTGATTCTGAGTGATTAGTGTTTCATGTGTTGTCGCCGATAGTTTTGAGTGTTTGATCATGTTCAATTCCAAACTTTGTTTCATCTTGGCCTCATTGATCCCACACTTAGTCAAATTTATGAAAGTATCATGCCCGACCAACCTGGATTCACTCTGCCCCTCTAAACTATGCATTGCACAGTTGTAAGCCTCAAGCATGCACCCCTTCCTCTTATAACTTCTTAATGCATAGTTACTTCCTCCAAGGAATGCACATTGTGCAGTTAAAGTTCTCAAGGATTGCCTCTTCCCCCCTAGAACTGCACAATCCTACCTCCCAACCGGTATCCTTTTACGAATTGTGCAGTTGTAAGCAACAATCTGTCTCCATACCTTCTCGAACTGCATAACTGCATAATCCTCTTGTCCTCTCTCTCTCTCTCTCTCCCTCTCTCTCTCTCTTGAACTGCACATTCCACAGTTACAGTGGGAAACCTTGCCTCACTATGATCCTTAACTATGCAGTATTGTCTAATGGGCCTCCAGTACTGCACTTTTCACATTCACAAGAATTAGTCCCTCACTCCTGACCTATGTAACTAAATATTCGAATACTTACTTAATGATTAACTAAAAATGTGGAGGCATATTACACATATGCCCCTTAACTATGCAGTATTGTCTAATGGGCCTCCAGTACTGCACTTTTCACATTCACAAGAATTAGTCCCTCACTCCTGACCTATGTAACTAAATATTCGAATACTTACTTAATGATTAACTAAAAATGCGGAGGCATATTACACATTTTAATTTTTTCTTTATTGTATTGTTTAATTACTGTTTATGTATTTATAATCTAAAAATTGAAACCTTATTCATTATTTAAAGTGTATAATTAAGTTATTAATGAATAAGATTTTCTTTAACAACAATTAAACATTAATTTCATTGTAGCCATTAAAAAGTTATTAAAACTAAACATAAACCAAAATATTTACAAAAGTAAAACTAAATTGAAACAAGGAAACTAACTAAAATAAAATATCAAAGAAGCTAAAAGTAAAGTAATAGTTAGTATATTATTTATAGAAACTAGGGTTAGTGTGGAAACAAGAAAACAAAGTAAAAAGTGAATAGAATTTACATAACATCATAAGTGAAACACACACATTTTAGAGACTTACAATTGTAAAAATGAGTGAAATAACACATTCATGCAAAGAAAATAAAATAAAATTTTAAACATTAGAAAAGGACATAGGGCCCAAATTCCAGAAACCATCAAGGCGAGATATGACCAGGTGTTGTCGCTGCGACAAACACCCTCCAAAATTTTGCTTACACTTGAATTTTGGGGCCTACTGAGGATCTTGTGATCTATTTTTATATGGTCACTTCATGGTAATCTAATATTCTTTTAAGGTCTAAGTCTCCCTTTAAGTGTCAAATTCACTTGCTTATGCATGCTCAGTTCTCTAAGAATTCACAAGTGCACTTTTTTCGATGCAAGCTTACATAGGTACTACACAACTCTTAAAGGTAAGTGGCTTGGCAGTGCTACCATCGATGGTGAATGCGCAATCCACAAGCAATAATGTGCTATGAAACATATGTCGATATTCAACGTGCACTCTCCATCGACAATCTCCTTCATTTTGATTGTAATTTTAATGGCTATTATTTCTGAGTTCTATCTGTCTCTTTGGAACACCTTGTTTTTCAAGTGTCACTTTCATAATTGAAACTATAATTTTTACTTGCATTCACTCTTATAAGTGTTATTTTCAGTTATTTACTTTTTCATGTGTCACTTTCACTTTCTTTAAGCTTTGCAAGTGTCGTTCACACTTTTCTCTTACTTTCACGAGGTCATTTTTTGGCATGGGAAGTGTTGCACATTATAAGAGCAGAGTTATGAATAATTTAAAGAGGAAATTTTGGTAAAAATGGCTCATATTTATCATGCAAGCATGTATTAGACTCATTCCCAAAGTTTTGTGCACTGTCATACTAGTGTCGTCACCGTCGTCACACAATATATATTAAGTGTCACACTTGGAGGATAATGTTGTTTTGTCGTCGCAATAAGGGGATCATGTTGATTCTGAGTGATTAGTGTTTCATGTGTTGTCGCCGATAGTTTTGAGTGTTTGATCATGTTCAATTCCAAACTTTGTTTCATCTTGGCCTCACTGATCCCACACTTAGTCAAATTTATGAAAGTATCATGCCCGACCAACCTGGATTCACTCTGCCCCTCCAAACTATGCATTGCACAGTTGTAAGCCTCAAGCATGCACCCCTTCCTCTTATAACTTCTTAATGCATAGTTACTTCCTCCAAGGAATGCACATTGTGCAGTTAAAGTTCTCAAGGATTGCCTCTTCCCCCCTAGAACTGCACAATCCTACCTCCCAACCGGTATCCTTTTACGAATTGTGCAGTTGTAAGCAACAATCTGTCTCCATACCTTCTCGAACTGCATAACTGCATAATCCTCTTGTCCTCTCTCTCTCTCTCTCTCCCTCTCTCTCTCTCTTGAACTGCACATTCCACAGTTACAGTGGGAAACCTTGCCTCACTATGATCCTTAACTATGCAGTATTGTCTAATGGGCCTCCAGTACTGCACTTTTCACATTCACAAGAATTAGTCCCTCACTCCTGACCTATGCTACACACTGTGAAATCCCCGAGCCTTTGACCCTATTTATTACTCAGTTCCATGTCACTTAGTGGTTTTCATGAAGAAGGTAAGACTAGGATATTTCAGGGCTGATGTTGTATTATCATGAGTAAATTTTATTTGCAAGTACTGCACTTTGACTAACATGATGATGCTTAGAAATTAGTAGAAGGAGAATATGGTAGAAGACACTTGTGAAGCAGGAATCATGAAGAAGTCATTAATAAAGAAGATGAAGTGACACTAGTTTACGACATAAGACCAAATATTATGACCACATGGAGACTCCATATCGTTCAACCCCTTGGAAGGTGAATATCAATAAAAAATGAAATATTTCATGAAGATGACGTACTGTATATACCTCTCATGAAGATTAAAGACAAAGAAACGAGAAGAAAAACTTGGCATTTCCATCTCTCCATGAAGTCCATGTCATCATTGTCAAGTTGTGACTTGTATCGGTCTCATCACAGTGTCATGTGTTTCAATGCATCTTGCCACATAATTTGTGGATGTAATGATGTAATTATCAAAATAGAAGGACAAAATGTAATGTGTGGATGTCCAAGAGTTATATATGGAATATGAAAAGTCACATAGTCATATATGTACAAAAATGTATTTAGGAAAAGTCGAAAATGCATATATAAGTCCAAAGTTCACATTAGAAGTCGAAGAGTCATGAGGGTAACTCAAGAGTCATAGTGGATATGAAAGTTCATTGTTGAAATGGCACCCAATGGGGGCTTCTGATTTAATTTTCCTTAATTAAATTGGAAGAGAAATTGTAATTTCGTATCATGACAACTTGTATTAGTTAACTAAGTCAAAAAGGCTCAGTTAGCTTAGGAAATTCGAGTTGGGGATCTAAGATGAGGCATGTAAAGGATTTTTATATTTTTAGAGGGTCCAATTATAGTTATTTGAGAGTTGTAATTAGTTAACTCAAGAAATTAAGTTAAAATAAGTTTGACTAGTTCTAATCGAGAGATGAGCTAGTGAGAGGTCCAATGAATTAAATATGATTTAATTCACAATTAGTGATTAATAAGTTAACTGATAATTCCCTATAAATAGTTGAAACATATTAGTTCTAAAAAAGGCCCAGTTTATAGTGAGGTTAAAGGGAAGATACCTATCAGTTGTATAATTAGAAAATTGTATAGGTCATGCATGAGTTCACCAGAAATCCTTATATGAATTGTGCAATAAATTCCAAGAAATTTCCTAATTAATAGGGCCACAATTCCTCCAAGAATGTGTAAGTAAGGCTGGGAATACATGGGCTGAGAATTGGTTAAGTATTGGGCCTATTTTTCCTAGATCAGAGTGAGACAGTGAACAAAGTGCATAGGTTTCTCAGTGTGAGGAATAACATTTTATTGTTTCATGGTCTTCAATTTATGAAATATAAACATAGCAGGGTTTTGAGTAGTTTCTTTCCCCATATACATCTTGTTTTGTGTGATCGATTGATTTATTTCTCTTGCTTGTTTATGATTATGCGATTGAGTTTGGTTTCCGAAAATTTGTAGAAGTGATTCAGTATTTTGTTTTAGTACATTACAAGATCAGATTGAATCCATTGGTATAATTTCTACATGGTATCAAAGCAAAAATCACTATAGAAGAGAAGAATCAAATTTTTTTGTGAACATGTATATCGAATTTGCAGATTTATTCTTCAGGACCCAATAGTAGATCAAGATGTCTTTCAATGGTTTGAGTCTCAAATATGCACTCGAGGGAAATTAAAATTACATAGCATGGAAGGAAAGGATGGTGGAAGTGATAGAGGACAACAGACTGAAGGCATTCATTGACAATGATATTACTCAGCCCACGACAACTAATGCTCAAAAACTTGATGCATGAAAGAAGAATTTAGCAAAGGCGAGAAGGATCTTGTTAGAAGGAGTTTGAGATAATATTGCCTCGAATATCCATGGGAAGGAAACTCCATATTAGACGTGGAAAGCCTTGAAAAATATGTTTCAAAGTAGCAGTGATCACAGGAAGTTGTCGTTGAAATACAAGCTCAGAAAGATCAAGATGGAGAAAGGAGACGCAATCTAAAAATACTTGAAGAAGTTCACTCAGTGTTGAGATGAGATTGTAAGTGTTGGGATGACAACTTCTGAGGATGATTCGGTGAGCCTAGCACTTATAGGCCTTCCCAAGAGTTGGCACAACTACCAAAAATCTGTGAATGGGAGGGAGAAACTACCAAAGTGGGAGAAATTGTGGTCCGAATAGGTACAAGAAGAGTTTCAGTAGAGCACCAAAGATGGATCCTCATTAAAGACTGACGATGAGGAGAATTGTGCCTTGTATGGAAAAGCGAAGAAAGGAAAATGAAAGGAATCTCATTCCAAATCGGAGTTTGACAAGGCAAGAAAGAAGAGAGACTTGTCAAATGTGAAATGTTTTCACTGTCATGAGCATGGATACTATGCCACAAATTTTCCACAAAATAAGACCAACAAGAAGGCCTCGAGAGGAGCAGAAGATGAAGCACTGGCTTCACAGTTTGACTTGGACTTCACTCTCATCACATGTATGGTGTCATTCATGATGGGTTTTATGTGGTAATTGGATATTGGATCTTCTTTCCATATGACCGACAACAAATAATTGTTCAGTAGATTTAAGGAGAAGGATCTCCAGATGCACATTGAGATGGCCGATGACAGGAGGTATAGTGCTACATGTGTCGGTACTTACCTTTCAGAGAGATTCAGGTAAACCCGTCACATTAAAAGATGGCATGCATGTTCCTGATTTAAACAAGAATTTGGTTTCTATTGCTATGTTGGAAGATCATGGCTATGATGTGATATTCAATCAAGGAAATTTGTTCCCTCGTCACAAATCCACAGGACAAATGAAAAATATTGGGTTTCGAGTAAAGAATCTCTACAAACTGGATGTAGAAAACTGTGCTGCATTGAGCACACAAGAAAAGAAAGTGGAGAGCTGAGACATTAGTGAGTTATGGCACAAGAGATTGGGCCATCTACACCATGGCACTTTGAAGATCATTTAGAATATTTCTACAGGACTTCCAAAGGGTGCACTTGCGTAGAGAGATATATGCAAAGGGTGTACATTAGGAAAGTATACCAAGGCCACCTTTCACGATAAGGAAAGGCGAGCAAAGGAGATCCTTGAGAGAGTTCACTCAGACGTGTGTGGACCATTCTCGACAACTTCCACAACAAAGCACATGTATTATGTGATTTTTGTTGATGATTTTTTAAGAAAGTGTTGGATTTTCTTCATGTAGAATAAATATAAGACATTCTCCAAGTTGTGTGAGTTCAAGGCACTTGTCGAGAAATATATAGGGAGGAAGTTAAAGGCTACGAGGAGTGACAATGGTGGATAATATATATGTAAAAAATTCAATGACTTATATTCCTCAAAAGGAATTCAAAGAGAATTTATAGCAACTCAAATGCACAACAGAATGGGGTCATAAAAATAAAGAATAAAACGACTATGTGAGCAACACGAGCTATGTTGCATGATCAGGGCCTATCGTTGCATATGTGGGAAGAAGCATGTAATAAAATAGTATTTGTGCAGAACCGTAATCCTCATCGGATACTTGGCATGAGTATACCAGAGGAGGATCTTTCAGGTAAGAGAACGAATATGTCATATTTTAAATTTTTTGGTTCATCTGTTTATTTCCATGTAACCAAAGATTCTAGGAAGAAGCTAGAGCCAACAACAGAGTTGGGGATATTTGTGGGGTACAAAGATACAACCCACAACTATCGGGTGTATTTTCCATCACACAGGATGTCAATGGTCAAAAGAGATGTGAAATTTGATGAAGATAAAGCCATGAAATTTTTCCCTTGAGAGGGAGTTTGATTTGCGTGCAGTTGAGGAGATCTTGGCTCCTAAAGAAGAACCTCAGGATGTGGAGAAACCACAAGTAGAGGAACAAAGAGTGGTTGATTTGGGTTCCTTCAGTGCCAGAATTATCCAAGCTATATTACTTATGTGATGTTGCTAGGATTACATTTAAAAGAGCATAAAATAAGAACACATATGCATGCCTTAATCAAGAGGAAACATGATGAAAATCAACAACACAAGAACACAATAAATTTGATAATGGATTTCACCCAGTGTGGGCTACGTCTTCGGGTCTGATGTCAAGATAGTGGAGGTCACTTCATATAATGTTGTAAGAGATAATGATGTACATGGAAGACTCTTTGTCATAACAAGGTCATACACACTCAAACAGAGTGACTTGTCTCTCCAAGAGATGTTCCACATACATTAACTCTTACTGAAGAAGGGTTTCCTTTAGCATGAAAAACTAACAGGATCTCAGATAATGTGGCAACGAGTACCCACTCTACATAGTTACACAGGGATATCAACAACAATGCATAACATGAAAATCTAATTACATCTCACATAATGTGGCAATAATGATCCCTCGACAAAGTATCAAACAAGGATCTAAAGAATAATACATCATATCAAAAATAATGAAAGCAAACATAACATGATTGATTCATGTACCTTCACTTCTGAAGATGGATGAAAAATGAAATGCCCAGCTGCAGAAACTAATTTCACCACTGAATTTGTGGCATCATGTAGTGTCAAATTGACTATCCACAAGTCGAATTATGACACCATCAAAATTTGGGCCTTTAGGAATCTTTTATATTTCCCATGATTCTTCAAAGATGCTTCACTACGGGACACCTAAAATTATGCTGCTCATATGGCGAAACTGACTTCACCATTGCACTCCCTGTGAGATTTCGTGAAACTTGACTATAAAATTGATATCATTTTGATAAAATGAAATTTTACCTCCCGGGGAAAATTGTCCAAGTTCAGGGTTCCACACCTTCTTTTCCTGGGCAAGGTTCTACCCCTAGCCTGCTCTAAATTCCACTAGATCTGAGTTTTTTTCCCTCTTCTCAGCAATCTTCCATTGCTGCCTCCTGAACTTGACCTTCGTTGTTCCGTTGGTCCGCTCCTGTCGTGCTACCTTCGGTCGAATGACGAGAATGAGTTTAAATACAAGTTCTTGGGCGTAAATAACAATCAGTGCCATTGGCGCGTTGGTGAAGTCGTTGTAATTGAGGCAGGTGGTTCGTGGTTCAATCCCCACCGAAACCCCATACTTGGAAGGCACACATCATTATTTTTAAACCTTCATGTTTTAAACTTATCATGGTGGTTAACAAAATATCAACGTTCACATAGTAGTCTTGTTTTAGACTTGATCGTTGGTTGTTTGAAATTTGTTGTCCCACAGTGATGTAGAATTTGACGATGTTAGCGTTTAAAAATGTTGTAACATTGTTTGCTGTTAAAATGATTTGGTTGACATACATATTTGGTGACCATTGGATGGGGCCACCGCCAGCGAGCCGACCCACCAACGGTGCAGGTTCAACACCCGCCGACACCAGCGTATACGATGCCACCATATTGACCTTCAGGATGTTGGACTTTTTTGGAGGGGGTGGTGGGGCTCGCGACTTGCCACCAAAACTTTGATTTGCATGATATGGGCGTTGGGGGTGGCGGAGTTGGTGGCCCGCCACCCCACCAATTTAATATATATATATATATATATATATATATATATATATATATATATATATATATATATATATATATATATATATATATATATATATATATATATATTATTTGTCAATTTGACCAAAACTAATGTTCATTAGACAAATTATGTGTCCAACAATTTCACCTGTTCTTGGGAGCCAAATTCCGTGTGCCAGTCCCGGTCAATTTTTAGGACCATTAATCCTAGCTCACATGTTCACTTTGACCAAAAATTTGACTTGTTCTAAATTCTTCATACAATCTCGGATTGCAGTGTTTGCACCATTGGAATTAGGGTGATGAGAAATTCGATCTAGTCCTAGGTCGAGAGCAATCTGACCACTTTGAATTTTGAAATATTTTGAGCCCTCTTGGACTTATGAGTGTGTCTGGAACCCCCTAGATCATTCCTCCCCACTGAGGAGATTTTGGTCCTCCAAAAGCATAAAAATAATATGCAATTTCTATGTACATTGTTTGCACCACAAGTGTCCTAATAGGTCACCCTTCCTTCTCCTTCACCTTTTTTCTTCGGAGCCATAAGCGATGAACCAATACCTGCATCCTATGAAAACCTGTAGTACAATCCTTTGCAAATTACATGCTCAATTACATGACCAACTATGAACCAAGCATCCCATACTTGCCACAAGTTTATAACACTTACTTTGTGGTCAAGTTTACATAAAAATGGAAATCAATATCCCAACTATCGATACAAGGCCACAACATCATTGTTGCTTTAACAAGTGATGGAAAACACATCATCACTTTTACATTTTAAGTTGCAACATAATGATTTACAAAGTAAGGCCATGAAAATATAACACATCTAGAAAAACCATCTCTCACTTATCAAAGTGAATGGGTTATCTTCCTGTGGCGAATTTTCTTATCGAACAACTTCTTCAACTGGTTCCTGCACATGCACTTTGTCCTTGAGATGTTTCTCTAGAGGGAGCCTCCAACACATGGCCCTTTTATGACCACCTATGTCTCAATGATAACAATAAGTCTTCTTCCTCCATACCTGCTTTTCCTTCTTCTTTTCCTACTATGGAGAAATCCTTTCACGCCTCATCCTCTTTCATGTTTCCATTCTCTTCCAGCACTCGAAAAATACATGTTTATGTAAACCCCAAAAACTACTTGTTTTTCGATGCCATGATTTATGTTCATTATTCGCAACATGCTTGTAATCATAAATCAACACTAGAATACCGAGACTTATTATATCTTTCTTGGCTGTCTCTAGTGAAATTATGGTGATGAGAGCTTGCCTCAACTCTTCCTATGAAATATGCACTTCCATGGGATGAAGGTGATGTGTTTCCATCATTCTATTTCCTCGATGATATGAAAAATGTCTCGGAAGCTTTTGACACCTTTGAGCACTCTCCTTTAGTGTATCCCAATCCCGTGAATCAAGGTCTTTGCACGACCTCCAATGGTTGATTCATGTCTTGTCCATTAACACTAAGCCTTCCTCCTTTATACCCCATCTTGGTAAGAAGTGTCATGCTAGCTCCTATAATGGGGACCTCCACATTTCCAGCAGAAATAACGTCATGTGCCAGATGAAACTGAAGAATGATCACAATTTTTTACCTCAACTGTTGATTCAAAAAAAGGTGATAAGGGATTCTCTAAGCCTTTGTCGCACTTCAAATCTTCCAAGGCATCTTTTGTGCCTTGTAGATGAAGCTGTAGTGTCTTATTCTCCTCTTTCTCTTCTTGTAGAAGCCTCCTTAATTAAACATCATTTGCTTGAAGGCTTTGGTATTTACGCTTCAATTCTTCCAAGGCCTCTTCTGTGGCTTCCAACTGAAGTTTCAATTTCTGCTTCTCCTCTTTCTCTTCTTGTATAAGTCTCTTCAATTCAACGTTCTCTACTTGAAGGCTCTGGTTGATCTCCTCATTTGAATTATGAGAAGCCGATGAGGGTGATAAATGTTCACCAGAAGACGTGGATGAAGAAATGTTCTCTACTCCTTGTTTCTCCTGTTTCTCATAAGCTTAATAAATTATGTCCACCATTTTTGACATCTTGAGCATGTCCTCTTACATATATTTGTCATCCTCCATTGTTGCATGTTCAATCGATGTTCAGGCTCACAATTCACATCAACGAGAAGAACACTCTGATACCAATCTTGATCTAGGTTCCTTCAGTGCCAGAATTATCCAAGATCTTTTACTTTTGTGATGTTGTTAGGATTGAATTTAAAAGAGCATAAAAGAACACATATATATGCCTTAAGTAAGAGAAAACATGAGGACAATAAACAACACAAGAACACAATACATTTGATAACAAATTTCACCCAATGTGGGCTACATCTCTGGGCCTTATGTCAAGATAGTGGAGGTCACTTCATATAATGTTGTAAGAGATGATGATGTACATGGAAGATTCTTTGTCATAACAAGGTCATACACCCTGAAACATAGTGGCTTGTCTCTCCACGAGACGTTCCGCTCACAGGAACTCTCACTCAAGAAGGGCTTCCTTCAACATGATAAACTAACAAGATCTCTCATAATGTGGCAACAAGTATCCCCTCAACATAGTTACACAAGGATATAAAAAACAATACATATAATGAAAAGCTAATGACGTCTCACATAATGTGGCAATAACGATCCCTCGACATAGTATCAAAGTAGGATCTCAAGAATAATACATCATCTCTGCAATAATGAAAGAAAACATAACATCACTACTTCATGTACCTTCACTTATAAGAATGGCTGAAAAATTAAAGGCTTAGCTACAAAAACTGACTACACCACTGAATTTGTGGCGTTGAGTAGTGTAAAATCGATTATCCACCCATCAAATTATGACACCATCAAAATCAAGGCCTTCAGGAATATTTTATATTCTCCATGATTCTTCAAATATGCTTCATTTTGGGATGCCTAAAATTCTGTTGCTCAGGTGGAGAATCTGACTTCACCATTGTGCTCCCTGCAAAATTTCATGAAATTTGACTATAAACTTGATATCATTATGATAAAATGAAATTTTACCTCCTAGGGAAAGTTCTTCATGTTCAGGATTCCACACCCTTTTTTTCCTGTGCAAGCTTTCACCTCCTAGAACTGTGTCATGTTTCTGCCCCTGACCTGCTCTTAGTTCTGCCAGATCAAATTTCTTCTCCCCCTTCTCGACGCTCCTCCGTTTCTGCCTCTCAATCTTGGCCTTCGTTGTTCCGTTGGTCTGCTCCCGCTGTGCTACCTCCGGTCAAATGACGAGAATGGGTTTAAAAACAAGTTCTTGGGCAAAAATAACAATGAGCGCCATTGGTGCGTTGGTAAATTTGTTGTAATTGAGGCGGGTGGTTTAAGGTTCAATCCCCACTGAACCTCCATGTTAGCACAATTCTATTCTTAGTCATGATTTTGTTTTAAATAATTTTACTTTTAGGATTAAAATATTGTAAATTTCAAAAAAATTTAAAACGCTCCCTGAAGTTCTAGTAGCATTTATTTTAACCCTGTCAGACAATATTTTTTAACTCTATTTTATGCATGTTTTTCCTTTATCCGATGCTACCAGAAGTTCCAGTTACTTCCCCTGTTTAAAAATAAAATAAAAAGAGCACTCGCTTTTGAATTAGTCACATGTTCCCGATATCAACTAAGGTTTAAGTATTTTTAATCATGAGCCATGTCATGTGATAGGAAAGGTTATACATTTGAATGATGTCAAGTTAGTTGTGGTCATACGTGGAAATGTTAGGTGTCAATGTGTATTCATGGAGACCAACCATTGTTTGTTCTGTTTGTCAACCGAAGTCGTTGTGCCCACATGTCAAAGGTACACATTTCTTACCAAAATTGATCATGGATCTACAGTTTAATGTGGTGACCGATTGGTTAATCATGCATGAATGCTTCCGGAACTTTAGGCCTAACATAAAGAATGCGATGGAGGGGAATACCAACTCAAACACCGTTCAACTACAACCACTATTGCAGAGAATCTAAAACAAATAAGACAACTAAAAGATAATTATGAATATCACAAGGTGTGGTATACGATTTTAATACTTCCCATTATGAAAATATCTTGTACATGGAAAAATGAACAAACACATCACTTAAAATCACCGAAAGAAAAGGAAACAAATCAGTTTTGAAATTCCGTTGTTGGTGAATAAGCAGTTCGAGTGAGAAACTTGAAGAGGAGATTGATTTTTTAGAAAATTTACACTGAGGATTCAACAACACCTATTACGTAAGTTTTTATGATCTTAATTATTGCTCAGATGACTAAAGGAGGAAAACTTAAGCATAT
This sequence comes from Pinus albicaulis, assembly GCA_034641835.2. Taxonomy (NCBI): domain Eukaryota; kingdom Viridiplantae; phylum Streptophyta; class Pinopsida; order Pinales; family Pinaceae; genus Pinus; species Pinus albicaulis. The sequence goes on from CM076572.1 coordinate 57,919,698, forward strand.
TGAACCTCAAGGGGTTGATTTAATATATACCAAACCGAACGTAAGGAGGCCTTTTGTGTAGGATGGGTGGTACCCATTTTTCTCAATTTTAGGATGCTCTCATCTAGGATTAGCCAAAGAATTTTCCGTCTAATTCGATGGAAAAGGAGCAAATGTTTATGGCCTCAAATTGCAGGTATCAACAGAATCCATTGTTGAAGCTTTCCACCTCCCATAGGATGGAGAGAAATGGTTCAAAAACTAATTTATTATTGGAGGAGACCTGAACAACTTCATCACGGATGAATACAAAGACCTTAAATGGGATAAAGGGATTCCTAGTGGTTATCTCAAGGATCAGTAGGCTGAAACTGTCAAGCTCATTAAAATGTATATTACTTGTGGGAAGAGGTATACTATTGTATTTATGTATCACATAAGGTTATTTTTTCACCTTGCAGGTATGAATAATCTCAACATAACTTTCTTCTTATTTAAAAGCTTGACTAAGATGTCAGCTATAATACAAACCCATGCAATAGCTTCATATTATAGCATCTACCATCAAGCTCTTATCAAGATGTTGATTATTGAAGAACTCAAAATAAGAAAGCATCCTTGGGAGAATTTCCTATTTTATAGGGCAGGCCAATCTATATATACACAAAGCATTCCTGCTCAGCAACCTCCAGCCTTGTAGCAACATTCTCAACCTGCAGAGCAGAAGTAAGAAAGTCAAAAACCAATTACTTCATTAGTTGGTAAGAGGACTAAAAGAAAAGCAAAGAAGGTAAATATCTACAAGAAGGCTAAGGAAAAAAAGGAAAAGGAAAAGACTCCCCCAACCAAAGTTGAAGAGTTTTTTTTTTTTTGGTAGTTTAGACTAATCATAATCACTCAAGGGTTTCGAACGGTGACCTTGCAGACGGAGTGCCTTAATAGTGCACCCCATCATCGACTGATCTACACCACGTGGGCTAAAGTTGAAGATTTTTTGGAAAAATGAGAAGGATCATATATTAGCAAGCCAAAATCAATGAAGATTGTGACTCCTGTTTCTCCTTTTCCTAAGGTATATTCGAAAGGGCGGAAAGGAAAGACTACAGCTGCAGAAAAATTAGGAGAATCGGTGTTGCCGGAAGTTCTGGAAGCAAACATTCAGCCTATGGTTTAAAAGGATTATCAACCCACCAAATCAAATGAGGAGCTCCTGAAGGATGCAGGATATGTTGTTAGCAGCAGGAAAGACACAAAAGAGCTAGCAACAAATTCAGGTTGGGATCCAAAGCCATACATAACCCAAGCTTGATGACAAAAGCTATATATGTGGAGAGACAATCTCAAGGGTTATGGACTGTAACTCCTTCAATTGTAGAATCTAGTGGGTTCAAGAAGAAAGAAAAGGGTAAAGCTCGTTCAAGCCAACAAACAAGAACCTCCAAGAGAAGAAAAATCCAAAAGAGCTCAAAAGAGAAAAAGGCCACTGCAAAAGAGACAACCACCAGGACTACATGGTCACAATAAAAAATTTACTGTAAAACATATTTATACAAGCTTACAGAAATTGCAGCTCATATGGAGGAGAAGTACAAGGATGTCCTAGTGAAGTACTGTTTTTCATATTAGTTATATTTTGGAACAACTCAATTTTCAAAATGTTTTAATTTGCATAGAAATTTTCAAATATCTTGTTGTTCATTTTTGAAAAGGAAACAAAGCGCTACCGTAACTTCCAGTAGCATTATAGTTTTTTGTGCAGTTACAAGTTTTTACCAGAAGTTCCAGTAGCATCTGTTTTTAATGATTTTTGACAGTTGTCAGAAGATTTTTTGATCTAGTCCAAGGATGATAATGACTCCTAATGATATGGAAATGTCAAGTAATGGTTTATAAGTGGTTTTGAGTTTGTTAAATGACACATTTAATGAAGCTACATCGGTTTTAAAGAACCAAGATCATGGAGAGATAAATCAACAGAAAAGTAGGTAGGTTTCCAACACACTCAGCAACACAGTTCGAATAATTTTTTTCTTCCTATCTACATTTTCATGTTAGTTATAGTTCGATAGGATATGTCTTTAATATGCTATAACTCCTATGTAATGAGAGGAAGAGTGGATCCTTCTTTTTAGGGGAGATGGTGTTGGTGTCTCTCTCTATTTGTAAATACCATTTCAGGGTTGGATTTTGGTCAACCAAAAGACTTTTTCATGATAAAGAAAACTCCTTTTTTCACTTCATGCTAGAGGACTTTGTGTTTCAAGGACTATCTCATGTATGGTGTGTTTATCTTGTTGTTTTTTTCATCTAATTTATGAGTTGCAATAGCTAGCAAGTAGGAGTAAGAGCATTGTTAGAGGATGTAATAGTTAATTATCTACTGTTCAGTCTTCTACAAATCATCTATATGTTTTGTAGAGCATGCTAGTGAAGGTTTCATGAAGGATTTATGAGATTATTTATGCATGTATTCTGATTTCTAAATGTTTTTTCCTTTACATAAAGAAAAGTCTATGTAATATGCCACTATTATAATTGTGTGTGACTGATTTAGGATATGTTTATTTCCTAGAATGAGTACCAGCTATCTGTCACCTTTCATCTGTCAAAATATTCTCCCTTATACTACAAACTTGTCCATACAATTTATACTTGCCACAGCTTGCCAAATGCATGAAGGTCTAAAAGAGTTGAAATTATTTCAAACTCTTTAAGAAGCCATCCCACCATTCAAAATATTGTACTTTGAAATTAAATATGACGTGTAAGGATTAGTCCTTTGCAGTCAAGGAGTGACTCCTTGTGCTAACATCTTTGGCGTCGTTTCTGGGGAGGTGAATTGGGGTTTATCCCTGGGTGAATGACACAGATATAAGTCTAGTTTTGAGGTGTACAGTTCCAGCTGTATTTTTACACTCCTTTACACCTGGCGACTCCATTGTTGAAGTTCTGGATCCAAGAAGGGCTAGAACCAGAGCTAACCCATACTCCCCTTTGAGAATCCCAGTCACTGATCTTGAGAAGCTAATAAAAGGTCAAGTATTAGCCAAACTACTAGCTGAATAAAATTGTAGAGTTTTGGGCTTGAATTTCATGGATGAAAATCTAGAAGGGAAAAATTCAGAACCTATTGATAGTATGGCAGTAGATGTAAAGCTTGTTGAGTGCAACTAGTATAAGGATATCATTTATTTTCTGTAGCATTTTAAACCTCCTCCAAATTTTTATAAAATCAGAGTGAGATCTTGGAAGTTGAAAACCATTAAAATTTGCAGCAAGTATAATTGTTTATATTGGAACGATCCTATAAGAGTTTTGTTGAGGTGAATTGACCCAGATGAGTCTAAGAAGGTTATGTTTGATATGCATAGTAGTGTTTGTGGAGGTCATCATTATTGGAGAAATATTGCATACAAAATATTGAGAGCTGGCTATTTTTGGCCTAGCTTATTTTCTAATGTATGTGCTAAGGTGAGAGCATGTGTAAACTGTCAAAAGTTCACTGGTAAACAAAATTTGAAATATTTTCCTCTCAAGCCCATAGTTGTTTCTATACCTTTCCAGTAATGGGGATTGGATTTCATTGGGGAAGTTCATCCACCTTCAAGTGGACATCATCGTTGGATTCTTGTTGCAACTGATTACTTCACCAAGTGGATTGAAGCAATACCTACTAGGAATGCTACTCATAAAGTCATCATTAAACTTCTGGAGGGAATCATAACCAGATTTGGATTTCCATTAAGGCTATTAGAATATAATGAAACTTCTTTTAACGCTACACCATTGGTAAATCTCTGTGAAGATTATGGTATTCAGCTTACTCACTCTACATCTTACTATCCATAAGGGAATGGTTTGGCTAAATCATCTAACAAAATTTTGGTAAGAATCATCACGAAGATATTGGAGCAAAAAAAAAAAAAGCTCAAGAATCTAAATTGAATTTTATTTATGGGCTGACAAGGCGACATAAAAAAATCTATTAATACATCACCCTTTCAAATGGTTTATGGAACTCAGGTTGTTTTTCTACTCCAATTAGCCATTGTTGTAGCTAAATTTATGCAAGATCATGAAGCTAAAGAAAATGACATGATCATAAGAATTTATCAAATCATACAATTGCACAAAAAGAGAGAACATCAATATGATTTGGTAAGAAAATATCAGCAAGCTATAAATCAAGTCTTTGATAAAGGGACTAAAAAATAATATTTTCAGATTGGAGATCTGGTATTGAAATGGGATGCATAGTATCAATGCCCAGGTAAGCATTCCAAATTTGATGCTTTTTGGCTTCACCCTTTCATAATCTCCAATATTTTGCAGAACAATACTTTTTATTTGCAACATATTGATGGGGAAAAACTGTTTGGAGGACCATTTAATGGGCATTTCCTCAAAAAATTCTTTTACTAAGGTTGTTGGTGGCCTAAATTCACTGTAAATACCAGTGTGTTTCATAATAAGACTCCATAACCCAATGAAAAGGCATTGAAACTGTAAAATATTCTTAAAGCCTCGTAGGGAGAGCTCTATCCCCTATGGAGCCAATGTTAGCACAGTTCTATGCTTAGTCATGAGTGTGTTTTAAATCATTTTACTTTTAGGATAAAAATATTGTAAATTTCAAAAAAAAAAAAAAACACCGCCGAAAGTTCCGATAGTGTCTGTTTTAACCTTTTCAAACAATATGTTTTAACTCTCTTTTATGCATGTTTTTCCTTTAACCGATGCTACCAAAAGTTCCAGTAACTTCCCCTACTTTAAAAAAAAATAAAAAGCGCACCCGCTTTTGAGTTAGCCACATGTTCCTGATATCAACTAAGGTTTAAATCTTTTTAATCATGAGCCATGTCACGTGATAGGAAAGGTTATATGTTTTAATGATGTCGAGTTAGTAGTGGTCATACGTGGAAGAGTTAGGTGTCAATGTGCAGTCATGAAGACCAACCGTTGTTTCTTCTGTCTGTCAGCCCAAGTTGTTGTGCCCACATTTCATAGGTACATATTTATTATCAAAATTAATCATGGATCTACCGTTTAATTTGGTGACTGATTGGCTAATCATGCATGAGTGTTGCTGGAACTTTAGGCCTACCATAAATAATGTGATGGAGGTGAATACCAACTCAAACATCGTTCAACTACAGCTACATGTTGCAAAGAATATGAAAAAAAAAGCAAGCAACAAAAGATAATTATGAATATCACGAGGTGTGGTATATGGTTCTAATACTTCTCATTATGAAAAGATCTTGTACATGGAAAAATGAACCAACATATCACTTAAAATCATCGAAAGAAAATGAAAGAAATCAGTTTTCAAATTTTTCTGTTGGTGAATAAGTAGTTCTAGTGAGAAACTTGAAGAGGAGACTGAGTTTTCAGAAAGTTTACATTGAGGATTCAACAACACCTGTTAAGTAAGTTTTTCTAATATTAAAATCGTTCTGATCTAACAGACAACCTTCATTATTGCTCAGATGACTAAAGGAGGAAAACTTAAGTGTATTGAACCTCAAGGGGTTGATTTAATAGATGCCAAACCGAATGTAAGGAGGTTTTTTGTACAGGTTGGGTGGTACCCATTTTTCTCAAGGTTAGGAAGCTATCATCTAGGAGTAGCAAAAGAATTTTCCCTCTAATTCGATGGACAAGAAGCAAATTTTTATGGCCTCAAATTGCAAGTATCAACAAAATCCATTGTTGAAGCTTTCCACCTCCCACAGGAAGGTAGGACATGGTTCAAAACCAAGTTATTATTGGAGGAGACCTGAAGATATTCATTAAGGATGAATATAGAGACCCTAAATCGGCTAAATGGATTCCTAGTAGTTATCTCAAGGATGAATGGGATGAAACTTTCAAGCTCATTAAGATATATCTTACTTGTGAGAGGAGGCATATTATTGTATTTATGTATCACATGAGGTTTTTTTTTCACCTTGCAGATATGAAGACTCTCAACCTACCTTTCTTCCTAATGAAAAGCTTGACTAAGATGTCAGCTAGAATACAAACCCATGTAGTAGCTTCAGATTGTAGCATCTACCATCAAGCTCTTATCAAGGTGTTGATTGTTGAAGAACTCAAAAGAAGAAACTCGTCTTGGGAGCATTTCCTATTTTATAGGGCATGCCAATCTATACCTACAAAAAACATTCCTTCTCAACAACCTCTAGCCTCACAACAATATTCTCAATCTGCTGAGAAGAAGGAAGAAAGTCAGAAACCATCTACATCATCAGTTGGTAAAAGGACAAAAATAAAAGCAAAGAAGGTAAACATATACAAGAATGCTAAGGACAAAAAGGAAAAGGAAAAGACTCCCCCAACCAAAGTTCAAGAGAAGTTGGAAAAAGGAAAAGGTTCATCTATTAGCAAGCCCAAGTTAGTGAAGAATGTGCCTCCTGTTTCTCCTTTTCCTAAGGTATATGCCAGAGGGCGGAAAGGAAACACTGCAGTTGCAAAAAAATCAAAATAACAAGTGTTGCTAGAATTTCCGGTAGAAAACATTCGGCCTATGGTTCAGAAGGGTTATCAGCCCACCAAATCCGATGAGGAGCTCCTGAAGGATGCATGATATGTTGTTAGCAGTAGGAAAAGACACATAAGAGCTAGCAACAAATTCAGGATGAGATCCAAAGCCCTACATAACCCAAGCTTGATGACAAAAATTACAGATGTGGACAGGAAATTTGAAGGGTTAGAAACTGTAACTCCTTCAATTGCAAAATCTAGTACTGGGTTCAAGAAGAAAGAAAAGGGTAAAGCTCCTTCAGGCCAGAAAACATGAACCTCCGAGAGAAGAAAAATCCAGAAGAGCTCAAAAGAGAAAAAGGCCATTGAAAAAGAGACAACCACCAGGACTACAAGGTCACAATCAGAAATTGACAGTAAAACAGATTCAGACAAGCTTGCAGAAATTGCAGCTCATATGGAGGAGAGGTAAAAGGATGTATTAATGAAGTATCATTTTTCCTATTAGTTATATTTTGGAATAGCTAAATTTTCTGAATGTTTTAATCTGCAAAAAAATTTCAAATATCTTGTTGTGCATTTTTTAAAAGGAAATAAAGCGCTACTGGCACTTCCACTAGCATTAAATTTTTTTGCACAATTACAGGTTTTTACCAGAAGTTCTGGTAAGATCTATTTTTAATGATTTTTGACAACTGTCATTAGAATTTTCGAGCTAGTCCAAGGATGATAAGGAATCCTAATGATATGGACATGTCAATTAATAGTTGATAAGTGGTTTTGAGGTTGTTAAATGGCACATTTAATGAAGCTACATGGGTTTTAAATAACCAAGATCATGGAGTGAAAAATCAGCAAAAAAGTAGGCAGGTTTCTAACACACTTAGCAACACAACTCAAATCGTATATTTCTTCCTATCTACATATGTCCTGTTAGTTACATTTCGATGGGATATGTCTTTAATATGCTATAACTCCTATGTAATGAGAGGAAGAGTGGATCCTTCATTTTAAGTGAGATGGCGTTGGTGCCTCTCTCTATAAATATAATTTGTAAAAACCATTTCGGGGTTGGATTTTGGTCGATCTGAAGGCTTTTTCATAATCAAGAAAACCCCTTTTTGCACCTCATGCTGGAGGACTTTTTGTTTCAAGGACTATCTAATGTATGGTGTGTTTCTCTTGTTGTTTTATTCATCTAATGTATGAGTTGCAACAACTAGCAAGTAGGAGTAAGAGCATTGTTAGAGGATATAATAGTTTATTTTCTACTGTTCAGTCTTCTGCAAATCATATATATGTTGTGTAGAGCATGCTAGTGAAGGTTTCATGAAGGATTTATGAGATTATTTATGCATGTATTCTGATTTCTAAATGTTGTTTCCTTTACATAAAACTAAGTTTATGTAAAAGGCCACTCTTATAGCTGCGTGATGGATTTAGGATATGTTTATTTCTTAAACTGAGTACTAGCTATCTGTCACCTTTCATCTGTCAAAATCTTCTCCCTTATACAAAAAAATTGTCCATACAATTTATACTTTCCACAACTTGCCAAATGCTTGAAGTTCTAAAAGAGTTGAAATCATTTCAAACTCTTTAAGAAGCCATCCCACCATTCAAAATATTGTGCTTTGAAATGAAATATGATGTGTAAGGCTTACTCCTTTATAATCAAGGAGTGACTCCTTGCACTAACATCCCATAGTTGGAAGGCGCAGATTATTATTTTTAAACCTCTGTGTTTTAAACTTAGCATGGTGGTTAACAAAATCTCAATGTTCACACGGTGGTCTCGTTTTAGACTTGACTGTTGGATTGTTTGACGTTTTAGGTTCTGCAGTGAAGTAACATCCGGTGGTCTCGGCGTTTAAAACCATTTTAATGTTGTTTTTTGTTACAGTGATTTGGTTGGCATGCATATTTGGTGGTCGTTGGATGGGGCTGCCATCGACGAGCCGACCCATCGGCTGGTGTGGATTGGACATCCGTTGGCCTCGACATATACGATGCCACTGTGTCGGCCTTCGAGCTGTTGGAATTTTGCGGAGGGGGTGGAAGGGGTCATGGCCCGGCACCAAATCTTTGATTTGTATGATATGGGCATTGGGGGTGGCCAAGTTGGTGGCCCGCCACCCCACAAATTTAATTTTTTTGTTTTTATATAATAATATAGTATTTGTTATTTTGACTAAAACTAAAGGTCATTAGATAAATTAACTGTCCAACAATTTCACCCATTCTCAAGAGCCGGATTCTGTGTGTCGATCTAGATCAATTTGTAGGACCATTAATCCTAGCCCACATGCCCACTTTGACTAGAACTTTGACTTGCTCTAACTTCTTCATACAATCTCATATTGGAGTGTTGTTTGCACCGTTGGAATCATGGCGATGGTAACTTCGTTCTAGTCCTAGTTTGAGAGAAATATGTCCACTTTTAATTTTTACCTATTCTGAGCCCTCTTGGACTTATTAGTGTGTCTGGAGCCACTTAGATCATTAGTCCCCACTAAGGAGATGTTGGTCCTCAAAAAGCATGAACATAATATGCAACTGTTGTGTACATTTTCTGCACCACCAGTGTCCTAATACGTCACCCTTCCTTCTCCTTCACCTTTGTTCTCTGGAGCCATAAGCAATGAAGAGACATCTGCATCCTCTACAAACCTTTAATACAATCCTTTGCAAATTACATGCTCAATTACATGACCAAATATGACCCAAGCATCCCATAATTTCCACGAGTTTATAATAGACACTGTGTGGGCAAGTTTGCATCAAAATGGAAATCAATACCCCAGCTATCAATACAAGGCCAAAACATCATTTTTTGCTTTAACAAGTGATGGAAAACACATGGTCACTTTTAAATTTTAAGTTGCAACACATGATTTACAAATTAAGGCCATGAAAAGCTAACACATCTAGAAAAGACATCTCTCACTTATCAAAGTGATTGGGTTATCTTCTTGTTGCGATTTTTCTTGTCAAACAACTTATTCAACTGGTTCATGCACATACACTTTGTCCTTGAGATGTTGCTTTGGATGGAGCCTCCAATACGTGGCCATTTGATGACAACCTATGTCGCAATGACATCAATAAGTCCTCTTCCTCCATACGTGCTTTACCTTCTTCTTTTCCTACTGTGGAGAAGGCCTTTCACGCCTCATCCTCTTTCGTGCTGCCATTGTCTTCCAACACTCGGCAAATACAAGATTATGTAAACCACAAAAAATACTTGTTTTTAGATTCCATGAGTTATGTTCATTATTCACAACATGATTGTAGTTAAAATGAACACTAGAATACCGAGACTTGTTATACCTTTCCTGGTTTTCTCTGGTGAAATTATGGTGATGAGAGATTTCCTTGGCTCTTCCTCTGCAATATGCACTTCCATGAGATGATGGTGACGTGTTTCCATAATTATCTTTCCTCGACGATCTCAACAATGTCTCAAAATATTTTGACACCTTTGAGCACTCTCTTTCAGTTTATCCCAATAATGCGAATCAAGGTCTTTTCACGACCTCCAGTGGATGAGTCATGCCTTGGCCATTAACACAAAGTCCTCCTCCTTTATAACCCATCTTGGTAAGGATTCTCATGCCAGATCCTGTAATGGGGACCTCCACATTTCCAACAAAAATAACAACATGTGAAGATGAAACTGAAGAATGATCCAATTAGGTGATAAGGGCTTCTCTAATCCTTTCTCACGCTTTAACTCTTCTAAGGTATTTTCCATGGCTCATAGCTGAAGTTGCAGTATTTTCTTCTCCTCTTTCTCTTCTTATAGAAGCCTCCTTAATTCAACATCATTTTCTTGAAGGATTTGGTATTTACACTTATATTCTTCCAAGGCCTCTTCCGTGGCTTTCAACTGAAGTTGAAATATCTGCTTCCCCTCTTTCTCTTCTTGTAGAGGTCTCTTCAATTTAATGTTCTCTACTTGAAGGATTTGGTTGATCTCCTCATTCGAATGATGAGAAGAAGATGAGGGTGATGAATATTCACCGAAATATGTGGATGAAGAAACATTCTCTGCTCCTTGTTTCTCATAAGCTTCATAAATTATGTCTACCATTTTGGACATCCTAAGCATGGCCTCGTACATATCTTTGTCATCCTCCATTGCTGCATGTTCAATAGTTGTTCACGCTCGCAATTCACATCAACGAGAAGACCACTCTAATACCAATCTTGATCCAAGTTCCTTTAGTGACAGAATTGTCCAAGGTATTTTATTTATGTTATGTTTTTAGGATTGCATTTAAAAGAGCATAAAAGAACACATATGCATTCCTTAAGCAAGAGGAAACATGATGAAAATCAACAACAAAAGAACACGATACATTTGATAACGAAGTTCACCCAATGTGGGCTACATCTTTGGGCCCAGTGTCAAGATAGTGGGGGTTGCTTCATATAATGGGATGATTATGTACATGGAAGGCTATTTTTCATAACAAGGTCATACGCCCAAAAACATAGTGGCTTTTCTCTCCATGAGATGTTCCGCTTACACGAAATCTCACTCAAGAAGGGATTCCTTCAACATGAAAAACTAACAAGATATCACATAATGTGGCAACGAGTATCCCATAAACATAGATAAAAAGGGATATAAACAAAAATACATAGCATGAAAAGCTAATTACATCTCACATAAGATAGCAATAACGATCCCTTGATATAGTATCAAAGAAGGATCTCAAGAAGAATACATCATCTCAGTAATAATGAAAGAAAATAGAACATGACTGCTACATGTACCTTCAATTCTGAATATGGTCAAAAAATTAAAGGCTCAGCAGCAAAAAATGACTACACCACTGAATTTTTGGCATCGAGTAGTGTAAAATCGACTATCTACACGTCAAATTATGACACCGTCAAAATATGGGCCTTTGAGAATCTTTTAGATTCCCCATGTTCTTCAAAGATGCTTTATTGAGGGACACTTGAAATTATGCTACTCAGATGTTGAAAATGACTTCACCATTGTGTTCCCTCTGAAATTTCATGAAATTTGACTATAAAATTGATATCATTTTGATCAAATGAATTTTTACCTCCCAAGGACAATTCTCTAAGTTCAGGGTTCCACACCCTCTTTTCCTAGGCAAGGTTCTGCCTCCTGGAACTACGTCATGGTTCTGCCCCTGGCCTTCTCTCTGTTCTACCATATTTGAGTTCTTCTCCCACTGCTCAACACTCCTTCGTTTTTGTCTCCCGAACTCGGCCTTCGTTGTGTTGTTCTTCTGCTCCCATCATGCTACCTCCGGTCGAATGAAAGAATGGGTTAATTAAATACAAATTCTTGGGTAGAAATAACAATGAGCACCATTGGTGCATTGGTGAAGTCATGGTAATTGAGGTGGGTGGTTCAGGGTTCAATCCTCACCGAACTCCCATACTTGGAAGGCACGCATAATTATTTTTAAACCTTTGTGTTTTAAACTTAACATGGTGGTTAACAAAATCTCAACATTCACATGGTGGTATCGTTTTAGACTTGACCGTTGGTTGTTTGGCATTTGTGGTTCCGTAGTGACATAGCATCTAACGATGTCAATGTTTAAAACCATTGTAACATTGTTTGTTGTTACAGTGATTTTGTTGGCATACATATTTGGTGACCGTTGGATGTGGTCGTTGCTGATGGGACTACCCACCTGGCGGTGTGGGTTTGACACCCGCCAACCTAGGCATATACGATGCCACCTTGTTGGCCTTCGTGATGTTGGAATTTTGCGGAGGGGGTGGTGGGGGTTGTGGCTTGCCACCCAAACTTTGATTTGTATGATATGGGCGTTGGGGGTGGCAGATTTGGTGGCCCACCACCCCACCAAGTTTTTTTTATTTTGTTTTTATATAATAATATAGTATTTGTCAATTTTAGCAAAAATAAGGGTCATTAGAAAAATTAATTGTCCAACAATTTCACTCTTTCTCGGGAGCTGGATTTTGTGCACCAGTCCCAGTCAATTTGTAGGACCATTAATCTTGGCCCACATGCCCACTTTAACCAGAACTTTGACTTGCTCTAACTTTTTCATACAAGCTCAAATTGGAGTGTCGTTTGCACCATTGGAATTAGGGCGACGAGAACTTAGATCTAGTCTTGGTTCGAGATCAATATGACCACTTTTATTTTTTACCTATTCTAAGCCCTCTTAGACTTATGAGTGTCTCTGGATCCACCTAGATCAATGGTATAAAGCACTCATGTAGAGCCATCCATTAGAGATGGAAGGAATAACACGAGAGAGGCTAACAGATTATTGCTAGATGCGAGAGATAATGTGGGAGAACCCACATTGTTATAGGTCAATTTGGGCACCATTCCCATTGACCTGGTTAAACTGGACATCATCCCTAGAACCAATGAATAGGGTCTATCATCCCCTATCATTTCAGTTACTACATGCCCTAAGACAAAGAACAATAACAAATCATCCATGAATTCGATTGTAGGGTTTCTAAGATTTGAAGTACATGTTATATTACCTGAGCTCACCAACACAATCTCTCAAGGGACTAAATACTTTTCATATGCAGGAACCTCCATTCAAAGGTGATCTACAAAGCACTTCCCGACACTCAAGGGTGCGTTGGTCAATTGGGAGTGAAATTATCATTGTTCTGGAATCTCCACATGGCCAATGCCTTCTAGAAGAGTGCATATGTGTCAAATTTCGAATCCATGTGTCCATTCAACACCTTTGAGCTTGGGAACATGTCTTGCCTATTATTAGAAATTCAGTGATTATGAAACTACCTTCAGCTCATCTATAAATTGAGCACAGATCCTAGTGCATGAGAAGGAAGAAATTTGGTAGAGAAATGTTGTTGGATTCTCAATTAAGTGTTTGATTTGAGAGATATGTTGCTGGAGAGATGTTCATTGTGATGAGGCTAGGATGATGCTGGAGTTGGTGACATCAAATCAATCGTTGGTTGTAACCTCCCCCTTCTATCCATTAATAAAGATTGCTGCTCATTTTCCCACATATGTATCTGTATAAGCTTCTATTTTTCATATTATGGAAACTTAGCTGATGTATATGTTTCATGTTTCATTGATTTAACTGATTAACATAAATATCCATCTGTATATTGCAATATCTTTGATGTTTAGTGTTTATACTTATAGGAACTAGTATGGCGATCAAATTTGGATTGGAAGCTACAACAAGAGTGATAGAAGGAGAATAGGAAGCACTTGGACTCCAAGTAGGTTTCTCCATCTTTCTTTGTGTCTATTTACTCTTAGGAAAAGTGTCTGCAAAGTCTTTAATCTGTTGTTCTAAATGAGCACCACATTTAGGGAATGTGTTTTATCCGTAATCCATAATTCTATATAACAAATTGGCGACTCTGCTGGGGAGTTTACCGTTCATCCTTGGTTTTTTTTCCTCTATTTATCCACCCAGTAGCATCTACTCTTAAAGATTAGGCATTTTGAAATTAAAAATTGCATTAGAAGTGTGTCAGTAGCTTGAGTTTTTTTTCTCTACTGCGCACAACGCACTGTTGGTCAAGACACAGTGCTTTGGATAGCACTGTCTCCCACATAGGGGTGGTTTGCAATGCAAAGTCTCCCCTTAGATACTATGTTGCCCCCTAAGCCAACCAAATTCCCTTCGAATTTGTCATTTCCATTACTTTCAACATTTTTTTTGTTGTGTTTTCAATTGCCTGATGCCTCATAGAGACTAGTACCTTTACCTTAATCTTCCTCCTTTGAAAAGTAAGTTTGATCAATATCTCTTTAAAGTGTTTTTATTTATCATTTACATATAAACTTCAAAGTATTTTCATTTCTACATTAGATCCATTTTCTTTTGTAAAGGAAATTGTCGTTAAATTCTTCATTTTTCCTAAAAGATAATTTTTTGTTAAATTCATCATTTCTCAAATAAAAAAGCATTTGTTTTTGTTGATTTGATGCATATAGTTTCCTTTTTGTATTCACATTAAGGGGACCAAAAAGAAAAACCTGCATTTGCATGTAGTGGATCGTGTGTTTTACATAGGAAAAAATTAGGAAAGTTGCATATTAGTTTGTGTTCTTTGTTGTTTGCTCTCAAAATTGATTGCTATTTCCCTTTAGTAGCTAGGATTTTCATTGAAGAAACTAAAATTGAAAATTTTTCTTATAATTTTAGTTTTCATTTTAGGAATTTCGATTACATCATTGTGGTGAACCTTGAAAGGAAAATTGATAAACAAGATCAACTTAAAATTTACATCAATTTACCTAAAAAAGCATTGGAACTATAACGATAACATTTACAAGGTCTAGGCTAGAGACATGTTTCAACGTCGTAAAACATACCAGTTGTCATTAATTGTCTGCAATACATTCCGAGAGTGATACCTCACTCCACATACGTAGGTATATCATAGCTCATCCACATACCTTCGGGTATATTGGGCGTTGTTATAGTATGAAAATTCTAAAGGGGTGCTCTCACTGTGCGGTTTCGCATTAGACAACACTATTATGGACTTGGGCCTCCACGTACGTTCGGGTATATTTGGGAGGACAAATTTAGGTTTCTATCCATACATAGTGAACCGATTCAGCCCCCTTGTAAATTGTGACACACCAAACACAACATTCGGGGAGATTGTCTGCCCATACCTCTTGGTTCACCAGGAGGTATTCTGCAGTTCATAGTTTCTTGGTAAACCTTTTTCCTAGCATTACCCTTTTATTTTTTTTATTTGTTTTTGGTTATAAAATAAATTAGTCATCGTGGAAAAAGAAAATCCCTTTCCCCATATTTCGCGTAGATTAGCATTGAAACCACCTTTACCACCAGAAATCACTTCTGGTCAGTGAAGGCGACATCACTCTACCGAAACCAGTACTATCACTACCTCTGGTGAAGCATCATCTTCCCATATATCAGAGTCAGCACAAGTTGTTTCTAAAAATATTGGTTTGTCTACTGTTGTCGAGACGGAGTCCTCACAGCTACCCGTGGTCACGATCCATCCAATCAGTGAGACCATACCTCGTGAACCCGACGTTGTTCAAATAGAAGTTGATCCAGATCATGTCTCTTCTTTGCCAGAACATATGAATCCCAAAGTCGAATGATCGGGAGTTGTTCTTGTATTGGTCACTCCACATTTTAGTGTAGCCATTGAGTCTCCCATATTGCGCAGTCAACCTCCTGAAATATACTTTGCGCATGACGAAGAAATACTTCCACTTGGTTTGATTTCGATTGAAGAAATCCCACAAGACGAAACACCTTTAACTCTAACCCATTTTGGGGAGGATCTTTTCCTATACGAGTCTTTTCCTCAATCACCTCCCTCTGCTTTTGTTGATCCTGTGCCTATTAAAATTCCCATCGATTCAAAAGGGTACACATTTGGTCAAGTAACCATGTCTCAACCAACATCTTCGGTTGGACCATATGTTCCAATTATGTCAGCACCTGCTCTCACTACCCCCTAGATGTTCACAACTTCACCAGAGTCATATTTACATGGAGATCCTTTTATCCCATTAGGTTATAAATCATTATCTAGAATTTTCTCTGGTGCATCTTCAAACCCATGGACTTCACCAATGTCATCATCCGGTATTCTAACTGGTAAACCTATAGTGAGTACTGAATGGCTTGATCCTTTATATCCATCATCAGGGCAATATCAAGCTGGTCCATTTGGGTCTATTCCATCCAGTACCATCTCAACTGGACTCCTTGCATTTGGAGAGCAATATTTTCCGTCTTATTATCCTCGTCATGATGGGGGGAAACCTATAGTCACCCACTTCGAAAGTACTTCATCATTTTTTGGTCAACCTAATGTCGAAATGAATGTTTTTCAATGGCAGCCCACTCTGCCTATCCAACCACAAACGGTTGTACACTCGTATCAATTGGTTCAACATGTTGCACCCACATCAATTCCATTTGTTAATAAATATTTACCCTTGTTACAGACTCAAACTGTTGTATAGCAATCATTTCAGGTGGGTCCTTCAATTCAATACCCTCAAGTATTGGTTCATCCAACTGCTACTCCTTCGGCTAATTTACAACAACAATCTGTACCTGGAATCATTTATTCACAAGATGGACTACCATATTATGGGATGCCATAGAAACAACTCGGTTATACTTATCCTCAACCGAATCCAAGTTATCCTAATTTTGGTTATAACATTAATGGTGGATAGCCCCCTTGGCAGCCTCAGGTGCAAATGCCTCAACCTTCAGATCAACAAGTATCGTACCCAGGTTTTGGTCATTAGAATCCTCCAACATTTTCTTATCAAAACAACCCTTATCTTGGTTACTAGCAGCAGATTCCTTATGTTGGTGCTCAAATGCCCATTGCCCAAGCAATTCCATCATACCCTGGCTATGCTCAACCTGACCTTAATTGACATTTCCCTTTGTTGCAACTTTAGAGTTGCCAGATTTAAATCGGCTCACCAATGA
The DNA here is from genome assembly GCA_034641835.2 of Pinus albicaulis. Taxonomy (NCBI): domain Eukaryota; kingdom Viridiplantae; phylum Streptophyta; class Pinopsida; order Pinales; family Pinaceae; genus Pinus; species Pinus albicaulis. The sequence continues at coordinate 57,936,644 of CM076572.1, forward strand.
TCCAATCAACTATGCTCCTTGGTGGCCAGTGATACCTTATAAATTACCCTCATATATTCCTAAGTTCAATGGAAACCCTGAGGAAGACTTTTCGACTCATGTTATGACTTATCATTTTTGGTGTTCATTAAACTCTCTGAATGATGACTCTGTTCAGCTATGTATTTTCCAGCGAACGCTCACTGGTCTGGCTGCAAAATGGTACATTGAGTTACCTAGAGCTTCTTTTGATAATTTCACTTCCCTAGCTATTGTCTTTTTGACTCACTTCCAGTTACCCATACGATATGAAACTAGAACATAACTCTTGACTAATTTTAAACAAACTAATGCTACTCACATTTTTTATCATATTCATGAGTGGCATTGTCGTCGTATAATGGTTAAGACATTTGTTCCTGAACAACTCCTTGCTGAGCGGTTCATTAAGTCCCTGTTACCATTTATAACTGGGGATGTGGCTAAGGGTGGCGTCGTCACTGAAGAGTAGGTCATTGCTTGTGCCCAATATTTAGACTTGATTTATACTCAGTCTGGCATGCTCTATGAGAAAATTCCTAATGTGCCGCAACATAATTTTAATGTTCCTCCTCAATTAAAGGACTCTCATGCCAGAGCCGATATGATCGGTACTGCAAGCACACATCATAATACTGCATCTAATCCTTCACCTTCTTCTGAAATCAATTCTGTGTCATTTGACAAAGAAAAAGCAAACTTATAACCCACAGGAAAGATTATCTGATCAATTGTCTGTAAATAGGAAACCTCGTTATCCATGCATAATCTGTAATGAGGAACACTTTGTTCGGGATTTTCCTCACCGCGTTGAAGTCTCAAAAATGGTTAAGACTTCACATGCGTGAGCTGTGTTGACAGATCCCTTTCGGAATCCGGACACAATTTTGGTTGCTACGGATCCATATTCTAGTTCTCAAGTGCTTATGTTGTCTGTCACAAAACCTTCAATAGATATTTTGGTGTCAACGCGTAATAAATATTATCGTAGTCAGGCTACTGATAAACCTACTACCACGACCATGAATCCTTCTATGGAATCGGTACCGCCTACTACTATTCCTGAATTGACAATCAAGCCACGAAAGGGAGTCGTTCATAAATAGACATATAATCCTTGAGAAAGAGCTGCTCAAAATTATAATATAGTTGAAGATTTGGCTCAATCCCCTTCAGCTATGTCAGCTCTTGAGGTATTACAAAATTGTCCCTCCCAGAAACAGGCTTTATTGTCGGCTATTGGTGGAATTGATCCAATTGATTCGAATCTTGTAGTCTTTAATCATACAGGCTATGGGCCATAATTACCAGCAGAATTAGCATTCTCCATACAAGTAAAAGTTCTCAATCATCTTGTTCATCGTACTATTATTGAAGAGGGAGCATCTACATGCATTATGTCTCTAAACTGTTGGAATTCACTTGGCTCACTGCGCCTATCTCAATCATTAATGAAGTTGAAGGCTTTCGATGGACGTACATATAATCCTTGTGGTATTATTAATAACCTGCATGTTGAACTAGGGGGCAAAACAGTGAATGTTGATGTTGAGGTCGTTGACGGACCCCTTGACTATAATATTATGCTTGGAAGGCCATGGGTATATGCTATGACTACAATTGTTTCTACATATTTTAGAATGATTTCCTTTCCACGTAAAGGTGATATCACAGTCATAAATCAACTATCCTTCTTTGCCTCCTCCTCACAGGTAACTAGAAGCGTTCTATTCATTCACGCACCCAAACTCACACTTCATAACATTGGTGCAGGACTCTTAAAGGATTCCACTCTCATGGGAACCCTTGCATTAATGTTTCCTACGATGTCAGAAGAAATTGCAAGTATAGATACTTACTACATTATCTCTTCCACTCCATCTAGCTTAAGGAAGAGTACGGGTGATTCTGAAATTTTTACATTGGATGATTTTATGCCACCCAACCGAGCTGGCATAGAAATAAATCTATTTGGCATGGGCGGCGAATCCGAAATCATCGTCATTGGTTGTTTGGGTTGATCGTTCCTTAGATTTTGGTACTCCATCTGATCCTTTTTCCTCAACTTTCTTGACAGATGAGAATATTTTGGAAACCATGATGTCAGAAGGAGAAACATGGAAAGATTATCATCATCATTCCCATCTTCCTAATTATGAAGATAACCTTGGTGAATTATATCACCCATCAATCAAAAATTTATTTTCGAATTCTTTACCTATTAATGAAATCGATTATGAGCGAAACTTGTCAAATATTGAAGAAACCATTTCTATCGATATTTTGATGAAACCTGGCGTTGTAGAATATATTCATGTCGGCGTATCTTTTTCTCCATCAGAACTTGAAACATATCGCTCTCTCTTTCATGAATTATGATATATCTTTTCCTGGTCTTAAGAGGAAATGTCAGGTATTGACACTAGTAACGTTTAACACACTATTAATATGTACCCTGATGTCAAGCCGGTACGTCAACGCCTTTGTCTTGTTTACCCGAAGAAGGCCGCTGGCATTAAAGCAGAAGTTGAAAAACTTTTGCGTGTTGGTTTCATTTACCCTATTCCGCTAACTGATGGGTTTCCAACATCATTCCTATCACGAAAAAAAAAGGAACCATCAGAGTGTGCGTCGATTATCGGGATGTTAATCTTGCTTGTCCAAAAGACAACTATCCTACTCCCTTTATCAACCAGATTATTGACAATTGTGCTAGATGTGAAATCTTTTTGTTCATGGATGGATTTTCCGGCTACAATCAAATCAATATCTGCCCAGAGGATCAATATAAAAAATCATTCATTTGTCCCTAGGGCACATTCATCTATAGGAAACTACCGTTTGGTTTAAAGAATGTTGGGGCCACTTTTCAGAGAGCAATAGATTATGCTTTCATTGACATCAAGCACATTGTGCAACCCTATCTAGATGATTTACCCGCACATTCACGAAATTTTTCTAATCACCCGATGCATTTGAGAGCCATCTTTTTACACTGTCGACACTACAAAATACGGCTCAATCCACATAAATGTGTGTTTTGCGTTGGGTCTGGTCATTTGCTTGGATTTTTTGTCTCAAAAGAAGGAATTCGAATCGACCCATTAAAGGTCCAAGCCATTCTTGATTTGCCTGCACCATCAAATTTACTTCAGATACAGAAAATTAAAAGAAAGGCTAACTTCCTAAGGAGGTTCATACCTGACTACGTCGAAATGGCTAAAGTATTTACTCGACTCTTGAAAAAGGGGGTTCCCTTCCATTGTGACCAAGTTGCGCAAGCTTCTTTTGATGATGTCAAGGATACTCTTGTGCTTGTGTCATTACTGTATCCTCCCAATTATCAAAATGATTATTTATTATATATCATCGCGACTAATATGACCATTTTTATGGTATTGGTCCAAGTATAAAATGGGATAGAACATCCGATTTGAGTCGTAATATCAATGATACGGAAGTGAATTATTCGTACGCAGAAAAGATTTCTTTGGCAGTTGTTCAAGCTGTCCAAATATTTCACCACTATATCTTGTTCCAGAAGACCATTGTCATTTCGGATTGTAACCCCATGACTTATATCTTATCACGTCAATTGCCGGGGGGAAAGTATTCAAAATGGATTGTCATTTTGCAAGAATTTGATTTGGAATTCATCAAATCCAAGTCAAAGAATTCTTTAGTTTTGGCTGAGCTTCTCTATGACCTTCCCTCTGATAGTACTACTACTACATCGGAACCATCTATTCTTGACAAGTCTTTGTTTCTAATAGGATCATATGATCCATGGTATGGGGACTTTATCATTTATCTCCAAACCTAAAATTTTCGGCCTGATACCTCTCGCTCTGACCAGCGATGTATTCGATACCAAGCCAAAGATTATTTGATTGTTAGCGATACACTTTATCATCGTGGTGTCAATACATTTTTAAGAAGGTGCCTCACTCATGAGGAGGTCGAAAAGGTTTTAAATGATGTTCATGTTTGGGCTTGTGGTGAACACTTGTCTAGATAAGCTACCACAGAGAAGATACTCCATGTCGATTACTTATGGCCTACCATATTTCACGATTGTATCCTCGCAATCAGAAGTTGTCATGCGTGCCAGAAATTTGATCATAAAATCCGCAAACCACCAGCACCAATGCAACATGTTGTCTCTGTGGGACCATTTTCGAAATGGGGTATTGACTTCATGACCTGTAACCCTTGTTTGTCCAGAGGGAATGGTTATATTATTGTCACACACTACAAGGAAAAGACCCTCTAGCGGAGGTTATAAAGGAGGTTTTTAGTGTTATAAAATTGGCCAAAATTGTCAAAAAAACATTTTCTACAACATTCGTTTATGGTTACGAAGGTTTTGGTGGAGCTTTTAACGGAAATTCAACACAACTAAAAAAATGGTGGCTGGAGGTTATTACGGATGTTTTTTTCATCAGTGCGCTAGTCGGGATTTAACACACTGGTGCGTACATGTAGAAGGTGCCCAGGGGTGGTCGAAGGAGAATGCACCAGGCTGTTAAGGTATAAAACCGTACCAGGCATAGTGTTGGTGATACAACGCACGGGGCCATTCTAATTGGTCTTGGGATTTGTGCGGTGCCCATAGGTCGTATCAATGCACCGATGCGTAGACTTATAGAAATGCACTGGTGCGCAATATCACACAAATGCACCGAGATGTATAATTGGTATCGATATTCGTGCGGTGCCCATAGGTCGTACAAATGCATCAGTGCGTATAGACACATAAACGCACCAGTGCGCAGTATCACACAAATGCACCGAGATTTATAATTGGTATCATTATTCATGTGGTGCCCATAGGTTGTACAAATGCACCGGTGTGTATAGACACATAAACACACCGGTATGCAGTATGACACAAATGTACCGAGATTTATAATTGGTATCGGTATTTGTGCGATGCCTAGAGGTCATAAAAATGCACCGATGCACTTCAGAATACCAACGCACTGATGTACAGTAACTGACACACACTGGTTTTCATTTTTTATTGTTTAGAAACATCGACTTATGACATTGCAATTATTGTGATTTTTTAAAATTCATTATTCAACAAAAGTCGACATTTGAATGTGATGTTTGGATTAATTTGTTATATCATATCATCAAATTTCACATCTCTTCATTGTAATATTTAATCATCCATAAATTTAATCAATGGTGTTATATTTCACAGAGATAATGGAGAACGCAATAGAATAAATTAAAACATATTTTATTATATTTATATATGAATAAGATAGTCTTTGTCATAAAAATAGGACAGTTATTGGTATCCCTTTGTCTTTCAATTGGGACACTATGTCCATTACATTAAACAAAATGTCTGATTTCACAGGATAATATTTCAAAAAATACAACGCCTTGCTTTGATATCCAAACATAGTGATCATCATTCTTCTCTTGAACTGCTGTCACTGCTAGAGTTACTTCCATGACTTGGGTTATTTTCAGGAATGTTTTTTTTCACGATGTTGATGATTTTCTTCTTCTTCACCTTCCATCTACAAACATAAAAATAAATTTTAATGAGTGTATATACATTGGTGAGAATAATGAAAATTACAGTATTAAATAATATACATCAATGTAAATCTAAAAGAAATGACGTACCATTGCAACAATTGACTCATAAACTATACACATTCTTTCAAAACCATGTAACATGCCATCTTTCAAGGTTTCATTTGTTGGTGCAGTTCCATACTTTATTTCCTGCAAGTTTTATACCCCATAACAAATCATATATTTAATATAAAAGATTTTTTTGTTCTATTAATTATAGACGGAGCTAAGTAAAAAAAGATCAATAGATGTTTACAAATTCCACAATTAAGTTCTGATATGCCAACATATACTCACAACCCATATTTAACTCAATTTCAATTAATTCTTCAGATGGTTCTTATTTGTATGTTAGCACCTGTTTGAAGACATTCAATGACGATTTTTGTAAAACAACTTAAAAATACAAAAATGAAATCTAGTTAGGTTGTTATAAGGAAGTAAAAATTACTCACAAACTTAGATATCAACCATTTTCTTCCTTGTTGTCCTTTTTTATGTGTTGAATGGGTTCTATTTTCTTTTCTTTTCTACAAGAAAATACTTGAAAATTAATATTTAATGCTAAATTGTTTATTTATTGTACCTAATGATCGAAAAATTCAATGATTACATATTACATTTGAAGCACGTTGTTGTTGAGATGGCTCCTTCTGCGATGCAATTTTGTCCATTTCTTTGACCATTTCCTTGTACACCTTTTTGGACATTCCTACTGGCATATTTCTGATATCAGCGCGTTCAAATTTTGAGATTTTCATAATCTTCCTGAAAATGTAACATGACAATAAACTATTTAATTTTTATATTGATATATGAAAAGTAAATATAACGAAAGTGATATTTATAAATAATTATAGACAAACATTTAAAGGAATATTACTTTTTCATTCCTTCTTTTTTGTTGTTGTACGTTTTTGCTATTAAAAGTCTGACATGTCTCATTGACTAATTCTTTGGAAACTCTTCCTGTAGTTTAGATAAAATTTGGTTCTTGGAATCATTGGATTGGTTTTTGTATTGTAAGTGGAAATAACGTCTATACATTCATTCGATGGATCCCAAACTTCTTTAAAATATTTCTTTCATTAACCTCCAAGACCACCATGCCCACCTGCATGAGCTAATATTAATCGTTTTTCACTTATGTCTTCATTTTTTTCTTTTCTTAGAACAACATTCCTTTTCTGAGTTGTTGGTCCCTGTAAAACATTAAACAGATGTGAATTAATAGACTATTTTACACATGTTATCTAATAATTTTAATTATATTATTAATGAAAATTAAAAAAAGAAACTCATATTGGATCAATAATATTTTTTCATTCACCTGATTCATCCTTTTGCAATTTTTCCATGAAGCTTTTACGCTCTTCTTGTCCTAGATCAGAAATAACCTTATCGAGCTTCGTCATTTTGTGGCTTTGCATGATACACAGTAAACAGTACATATTAGTTAAACTTACATATAGTTCAAAAATAATATTTTTTGTAAATAATTTACAAAGAACTTGCCTTTTTTGCTTTTCTTGATGTATTATCAATATTTTTGTTACATGATCTCTTGTCAGTCATTTCTTTATCAATCTAAAACCTGTACAATATCATTCATTAATATATTTATAAATAAATTGTCAACTTTTTAGGTTAAAAAGAATCTCAAGAAACCAATGTGCTATTCATGGTGTACACACTGACGCTGGTGCGTGGGGGTCTTATAAACACACCACACAAACAACATAATATACCGTACAATGCTCTATGTCAACAAGGAGCACCAGTGCATTACATGCCAACCACCGCACCGATTAACACAAATAAAATAATAAAAATCGTCTAGTGTTAGTTTTTATAGCATAAACCGGTGCCATATTTTACATATGGTGCATTGCTAAAAAAAAAATTGTTTTTTAATTTTTTATCATAGTACTTTCGTGATGCACTTGTACAATACAGAGCACCGGTGCACTAGGTTATGCTGGGCGCACCGATGAAAACAATTTTTTTTTTTAAATTTATGCAAGGGTCGACATGGATTGGGATCCGACTATGCAAATCGTCCCATCGGTTGGATGTCTTAGGTATATATTTAGAAATACAAACCCTATAAATCTAAATTGAAAAGCCCTAATTCTGAAATCACAGAAAGAGGGAGAAGAAAGGGCAGAAACATAAAGAATGTAGGGTTTGTTTTTAAAATGGATTTTTTTTGGTGCGAAACAGAACGTTCGCAGTGTGCCATGATGAAGTAGCGCACCGACGACATATTTTCCATATGGCACACTAAGAAAAAATAAAAAAATAAAAATCATATATATATATATATATATATATATATATATATATATATATATATATATATATATATATTATCACAATACTTTTGCGGTGCACTGGGATAATAGAGCGCACCAATGCACTAGGTTATGCAGGGCGCACCGATGAAAATTTTATTTTTATTTTTAAAATTAATGCAAGGGCCGACATGGATTGGGATCCGACTACAGAAGTCGCCCCTGGCTTGGATGTCCTAGGCTTATATTTAGCAATACAAATGCTATAAATATAAATTAAAAAACCCTAATCCTAAAATCACAGAAAGAGGGAGAAGAAAGGGTAGAAACAAAAAGATTATAGGATTTGTTCCTAAAATGGATTTTTTTTGTGTCAAATAGCATGTTCGCGGTGCGCCATAATGAAATAGCGCACTGGTGCCATATTTTACATATGGCTCACTGATAAAAAAATATTTTGTTTTTTTAATTTCTTATCACGTTACTTTCACAGTGCGCTGGTATAATACATCGCACCGGTGCACTAGGTTATGTCGAGCGCACCGAGGAGGAAAAAATCTATTTTTTTTAAATTCACGCAAGACCCGACATGGATTGGGATCTGAAAATGCAATTTTTCCCGTGGGTTAGATGTCTTAGGCCTATATTTAGCAATACAAACCCTAGGGATAAGAAAGGGCATAAACAAAAAGAATCTAGGGTTTGTTTCTAAAAATGGATTTTTTTTTTTAATTTATTTTGTTTCTGAAAACTACAAAAAAAGTAAAAAAAACTGCAGAAAAAGTTAAAAAAACCATAAACTTTGATTTTTTTCTTTTACTGCATAAAAAAAACTGCAGAAAATTAAAAAAACAATAAACTTTGATTTTTTTCCTTTACTGAAAAAAGAAGAAGAAGAAGAAGAAGAAGAAGAAGAAGAAGAAAAGAAAAGAAAAGAAAGTAAAAAAAACAATAAACTTTATTCACAAGAGCATTTGAAATTCTATGCTATAGGGTTTGAATCACTAGAGGTTTGGAATTATGATTGTCTAAATACTTCTGTTCGAACGTATTTCCCTGCTCCACAGTGCTCTCATGCTCTGTTTGCTCTAGGTATGTCTCCTGCAAATCTCTGGCTGAATTTTTTTGCAAAAATAGTGAAATAATGAAAAGTGTTTAGTATTTAAAGAAATGTTTTATGAAATTAGATTTTCAAAAATATTTTGCCGCCCATTTTTCAATTTACCGCTTTTTTTTCACTTAAAGAAAATAGAGTAGTGTTTTTTTATTTGCGGTTAGTCGTCACCGGTGTGTCCCTTAATCGAACTGCACTAGTGCGTCTGTGTATAAAACGGCACCGGTGCGCATTACCAAAAACACACCGGTGCGGTGATCTGTACATTAGGCACCGAAATTACTTTTAGGTGTGTGCACCAAAATTTATTGTTGTTTTTCTCAAATGCAAGGAGAAAATATCATAATTATATCGAATGGACAATTCTTCAAGATCCAACTTGTTCCATAATATTTCTCAAAGTCCGTCGCGGAGTTCTCCTTATCCATCTCAAGGCGTAATATTTACTTCAGATTTTATCCATGTAATCAATGATTGAATTTTTTTTTTTTATCCATGTAGTTTTTTTTTTTGTAAATTTGGTGGTACCTTCTATTTTCTATTTATATGTAAAGACAGGTTACAGTATAATAAACATTCTTGGCCTCAACCTGCCCGCAGGAAACCAGGTCTGTTGGCCATCTAATTCCGTTAAAAGCTTGCCAAAATTGAAATTGTCTCATTCTTCTATACTTCGCATGAGCTAATTGTCCTACTGTTTCAACATGTTCAAGCTTATCATATAAACTAAGTTCATAAACTTTCCACAAAACCATAAAACAGAAAACTAGGAGTAACTAGCCATCTGAAGAGGACACTGGGGCTGGATCATTGGCACGAGACCCAGGCATATCATCCTGTTTCATGTGCTGGAGCAGTTTCTCCAATCTTCCCATCCTGTCATCCAATCTCTGAATTGCTTGATGTTGGGTAAATTTAATATGCTGCAGGTTGGTGTCAATATTCTCCAACAGGTCTTTGAGGAACAACTCTGTCTTTGGCTAAACTTTATACTCTGGAGGTTGTGCACTCTGAATTGCCTTTGCCAGAAGACATTTCATTACCCAATATGTGTGAATGGTTTGGTTGAATAAGGTGAAACGTCCACGAGTATTGCCAGGATCCTGAATGAAGTCAAGGATATCAGCAGCAGCTTCGTTGTCTTCAGGGTTTATCTGCAGTTCTCTTTCCCAACCACGAATTTGATTTCGGGTGGGAGATGCATTGCCTACTATGTAGTTCAGCACCAGATTCTCCAAATGTTCTTTGTTAGTTTTTCTTCCTCTTTTCACTGGCACCTGTTCATTCTGGATCTTTTGTTTTCCCTTAGCTATATCAGAGCGGAGACAGCGTTTCCCCATAATATCTTTGGTCCTATTCAGTAGAACAGACAGAAAAGTAATAACAGGAATAAAACCCAGAGCACTGATAAAACCTCTGCTTTCATTACCATGCATTTCGAAAATCCAATCCGAAACATGAAAATTGCAGACCTCAGAGACAAGGCAATTGATTTGCAACCGAGCATTATGATTAGGAGCGTGAGTACCAGGTTGCAATCGTGTACAACATATTTTGGACGCAAGAGCAGATACCATGCCGGCCGCCAATAAACTGAGCATGCAACTACAGGGGTTTTGCAAGCCCCTTGTGTCATTGGGCTTCGAAGTTATAACAGACTCCAGACCACTATGAACTAAACCCAAAGCATCAGTTTGCGAATCCACCTTACTAAGGAGGATCAAAGGTATCACACGACCGATACTAACTCTGAAATTTAACCAAGGGACCAAAGGCCAGAGTTGTGGAAGGGGCTTTTTATCAATAGGGTACCACAGAACTAAAACTTCCCGCATCGTATGATTGGTCATGGTAATGGTATTACTTCTACAGACATTAAGAATTAGACAAGGATCCCTAAAACAGGGGCGGACAGGGTTTTTCAGTGGTGCTACAGACCAAAGAAACCAACTTAAAATCCTAGCAAGGCGACTAATCTCTAGCCAGTTTCGATTATGCAAGAGAGTATTCATGGAAATGAGGACAGAAACGGATACATACCTAGCCTCAGTTGCGCTCGCCCTCCTCAGCTCCCAAGCTTTTGCTCGCAGTAAGTTCTGTAAGCTATGCATGAGCTTTTTGGGCGAGGGGGGCATATACATTACCTTAAACTTTTCATCCTTCCGGAGCGCTGACAAGCCAGCAGAGCAAGTTCTGTTCATAATTACACTAACACATGCCACCACCCACGTTACTAATCGAATTTGGCGGTGCGTCATTATAACTCTTAATTGTCCGTAGGGCGGTGTGCCATGAGATTGCCACCGGTTGTCCTATTTACCTGACTTTCACCCCGATCGGGGGGTTTATCCATGTAGTTAGTCATGCACAGCTTAATTAAATTTATAATGTATACAAATTTACAGGTTCATGTAGATTCAACATTGTGTTCAGATGCACAAAATATTCAAACTTCTCCAAAATGTCGGAAGTTCTTATCAGGAGTTGCATACCGCAAGGCACATTTGGTAGATGAAAATGGACAACTACTTCACCCTGCCAATTGTAACAATGTTTCATCTTCTAGCCACAATCTCGGGACAATGATGGTAATAATTATAATTGCTTGGTATATATATTGATTAATATGTAATTATTTCAATGTCAAACTAATTTATAATCATGCAATATTGTCAGTGTGGTTACTAATTGATATCATATATTTTGTATTAATCATGTTCAAGTTATTTTTTTTTTTAATTAGTAGGATTCTAGTGATGATGAACGACCTACCTACCATATTCCGTTTCACCCCACAACAATGTCAAATCGAGAGAAGAATGAATTAAGAGAAAAAATCAGAGAAAAACAATACCAAGAATGGTTGAATCAACCATTGATTCAATTCCCGCTACGTCCAGATTCACCAATTAGGAATGACTACATCAATAGTAGTTCTTCACAAGCTGGCAATGGAGGAAATCAAATAGAGGTTGGTATGGATGATTACTTAAGTGATACGACTTCCATGGAGACAATGTTGTTAGATGCATTCCAAAACGATGATAAGCTAGGGGATGATGCTTATATTGCTGACACCTTTTTCGAAAGCCTTAAATTTGTTTCCACCACCCCTCTCTTTGGACCTGGCGGTCAGTCAAATTCTACCCAGTTGGGGACAACGATGTTACCATACAACTTGAAAGAAATTTTTGGCTTATCGAATGCATGTTTCTCGTAAATTTTGAGGTAAGTTACCATAAAGTACTCCCTTATATATTTGAAAAATAATCAGTACACTACAATGAACATTACAAATGGTAAATTTTATGAAATTTAATAATTATATCGACATTAATGTACATTTATTAATATATTTTTCCATGATCACCAACTATAGGTTATTCAAAGATAAGGTTCTTCCGAGTGATAATGTCTTGCCCGGTAGTTGTGAAGAGGCAAAGAAATTGTTGAAAATGTTGGGTATTGAGTACATATCATATCATGCATGTCCAAATGATTGTATTCTATATAGAGGAGAATATGCAGACAAAGAGATGTGTCCGAAATGTGGGCATGACAGGTATGATAAATAAAAAAATAAGGGTAAATCATGTACTAGTCCTCCTTTTAAGATATTGAGGCACATGCCTATAATCCCAAGGATTCAAAGGCTCTTTCGTTGCAAAGAATTAGCTATGTTGCAGGGATGGCATGCCTCACATAGAAGTGAGTTGGGATTTATATGAATCCCAACGGATTCAATAGCATGAAGCATATAGAGGATACATGGCCCGAAAAATTCAAGGATGAAGTACGAAGTCTACGACTCAGCATAGCCATGGATGGCATCAACCCATATTACATCCATAACACTAAATATTATGTTTGGCCTGTAGTAGTGATCAATAAAAATATCCCCCGACGGTTGTCCATGAAGAATTAACATCTTATGTTGGCTCTCATAGTCCCTGGTAGAAGACAAGTGAAGAATATGGATGTCTACTTACAACCATTGGTAGATGAATTGAAGGAATTATGGGATGGGATAAATGTATATGATGTATCAAGACCCATCGCAGCAGAGAGGATTTTTACGTTGTATGGCATATGTGCTTACACGACACATGATTATCCAGGCTTAGGAGTTTGATCTGGTAAATTACATGTTTAATTTATTGATTTGTTTATATATGTAACAATATTATTTCACATATTATTTATTTAATTTGTTGTAATATTTGTTTTGATCTTCATGATATTATTTAACATTCCATGCATATTAATTAATGTATACAAATATAATCTCACAGGTCTTGTAACAAAAGGGTATTTTGGATGTAAATGTTGTGGACCTTCTCTGAAAGCTAGATGGTCCAAGGACCTACGAAAGCCAGTGTATGATTGCTCCAGGGTATTCCAGTAGAAGAGCAACATCCGCTTTCAATGGTAAACGAGAGAGAACCCAAATGCCTTCAATAATGACACCAACTGAATGGATTAGAGCATATGAGAAAGAGAAGGAGAAGGAGTTCATAGAAATGTTCAATTCAAATGGGGTGCCTATGTACGATGATCCAGATTTCTTCGACACCTATGTTGAGAAATTTCCCATTGGGATGAAAATGAAATATATCTTTTATAACCTCCCATATTGGGAGCATCTTAAGATTACCCACTTGTTAGATCCCATGCATATATTTAAAAATGTTTCATCTTCTTTATGGAGGCACATATCATTGAAACAAAGTGACACATTGGCTGTTAGGAAAGATCTTATTACTTCAAAAACTAAACATTGGCCAAGACGATTAGAAAGTATGGGATTAGAGGCAGGCGCTGGTCCCTCTAATTCATGGTTTTTCAAAGAAGGTGATGTCCCATGGATTTTAAAAAAATATTATATTTCTTTGGCAAAGGAAGTTATAATGGGTGTGAGGGTGCCAACTTCATACGAGTCTTCACTACGACGCTGCTTCACCGTGGATGATCATTTTTCGGAGTTTAAATCGCATGACCATTTGAATCTTCTAAGAGTACTTATAATTTCAAAAGCATAATTTTATTCTTTTTTATATTAATAAATTTTATCCCATGCGAGGATCATAAAACATAACTAATTTTGTATATTATTGCACGTGTTTATAAATTTGCAGTGTCATTATCCTTTGTTTGTGCGTGGGTGTGTGAAACATGAATTCCCTCAAGACCTAGGACATGCCATATCTAAATTATCTGCATTTGTACGTTGGATCACATCAAAGAGATTCATGTGGCTAGCATTACATGGTGGCGTCAAGAGATAGTTGATATTGTTTGTATGTTTGAGAAGGAACTGCCAACGAGTTTCATGGACTTACAAGTTCATCTTCTAATCCACCTAGTAGATGAGGTTGAATTAGTTAGGGTGGTTTCTTGTCGTTGGATGTTCTTCTTAGAGAGGTACATGAAGAAATTGAAAGCCTTTGTTCGACAAAGGGAAAAACCCGAGGGGTCTATGGCAGAGGGGTTCATATTGTATGAGTCTTTCTATTATGCCAGTGAGTACATCAATCAGATCGAAAAAAAATCAGGTGCGGTGATTTGGGACGATGAAAGGGATGAAGACAAAAGAGAAGGGGAGTTGCTCCAAACAAGTGGAAAAAAGCGCTTGATAAAGATTAAGCGACTTATAATTTTTCAAATTTACAAAAAGTAATTAATATTCATGTTGAAATTCGATATAATGTATATTTTGATCTCTAAGTACTATATAATGTTGGTTTGATTTCATCAGCGAATGCAGAAATTGAAGAAATCAATAAATTCGTTATTTACAATTCTAAAGCGACACAACCATGGGTCGCATTGTACGAACAAAAGAGGATGAAATGGGATAGTGACAGGAAAGAATTTAGATGGTTGAATGGTAGAAGTGTGCCTTATCCCAATCATTTAAAAGAAAATATGCCCCAACAGTTGGGTTGCTAACCAAGTCAGAGAGAAATACGGTGCAACCGTTCGTTACTTGCGTGCTGAAGAGGATGTGATAAACGTAGGGATTGGGTGTTGCAACTTAGTAATAATATTTTTAATTTATATGTAAATTTGAAACTTATAAGACATCTATATTTCATATTTTAACTATTGGGTTATTATAAGACACATGACACTATGATTTTTTTACTTTTTTATAATAGGTGCATTTGTTCTCATCTATGTGGGCATATGGACACCATTTTCGCATAGAAAATGCCGATGCTGGAAACATCACACAACACTGTGGAGTGGAAGTTGATTTCGATCAATCTAGTCGATCTAGCCACCGTGATCAAAACCTAGTACGAGGGACATTAGGTTATGTTGGAAAGATACAAGAGATCATTGAAGTGGATTTCTCTTCTTTCCAATGTGTTATTTTTAGGTGCAAGTGGTAGGACACCTTTGATCGAAATAATGTAAAGGAATATCGTGATAGTAGGCTGATATGTATCAACTCTAGAAAGATGTGGGATGAAACTAAGGAGCCCTATGTTTTCCCCAAATACTGCAACCACGTGTTTTTTTACCTAGATGTGTTGGATAGGGATTGGTGGTTTATATTGACACATGACCCTAGATCAAAACATATTTTTGAGAACAATAGTGTTATCATGCCATGCGATCTGGAAGATAATGAGGGTGATCATGAGAATCGAGTGATATGGTACATGTGTTATTTCATCAATATTTATACTTTTTAAGATGGGTTTTCCGAAACATTATAATATGTATTTTGAATTAATTAGTAATTTGTATTGTGTTAATGTTAAAATCAATATTTCACTTGATAATTTGCAATTATGTTGATCTCAAAGCAATGACGTACTGTATAAAGTAGTTCTTTTTTTGTATCTAAGATCATAATAAAATAATGATAATTCTAAATTACATGAATTTATTTGCATTATTTTCTAAACTTTATTATGTTACAATAATTCATATTATTCTAGATTTATTATTTTACAATTATTTAAAATTTACAAATTTATTAATTTAAAAATTTTAATAAAATCATTTCACATTAATACAATTAAAATTTTACAAATATTTTACATACAATTACGATACAGCTTGAGTGGGCCTAATGGTTAAGAGCATGTGTTTCCTCCTAAGAAGTCACAGGTTCAAAACCAGAGGGGGGTAGAGTATGTATGCCTTTGTAGACTTAGCAGTCAAATCGTTGCACGGAGGTGGGTCCCTTGTCCCACAAACAAGGGGGTCTCATACACCAATTTGGTGTCTGGCTTGGCCGTGACCTTAAAATTGGATTATTATTATTTATTATTATTTAATTAAAATTAGAATTACAATTACAATTACAATTTTACAATTTCACATGCAATTACAATTTTAGAATTTTACCTACAATTACAATCAATTCACAATAATACAATTAAAATTTTACAAATATTTTACATACGATTAGAATTAGAATTAGAATTAGAATTAGAATTACAATTTTACAATTTCACGTACAATTACAATTACAATTACAATTTTAGAATTTTACATATATACAATTACAATTTTACAAATTAAAAAATTACAATTACAATTACAAATTTACATATATACCATTACAATTACAATTTTAGAATTTTACATACAATTAGAATTACAAATATTACAAATTTACAATATCATGATCATTTAATATTAAATTAATTAATAAACATCATGTTCATGATAACCATTGTACAAACATCATATTTGACTAAAAAACACATTCAAAATCACTAACATCATCATGATCATGATCACCTAACAAAACACAATTAACATTATATATTAACATCATCACAACACAAACATCAAATATACATCTCATGTCAAATAACTCATGCTATCACATACACATCTATCTGCAAGTTTCACATTAAATGAACATATCTAACAGGACCTAACAATATACACATCATGATGATCACCAACATGTAAATTAAGGCCAACTCAACATGAACATAAAATACATGGGCTATGTATATATATATATATATATATATATATATATATATATATATATATATCTATATATATATATATATAATGTTAAAAATATACAACTGTAATATAAATGTCATGGATTAGCTGGTGGTAGTACAACATAAATAAGAAGATGAAGGAGGTCATTACCAATGATGCGCCCTCGACTGCCGATGGTCAAGCCCGCTCACATCAGAGAATGGTGAGTTGCCAGGCATCACTTGATTGGTCGATGTATCCACCCTCATCTCCATGATGACTGCCGCTAGATGCCAGTGGAGGCTGCTCATCCGTTGTTGAGTGGTTACTACTTGGAGATTAAAGAGTCTTTCTGGATCGTCTACTGCCGTGTCGCGCCCTCAACCATGCCTATAACGTGCAACAATCCTCCTCAGCCGCGTAACAGTTGTCGTAGCTCCTACCACATGTCGTATTAGGCTATACATGTCACACGACATGCCTCTCCACATCTTTAATAGTCTATCATCGGCTTTTATGTCTTTGTAATGAGAAGGCCTGATGCCCACCTCACCAATCAATGCACTGAGTTGGTCGCCCAACTCCATCATGTATCTAGCATCAAGTAGATCGCACTTAGCAAAAGGTAGTACTGGTGCACCAGCAGGAGCAGGTCTCTTTGCACTAGCCTCCTGATGATCCTTAGCATCTGGCATGCCCTGATCATCATCAAGATCCACACTTGGATCATGTGGTGGTGTCGGAATCTCCTCGTCATCAAAAGAGCCAATGTATGCAAAATATATACAAGTACACAACAATAATTAGACAATTTCATTACACAATTTAATAAAACAAGTTAAAGAACATGCTAGAATAAATTTAATAAAACAATAATATTACCTCTATCATCTTGCGGCTCATTAGCTGTGAAGAAGATGTTGGAACACCCTCACCAATCCAAACCCACATAAGGACAGGGGACCATAATGAAGGGATGCTCGTCAGCACTGGCTAGCAACTCCAGTGCATCATGCGATATCCTCGCTGGAAACAGAGTCTCGTCCCTTTTGGGCATCATCTACCCCCACATGTGCATACGTGCCTAGAACATCGGCCTACGAGGCTGCCGAAGAAAAGTAGGCCTCATATCTGGAAACCTCTCAAAAAATAAACAAAAAAGCTCTGAAGCGAAAGGGAAGTTGACCCTCCCTTGTGCATGAGCATGACATCTATCTAAGGCTGTACAGAACTGCCATAAAAAAATGGCAGACCACCTGACAAGTCGTGGATCCTGTACTAAAGAATCAAAATAATATAGAATGAAGCAACTAATGTGTTTCCCATCACTAGTGTTGTGCGAAATGGTCGAAATGATAAGTGAGAGACACTGGACCTCCTCACTACCAAATGCACCAATACGTAACTGACCTCCAGCGACCTAAAGATCTGCAGAAGACAATACATTTTCTCCAATGTATCGTTGGGAGTAAACTAACTGACTCCCTGCTACACAGCCAACTGGAACCTCTGGGAATGAGGGAAAATCCACCCCTCTCCTCGATATCCCTGTAATTAAATATATATCCTCCTCAGTGGGTGTGTACCACTGGTTGATACCAACTCGGAAAGCCTGTTGGTGGGAATTCCACCTTCAGATAAGATGTCTCAAAAACAATCCATGGCCCTTTAGGGAAGTAGCCTCCTCATAGAACTTGAGGAGGCCTACCTGCCTTAAAATCCCCTACGTAGCTGCTATAATAGGGCGAGGGTACACATCTCTCTCCCTCTCTCGTGCCTCCCACAGGCGAACCATGTTATAGTGCTCCGCCTGTTGTTGTTGTTGTTCCCCCTCTTTTCTCCTTTCACGTCTCTGAATGATTGACATATTAAACACATTTTTTTTATTAAATGAGACATGTATTTAGAAATATACACATATAATTTTTGTTTGAAAAAAAAATAAAAAAGCAGTTGGTGTGCCCAAAACACAGTCACGCAACGGTCTTGGTGCGTCTTTTTATGGAGCGCACCGATGTCGGTGCACTAGATAATATTCAGCGCACCGGGGGTGGTGCTCCAAAAAAATTTGTAGTGCACCATTGAATATGTACGGTGTAAGGAGGGTGGTGCGCTGACTCAACTCTACATCCCAGGGCGTATAGTTAAGTCAGAGGACCAACCTCCTGCCATCATTACATAGTGAACGGTGTGGTCTTTTACTAGGCCGCACCGTTGACCTGGGTGAAATACGGAAAGACGTGCACTGACAAAAATAGCCATCCAGGGGCAGCTGTTTTGGTCAATGCACCACGTACCCCCTATTCCAATAGGTCAACGGTGCGGCCGGGTAACCAACCGCTCTGCACTTTCTAAAAAAATTTAAAATAACACAGTGAGCCTTAGGTACCGCCCCGGAACCAGTACGGATACCATTAGCACTGGTTTACCAGGCCGAACCATTGACCCATTTGAAATGCGGTATGTGGTGCGCTGACAACATTACCCTCCCCGGGGCAGATAATGCAGTCAACACATTGTGTTGCCGCTATTCCACATTGTCAACAGTGCGACCTAGTAAACCACCGCACTGCACTTTTTAAAAAAATTTAAAATAACACGGTGCGCTTATCGATACCGCCCTAGAATCGACGCAGATACTCTTAGCACCAGTTGTGGTGCGACCTGTAAATTTACAGGCAGCACCGCAAACTGGTGCGAGCCGAACGGCTCAAGCACACCGCGCGACAATGTTTTTTAAATTGGTTAAAATAACACGGTGCACCTATCGGTACCGCCCCAGAACCGGTGTAGATACTATTAGCACCATTTGCAGTGTAGCCTGTAAATTTACAAGCAACACTACAAATCGGTGTGAGCTAAACGACTCGAGTGCATTGCGCGACAAATTATTATTTTTCTTTAAATGGTTAATTTTAAGGTTATTTGAAATTCTAATCCACTAAAAGGATTAATTATGGAAAAAAAGGAAAAATACTTGTACATTTTGTCATTGAGGAGGCATATTGGCTGTAGAATTTTCAAAAGAAAATTTGTCCATTTTTTTACAAAATTCAAGCTGGAGATTGGTGGGCAAAGCACAGTAGCAGTGCGTGCAATGAGTGCAATGGGAGCACCGATGTCAAGGCAGCTTAGACACGGATAAATTGCACTAGTGCTTGAGAGCTATGGAGCACTGAAAAATGTGTAAAATGTGGTTTTTTGACCGTATTTTTTTTTTATTTAACCCTGTTCCGGTGCACGGGGTTTTATGGGCGCACTGATGCATTTTCTTCATTCCGCACTAAGCATTTTTTGTTTTCGTGCGCTTTTTATGAGGCATCGGTGAGGAAGTGTTTTAAAGCACCGGTGCGCTAAAGTAATACAACACACCAGGTGGGTGTGTACGGAGCGCACGATGTCCAGTGTGCCAATGTTTTGTAAAGCACCGGTGCTTTCTCTTGTTGAACGCACTGGTGCTTTCAGAGGGTGACTTGGTCCTTCTTTATGATCAAGAAGTTGATGTAATAGGTACAGGGAAATTTGAGCCATTATGGCATGGCCCCTATATTTTCAAAAGAGTTCTTGCTAAGGGTGCCTACGAGTTGGTGGATTAAGAAGGAATTCCATTAGTGCAGCCCCGAAATGGGTTGTATCTCAAACGTTACTATTCTTAATCATGAGCGTAATATTTTTTTTATTATATTATCTAATATATGTTGTTTATTTGCATCCACTATCTTAGTTTGTTTTTAGAGTTTTCTTGACATTAGTAATCCGCTTTACATTTCATCACAGATGTATGAATCTTTGGAACCATTTTTTGGATATACTGATGGTTCTAGTCATAGTACACATAATTTATCCTCTGTAGTGTGGGCCATTTTCGCTCCGAACGGTGAGTTAGTGATTTTTCAAGGGATTTGTATCGGTAGATCGACAAAAAATATCGCTGAGTATATCGCGTTGATCGAACTTCTCTCTAATACCATTTCATTTGGTATTAACCACATCATCATAAGGTTAGGCTCACAACTTGTGGTATTACAAATTACTAGTGTTTATACTGTTAGAAATCAAACATTGCATCATTTGTTCCTAAGAGTTCAACTTTTGGAAAGACACTTTGATTTTATTCAATATCAACACATTTCTAGAAACTTGAGCACATTGACTGATTCTTTAGCTAATCATGTTTTAGACAGACATTTATAACACATGTAAAGATACATTCACATAATTGAATATGATTACGCAATAAACATAGGAAAACAATGAAATCAAATAGATAGATAGTTATAGGTTTTTGCAAAAATTTGTGCCCAAGACACATTGGTCATCCGACCTTAAAATGTATGCAACATTTCAAAATTAAATTAGTGATGCTCATGGTAACATAATATAGATCTAGCTATCCTACGCAGTAACCACATACAACAGTTAGGAACGCCTATAGTGTGGAACTGTAGTCGCATGGGTAACTCTTCGATCCAGCAATCTGGAATCTCGAAGGTCAACCCCTCTATGTGTTGCCGAAGCTCATACAGAGTCTCAACCATGTCTAAATCCTAAAGGACTTCTCCCCCAACAACCCTCTCTGTTAGCTCACCCACTCCATGCTCTAGTTCCTCCACCGGTTGAGCTCGAACAACATCTACATTACATTAAAACACTAGAGAATTTGGCGGAAATTCCGACGGCCAATTCGTCGCTATTCCGACACATATTCGTCGCAAGAGTGTTTATTTTATTCTTGGGAAAACATCAACATATAAAAAAATTGTATAAACCTTAGAAAAATAAAAAAACATGGTCAACACATTCTTACCTATTGCACCCCACCGAGCGCCTTCTAGTAAGGGTAAGTCTGGATCTCCTCGGAAATCAACACCTGCGTATACATACTCATCAATGGCGACAACTTGTCGCCTGAACCAGGTGAAGAACGCAGTCGAGAACACAATGGAATATTAGCCTGCATGCCTAGCCATTAGTTCTACCCATCTCTGCATCCTAGGATATCTAGGGTTGGATGCACCCAGTGTCACATGCTGAGGCTGCAGCAATGGAATCCGCTCTAAGGAAAATGAAATGAGGATCGAACCATAACTGAAGTTTTTGTTCCTTCCTCCCTTTTCCTTGTTCAATTTTTCCTTTATTTTGGAAAGTACAGCTTCAAACCAGTTGAAGACTGTTGGCTCCATGCACTCTAGCGCATACTTCATATATGATCTATTCGCTACATGTAGTGTAACAGTGCCGACAAGTTTTGTGATCATGAAAAGAATGGTTCTCAAAGGCGAATCTCAAATGTCACGGATGTTTATTTTCCCATCCTTCCTTGGCTCTACCCCTGGATAGAAATACTGCAAAACATAGTCTCTCACTGTCTCTCCTCCAAGAGTAGACCCTGAGAGGGAAATGGGAAAGCCTCTCCTCGACAAGCCTGTGAGAAACTATACATCCTCCATTGTAAAAGGAACCACTTTGTTCCTAATGTGAAATGCCTCAATAGCCGGATCCCATGCTCGAACTAGGAACTCCAAGAGTTCTATTTTTTGCCTCATCCCTGACAAGCAGAAGTACTTTAACAACCCACAATCTCTTAGGGCCCTTACTGTACCCGAATCATTTAGGGAAACCATATTTTTTTCTTCATGCTCTCTTTCTCTCCAATTAATCGTCATTCTAGTCCAATGAAATCCTGAAACATAACCATAAGACTCATTAGATTCCTTTTAATGCAAAAAATTAGACAAATTTTAGGCACAATGCAAGAATCAAAAATTTGAATTGTGCCCAACGAAGTCTTGAAAAAAGGACAGTGTGTTGCATATGCACTTGGGCTTCAATTTAGGTACTCCACAACGCACTTTTCGATGCTCAAGGATGCATTGCCCTCTTTCAAAAAATAATTTACCCTAAGGGGCCCAAATCCCTAAAAATTTGCAATGAAAGGAAATGAATTGACTACTGAAAGAAAGAGAGGTTTCATGGAACCAACATGGATCAAATGGCAATGAAAACCATCCACAGAATCAATCGCAATCAACTGCTGAAGTTCGGGGGCAAAAACAAGTTTAGAGCTTCAAAATGAAAATGGTAGCTTTCAAATGATAAAAATGAATAGTAAATCTCTTTTAATTAGTCATTTGATTATTTTCAAGTCATATTTATTTTTGTGACTATGGTTTTATTCTATTTTTATCATGAGACGGGTATTTTTAATCCATTTGATGTTGTTCTGAACAGGTTTTGCAACTGATGAGAAGATTAGTTGTGCAGATTTATTTCAAGAATGATTTGACCACAAAGCATACTTTTATCCTTATTTTTCGAGCTTTGTTAAAAATGAAAAAGGACTTGAAAATCACTTTTATCTCTTTTTCGAGCTTCAATAATAGCGAAAAAGGAACCCTTGGAGTCTTCTTTTAGCTCTTTTTAGACTCCGATAATGTGAAAATATTGTCAAGCACTTGTCTTTTCAAGCTCGTACAAGTAAATTAATTGATATCTACTTAGTACAAGTTTAACCCTTTTCCAAACTAAGATATATTATTTACGAAAAAGGAATACCTCAGTCACACATGAATAAAGAGGTTCTCTCAGATATTATTTTACACTTTTTCAGATATGAGTGACAACTTTACGAAAAAAATACTTATGGAGTTTTCTTTCGTCCACTTTTTCAAACTCTCTAAATATGAAAAAGGACCAGGTTGTCATTGTCATTAGGCTTGTTAAAACATAAAATAGTGATGGGCTTATTAATCATGGCATGAATCGAGTTTCATTCATCGTTAGACTCGTTAAATTATTAAATAACGATACATTATTCACCCGAATGGTTGAATTATAGATCAAGCATATGTTATCCTACTCAATCTTGTTAAAAAATAAAGAGGTACTGGTCTAAAAATGACCAGGGAAAATTTGGGAAAGTGAAAAGAAATTTTTACGGCAGCAGGTCACTCTTGAACATGACACTTCACTCCATTATTGTGACTGTTTGGGTTGGGTAATATTCTTGACAGTTCATTCATACCTATGGCTCATCATACCTTCACTTTGATTTTTGGTCAATGCTGCCAACTCATCTCAGTGTCACTGATATGTTCAAGAGAATTCATCTAGTGAATACTCATCCTTCTACAATACTCATAAACCTTCATTCTCATGACAGTCATCCCTGAACATTGCTATATCAAGTCATACTTTGTCTCCAGAATCAATAACTCTCATTTCTCAATAAATTGACGTCCCGTCGACGGAAAATCATCATCCAGAAAGTTCACTTAGAAACATCATATTCTAGTACCATGAGGCTTGTTACAGCATTAGCAAGATCCTCCCTTCTGGAATTTTGATCGAAAGATTTTGTTTGGTGTTCGACATCAAATCATTTATTCACGCCTTATGAAATGTACTGCAGTACCTTGAGGGCCATTAACATCAATGGTGGTTCTCTCGCGTTTGTTAACAACTCGCATCATTGGCTGGTAATCAAACGATGTCTTACCATGTTCGACTTAAAATCATATATTTGCATGGCTAGACTTGTACTCGAACGATCGAGTGAACGAGATAAGAAGACCTAGGATCTAGTTTCAGCCATCCATGCTGTGATTTCAGGATTGTTGTACACATCATCTGTACGGTGACCTTACATACAGATCACCATACGAACACTAGCCTATATCTATAAGCATGTCTATATTGGGAAACATTCCAATGTAGACGACTTTCGGCACTATGTACATGTTATTAGATAGTTTATGTGTTGAGCATGGGAATGCCTTCCCTCAACAATTCGTGGTCAAGAGGATATATCATGATGTAATGTATTGTAAGATTAATGCAGGTTGCCACTCTGCTTTAGCTCCAGCCCATCATAGTGTAAATCATCTCATTCAAAAAATATTGTTATTATTATTCTAACTTCATGCTTTAGGGGGGGAATTTCTGGTATAGGTCAATTTGGGAACCATTCCCAATGATTTTGTTAAACTGGACATCATCCCCAGAACCAATGAATAGGGTCTATCATCCCCTATCATTCCAATTGTTACGTGCCCTAAGATAAAGAAAAAGAACAAATCATCTATGACTTCCATTGTAAGGTTTCCAAGATTTGAAGTACATGTTATATCACCTATGAGCTCACCAACGGAGTCTCTCAAGGGAATAAATGCTTTGCATATGTAGGCATCTCCATTCAAAGGTGCTATGCAAAGCACTTCCCGACACTCAAGGGTGCATTGGTCAATTGGGAGTGAAATTCTCATTGTTCCAGAATCTCCACATGGCCACTGCCTTCTAGAAGAGTGCATATGTGTCAAACTTCGAATCCATGTGTCCATTAAACACCTCTGACCTTGGGAACATGTCTTGCCTATTATTAGAAATTCATTGGTTTTGAAACTACCTTCAACTCATCTATAAATTGATCACAGATCTTAGTGCTTGAGATGGAAGACATTTGGTAGATAAATGTTGTTGGATTCTCAATTGAGTGTTTGATTTGAGTGATATGCTGCTAGAGAGATGTTCATTTTGATGAGGCTGGGATGATGTTGGAGTTGGTGACAACAAATCAATCGTTGGTTGTAACCTCCCCCTTCTATCCATTAATAAATATTGTTGCTCATTTTACCACATATGTATCTGTATAAGCTTCTATTTTTCATATTATGGATTCTTAGCTGATGTATATGTTTCATATTTCATTGATTTAACTGATTAAGATAAATAGCCATCTGTATTGCAATATCTTTGTTGTTTATTGTTTATACTTGCAGGAACTAGTATGGCGATCAAATTTGGATTGGAAGCTACAATAAGAGCGACAGAAGGAGAATAGGAAGCACTTGGACTCCAAGTAGGTTTCTCCATCTTTCTGTGTGTCTATTTACTCTTAGGAAAAGTGTCTACAAAGTCTTTAATATGTTGTTCTAAATGACCACCACATTTAAGGAATGTGTTTTATCCATAATCCATAATTCTGTAAAACACACATCATAACGCAGGCAGAGAAGCTCCCTAGAGTGGTACACTAGATACATGGATCTTATGAGTGAAGGTATTGAGATAGAAACATCCTCTTTTGACGAATCGGTGCAAAAACCAATGTGGATTTATGCCATGGTTGAGGAGTATGACTCAATTATTAGAAACAGTGCATGGGAAGTTGTCCCAAGACTAGTGAGGTAGTCAGTTGTAGATCTAGGTCAGTCTACAAGGTGAAACATGCATTATATGGGAGTGTGGATAAGCACAAGACCATATTTGGGGCCAAGGGGTTCTCCTAGGTGGAGGGGATTAACTATGATGAGACTTTTGCACCGGTCATAAGGTACTCATCTATTAGATCCATCCTTTCACTCTCAATGCAGATGGGATGACAGATACATCAGATAAATTTAAAGACATCCTTTCTTAATGGAGTTATTGAGAAAGAGGTGTACATTGAGCAACCAGAAAGTTTTTAGACCTTAGATAGGGAGTCACATGTGTGCAGACTCAAGAGATCAATGCCTTGGCTGAAGCAAGCACCTCGTGCTTGGTACACCAGGATTGTCAGCTATTTCACCAAGTTGGGATTCACCAAGTGTGAAGCAGATGCGAACCTATATCATATTGTGGTTGATAGTAAGATTTTGATTTTTGTAATTTATGTTGATGATCTGATACTGACAAGTGATGAGTAGATCATAAAGTATTGCAATGAGGATCTTGCAATATAATTTGACATGAAGGGCATGGGGATCTTGCACTATTTCTTGGGATTGGAAATATGGTGAAGAGATGGGAGCTATTTGTATCTTTAGGAAATTATTCCAATGATATCCTTAGGAAGTTCCACATGGAGGGAAACAAATCCATGGAGACTCCTCTAGCATGAAACTGGAGGAAGGAGGATGCTACTTCAGGCGAAGTAGTGGATTCTACTATTTACATGTAGCTTGTGGGTTCACTCATGTATTTGGTGAACACATGACCATACATATGCTATGCGGTTAACTAACTTAGTCAAGCTATGGTTAAGCCTACCAAGCTCTTTTGGAAGGTAGAAAAACATGTTTTGAGATACCTTAGAGGCACTACAAAGTATGGATTATGGTACATGCAGATAGAGGGAGTGAAGCTTCAAGGCTTCATCGATGCAGATTGGACAGGGAGTCCATTCGACAAGAAGACCAAATCAGGGGGCATCTTCAACATAGGATCAACAAAAATTTCCTGGTACAACAAGAAACATAGATCGATTGCACTCAATTTAGCGGAGGCAAAGTACATGGTGAAAAATCAGACAACATGTGAGGCCATCTGGATGAGGAATATACTCGTTTTTTTTTTTGGTTGACATATGGATTCGACGGTGATACATTATGATAACCATAGTTGCATCAAACTCTTGGTTAATCCATTTTTTCATGACAGGTCCAAGCATATTGATATCCCATATCACCATCTTAGAGATTGTGGTGCAGAGGCACATTATGGCATTAGAGTACATTCCCATG
This sequence comes from Pinus albicaulis, assembly GCA_034641835.2. Taxonomy (NCBI): domain Eukaryota; kingdom Viridiplantae; phylum Streptophyta; class Pinopsida; order Pinales; family Pinaceae; genus Pinus; species Pinus albicaulis. The sequence goes on from CM076572.1 coordinate 57,964,132, forward strand.
GAGGATCAAGATGCATACATCTTGACAAAGGAACTATTAAGAAGAAAATTCGAGTTCCATAGAGGTAGGATCGGGGTGGCAGATAATCCCTTTCTTGTTGACAAGGAGTGTTGAAATGGCACTAAGAAATGACACCCAATGGGGGCTTCTGATTTACTTTTCCCTTAATTAAATTGGAAGAGAAATTGTAATTTCATCTCATGACAGGTTTTATTAGTTAACTAAGTCATAAAGACTCAGTTAGCATAGGAAATTCAAATTGGGGGTCTAAGAGGAGGCATGTAGAGGATTTTTCTATTTTTACAGGGTCCACTTATAGTTATTTCTGAGTTGTAATTAGCTAACTCAATAAATTGAGTTAAAATCAGTTTAACTAGTTCTATCTAAGAGATGAGCTAGTGTGAGGTCCAGTGAATTAAATCTGATTTAATTGACAAGTAGTGATCAATCAGTTAACTGATAATTCACTACAAATAGTTTTTGCATGTCAGTTCTAAGGAATTCCCAGTTGAGAGTGAGGTTAAGGGAAGATAACTATCAATTGTATGATTAGAAAATTGTAGATATCATGCATGAGGTCAACAACAAGCCTTAGATGAATTGTGCAATAAATTCCAAGGAATTTACTAATTAATAGGGCCATAATTTCTCTAGGAATGCGTAAGAAAGGTTGGTTAGAAAAGGGTTAAGAATTGGTTAAGTATTGGACTGATGTTTCCTAAATCAAAGTGAGACAATCAAGAGCATGCAAAGATTTCTCAGTGTGAGGAATAACATTGTATTGTTTCATGGTCTTGACTTTATGAAATATACAGATAACGGGGTTTTGACTAGTTTTTTTCCCCTAATACATTTTTTTTTGTGCGATCAATTGATTTGTTTCTATTTCTTATTTGTGATTATGCAATTGAAAATGGTTTCCGCAATTTTGTATAAGTGATTCAATATTTTTTTTTAGTACATTACAAGATCATCTTTAATCCATTGGTATAATTTCTATAGTCATTCCTCTTATTATAAAATAAACCTCATAACTCAAGAAAAGGGGCTTTTGGAAGCTTAGCCTTTGGAGAACTAGCCTTGGATTCTCTAGCTTAGCATAGGAGAGAATACCATTCTTTGGAGAAGCAAGAAGTGAATTAATGTTCTACTATTGTAGTTAGTGGCTAGCCATTATAGCTGTGTACATGGATCTTTCAATTAATAAATAAGTTTATTGAGCCAAAACATTTCCATGCACGTATCATGAATATTGTAAGGCTATTATTTAGATGTTTGCGGTATATTTTTTTTTCATATGTACTAAGGAAAATGAACTACTTCATTGGCTTTGGTACATATATTGTTGAATTTGTGTTGTATTTGCATTAATTTTTGTTGTGTCTATGTGAACTATTTCGCTATATAACTAATGAATATTTCTTTGCTCTCGTATGCTTATCCTAGGATAGTATTTCTACTTTCCTTCTAGAGACTCACTCTTACTTCCCTCTTGTGAAAGCATCCTTTTACACATTGCAATTGGTGTTTCACGGTGTCAAATTTCTTGCAAATTTCAAAGGTTATGTGCATACTCTCTTATTTCATTCATTGCATCTGAGGCAAACCTTTAAGTTATGGTGGTCGGGCCGACACTCCGTATGGGGATCCTACTCAAAAAAATGTGAGGTATAATTAGGACTTCACATCTAGGAGAACCCTTTGGTTGATGGATTTCCAACACCGTCAACAGTTAGCGCTAGAAGGAGGTTCAGATGACATGTGTTTCCCGTTGAGTTTGTTTTGAACCTCTTATCTTAAATGGCTCTTACCCAAACCATAATCCCAGGGTGTTTTTCCAATAGATACGATAGTAATTTTTTTATCCCTAATGGACCTCTTTATGACTTGTCTCAAATAAATTTTGATGGTGAGGGTGATACATTCGTAACCAAGCATGCATCACTTTTTCTTAAGTTCTGTGAATATTATGAAATCGATTGTGAAGATGTGAATTTTTTTCTTTTCTTCCTCACGCTTGAAGGCCGAGCTAACTAATGGTGTCATACCCTACCACCAAATTCCATTAATTATTTTAAACACTTCATCAAGGAGTTTCATTTAGCCTTTGATAAGTATGGTTACCGAGATGTTCTTAAAATGATTTATCAAATAATCATGAACCCTAGTGAGTAAATTGAGGATTTTTCAAATCGATTCCTTCACCTATGTTATGAATTTATTGAAGAATATATGGATTTGGATTTATTTAAACATAATTTTGAGCGTTTGGTTCACATATCTTTACATGGTGTGTCCAAACCCATGTTTTTTATGTTTCCCCAACTTTTGTGAATAACGGAACACCTCTAATTTTAGAGGAGGAATCTACTATTCCTTTTGTTCCTTGTCCTCTTCCTTTTCTAGTATCAATGTCGGTGCTTCATGATGATGTCAAAGATGGGAAATATGAAAATCAAACTGCTGATCCGCCTCTTGAATATTCATCTACTTTCAATGAATTAGATTCAGTGGAGGAAACCTTGGAATGGTTTATGAAACCTAGGGTGAAAAATAATCCCTTCATTCCTCAAGAAGGTATTAACACTAATAACTTATATCTTGATTCTGATTTGGATACATGTCATCATCCATCACCTCATTCTCATAGCCCCTTGTCCCTTGATCTGCTTGACCAGTGTCTTTAAAATCAAAGTAGCGATAAGGTGCAAGGCAATCACATTTCACAAGTAGAGGGCAAGGAAGGTGAAGATTCTTTCAATATTTCTTCTCCTTTTCAAAGTCCTCTGTGTGAAGTTGGTGTTTCCTCATTCTTGGATGATATTGAATCTAATAATATTTATAGTCAATAAAATGAAATCAATTTTCCTAATCAACTAGAAGTCTTAGGAAACCACCATTTTGATGAGGATGACTCCGTTTATGTATATGAGGGTGGAAGCCCAAGTGAACCAACTGATATTTCAGTCTCTCAGGAATATTTTGTTTCGAAAGATTTAGATCTTAAATGTGATTTAGTAGAAGAATATTCTCTTATGAACACTTCTTCCTCTTCACATCCCTATTCCTTGTGCTCTATTGTTCGTAATGCATCAACTTGTGATGAAGATACTCCATGCTCTTCGAATTCACAGTATGATGAGTTGAATCTTGAAATGACACATGATAGTGATATTATCCATGATGAAGAAGGAAGAAATCAAATCATAGAGAATCCCTTCCATCCCTTATCATCTCCTATTTTGCATGAGAAAAAATCTTCAAGTTAGTTTGCTCATAATATATCTCTGATTCATGCATCTCTAGAGTTGTGATTAGAAGAATATTATGTCTTGAGTAATCCGTTTGTTGAAGTTGTAAAATATGATCAAACCAATGATGTAGATGGATGCCATCCAGATAATGGTGATCTTGTTAATTGTTGCTTCAATTAAATTATTTGTTCTTTTAACTATTGTTTCCATTTCTTCCTTGCTTAACTTAGTCTCTTCGAGTAGAATTATTTCCTGGATTTATGATTTGATGACGTATTTTGATTGCATTTATTTTTGAAGTGTGCCCTAGGCTCTACAATTCTAGGAGACTAAATTCATTATTTACCTTGTAAGGGATGATAGGGCCCTTACCTCTCCCTGCATGGGTATTCTTTCCCTTCATTTCTACTCCTTTGTATAGATATGTGTCCATTAGTTGTTGGACTCCCAATGCCATGTCTTTTTGTACCGCTTCATCTCTATTTTACTTATTTATTTTTCTCCCATATTTATTTTGGTTCCTAGTTAAGATCCCTACAAAAGAGGACGAGAGGGGATTTAAAGAGACAAGGGGAGATCTAGGATGGGTATTGTGTGGACTAGGGAAAGGAAGATTAGGGGATGGGGGGTTTGGAGGACACAGGGGTATAATAATTGATGTGTTGATCTAGAAAAGCGTTTTGAGGAGGATGAGGGTTCTCATCTACCAAATGGATCTCCCCCTCTTCGAGCTTTGAGGGGATTGCAATGGGATCATATTGATCAATATTGGTTATGAAATTGTAGGGGTTGTTGGAGGGAGGATGTGTTTTTGAGGGGTTAGGAGTGAGGGGATGGGGATCAAATGAGGATGGACCCACATGAGGGTATGTTGCATGCTTGGAGGATTTGTTGGTGTTGCCTTAATTCCTGCATTTAATAGTATCCCACTATGCTTCTTGATTCACTTGTGATTCTTCTATTGGTCGCTTTAAGCATTTGTTTGCAAAATGTCGTTATTTGTGGCATGCCTTACATTTGAAAGGGAATTTTTTATAGTCGAGCTTCTAAATGTGTGTCCAATTGTCTATATTGACCTTTACTACCTCCGATAGCCCTTTTCCCAGATCGGATTCTACATAGATTCGTGTGCATGCATGTAGATTTTCCTTAGCCTTGATTCTGTCTATATATTTTCCGATTGTATTTCCGACAAGTCTTACCGAATAATCTCCCTAACAATGAAGAGGGAGGTGGGGAAGATAGACCCAAACTGACACTGCACTTAGAATGTCTATTTTACGTTTGAAATATGGTGTCCATCAACTTAAATGAAATCCTCTCGTATCGATGAAGTAAGGTCGATTCTTGAAGATTAGATCTCAATATTCCTTGGATTCAAAGTAAAAGGTGAAATACCCTCTTTCACAAAAACAAATTGAGATTTTTCCTTAGGTTTTTGAAGCCCAGTTGCACTTGATCCATTTATAAATTATTTTTGGATATGGATAGAGGCTCGTGAATTGACCAACTAGCCCTTGTTCGACAAGAGAAAGCACTGATTTTCAAGGAATTAGGGGGAAGTTCTATTTCTGGGATTGAATTGAGCTTCTTAAAAAATGGAGAATGAAGGACACTCCTATGGAGGCCCAAGTTAGCTTATGAGGCTCCTGAAGGCCTGCATAATTGTAACACTACAAGATCATATGTATACATTTCTATGGCCATAGAATCCGTGGAGTATTGAAATTCCGTGCAGGTCTTGGTGTTTGTAGAATCTGCTGAGACTTCTTTGTCGTTTTTGGTTCTCCGGTTCTTCGAGGTTTTAGAATATCTTTCTTTCTCAGTGAAATTTTTTGACATTCTTTACATTTTATATTTATATATGTTTTAATTTAAATATTAATTAAAACATATGATGCCAAAATTTAATTATATATATTACATTGTGCCTACACCTCCTTTATACTAAGCTATAGAGAACTTCTTAATGCAATTAATTATTTAATTACTTTTAAAATATATCTCAAATTATTTTTTAGGAACAAATAATTTGATTAGAAATATTATTAGTCAATTAACGATTATTTGTTTAAATTGATTTTAGTTAATTTACGCTTTGTAGTTCCTTTGATTTTAAACGAGTCACTTAGTCTCATTCAAAAGTATGTAATTGTTGGACATTAAAAATTTATCATTAAAATCTTATACCTAACAAGAATTGAAAACTAAAAAGAAGTGGAGTAGAGGATTTCTCTTCACAATATTACGAATAGATTAAATAAGATTACATTGGAAACATCAGCAATAAATGACTGGAGTTAAACTCGACTAAACTGGACTAACTTGAAACTGAACTGTGACACTTGGATTGACGGTTTCGACACCTAGTAGGTGGTTGGGATTACATTCTTTAACACTCCCCTTTAATTACAACCACATAAAAATTTAATTCAGATACCTGCTAGTCTATGTCTCAGCGAGGCTTACAATTTAAAACACTTGACTTCAACTAGATTTAGTTTTATTCTTCTCTTTTTCCAGATTCTGTAGCCTTTGAATAGTTTCAGATTTTTCGCTTTGTTGTATCCTGCAAACCTTAGTTTCTTGATTTGCTGGTGCGGGTCTTTTACTGTTCCAGGCTGTCTAAGCATGTCCTGGACATCTTCAAGAAATGTGGGCTGCTGCCACATATTGTCTTCTGTAGTGTGCTTTTCATCATCAATCTGCTACAACATAATATTAGAATAATATCTTATTTCTTCAAAACTCCAATGCATGAAAATTTCATTGACATGTTCATCATGCATGTCATCTTCAACATTCATATCTACATCTTCTGTGTATATCTCATTCAAACATGGTGTTGCAAGCCATGTTTCAATAAACTTTAACTCTTCTTCATAATCATTTTGTGTACATGCACATTGGAAATCAATGGTAAGTGTAAAAACATCTCCAAAATCACACTGGTTTTTCTCCTTCTGCTCTGCAATGAGAGCTTTCACCGGTTGCACTTATTTTTCTGGTTCTGCCTCTTCCTTCTCTACTTCTGCTTCTATCTTTGTTTCTGCTTTCTCTTTGCAGACTTCTTTCTTTGCATCTACATTTATCTCTGTTTACTTCTGCTATGTATTTTCATCACTAACGTGTGCTTCTCCAAACAGGTTGTCTTCCACTAATTGTAGTGGGATTATCTCACCAAATAGCATCATGTCGATATCATATTTTTGTTGCATCATCTGCAACCAGTCATCATTAGCAAAAAATTCATTATCAAAGTTAACATCAACCATCAAATTTTCATCAGCAAGCTGTGTTGCTGGAATCAACAAGTCATCATCAGCAAACTCTGTTGTTGGAATCACCATGTCATCAGGAAGCTCTGTTGTTGTTTCCTTATCTACTTCTTCCTATGTCTTTGTTTCTACTTTTCCTTTGCAAACAACTTTATTTTCTTCTGTCTTTGCTTCTTTCTCTATTTCTTCCTTCTGCTCTGCAATGAGAGATTTATGTTGTTGCACTTCCTTTGCTACATCTTCCTCTGTCTCTGTCTCTGTCTCTGTCTCTTCTTCACTAACCGGTGTTGCTGCAATCAAGTTTTCTTCGCCTCAATCGAGTGGGTTTTTATCACTGAATAACATCATGTCGATATAATGTGTTTGTTGCATCATCTGCAACCAATCATCATTAGCCAAAAATTCTATATCAAATTTTACATCAACCATCAAATTTACATCAGCAAGCTGTGTTGCTGGAATCAACAAGTCATCATCAGCAAACTCTGTTGCTGGAATCGTCAAGGCTTCATCATCAAGCTCAGTTGCTGGTACCATTAAATCTTCGTTAGCAATCCATGTTGCTCTGATACCATAACAAGAATTGAAAACTGAAAAGAAGTGGAGCAGAGGATTGCTCTTCACAATATTACGAATAGATTAAATAAGATTACATTGGAAACATTAGCAATAAATGACTGGAGTTAAACTCGACTAAACTGGACTAACTTGAAACTAAACTGTGACACTTGGACTGATGGTTTAGACACCTAGCAAGTGGTTGGGATTACATTTTTTAACAATACCTACATTTTGGAAGGAGTAGAAGAATATCATACTCATTCGGTGGAGGTAGAAGAATATTCTACTAAATTAATTTAATTATTATGTAACCTTTTAATTGATTTTGATAAAAGAATGTTGCTCTGAAAAGAAGGATAAATATATACACTTCAAAGAGAAAGGAACCCTATGTAATACATAATATCCATTAATGCAATGTCTAAAACTATTCGAGAAGATAATCTTTATTAACTCTTTACAATGTTTCAAACTTTCAAACTTCTTATTAATGATGGATTTATTTTAGTGAAATAATCAATGAAACAAGTGACTTTGAAGATCTAGAAACTTGAATCTGTGTTGAGACAATATTTCAAATGCTTTGTAAAAGTTTACAAAATAACAATAAAATTTATTTCCATTTTCTTTGGCCTCTTTAATGATAAAGGTTAGGGCCAAGATTTTGTTACTAGTATCATGATTAATTTTGAAATTTGTTTGTGCTTTAGTTTTTAATATTTTAAGATATACACCGGATGCGGTTGAAAACTCGATCTGATGGGACTTTGGTCCCCCAGAAAGTCCCGAGGGAGCTCGCACGCAGCGGCCATATGGCCCTATGTACAGCCATTATTCAAGCAGTTAATTCGCCTGCCTGCAATGCATTAACTCGGCTCGCCACCCTGGTTCATTACTCTGTTCTGGTGGTTTATGTTGATATGGCTTTCATTCCAGAAAATTCGATCGGTTCTTGTGTTCATTGCCACCCTCCGTCACCTATTTGAGGTGCCTGCCCAGTCGACTGTGCTATGCCATGTGCACACACCCATACAGGTCGACGCTGCAATATATTAGGCTGCCTTGAAACTTTTCCTGGGTACCATTTCACTCAGAGAAGTTATTGTAGTCTTTCCTCTCGTCAGTTTACTCAGTCTACTGATTTGCAGTGGTCTGCCAGCGCTCCTTGTCTCAAGCATCATGCGCATTGTCCTGGGAAAATGCCTCGTCTTAGGCATCGGCTGAGATGTCGGAGAGGAACTAACAGAGGTCGCCCTTCCCGCCCTTGCCCTTCCCCCAGTCCTACCTCTAGCTCTTCTGCGGAGGATGACGATTGGGTTCTTCGTTCGGGCTCTAGAGAGCAGAGAGATCGCCCTCTGCATATCGGACGCTCTCAATCTATTCCGCCTGAGCATTGCCCTCCGCCTATTCCTCCTCCATCCTCGTCCCCTGTTCTCCATGCTCCTACCAGTCCGACTCATCGCCAGTCCTCTCAGCATGCGGGATTCCGCCTCAACTGTACGTTTGACAAGCCGGTCCTCACGGCGTTTGTTACCATCTCTGTCTGTGAAAGCTCAGCTCGCCCTAGTTATGTTCCTACCCCCGGCTCCGCTACCACCCTGCGTCCTCACCAGACTCAGCCTCAAACTGATGTGCCTAGTCCTACTATTCCTATTGATATTGGGCTCTCCAACTGTGATGTCGATTTAACGCAGGAGGGCTTCCTTGGCGAAGACAGCGCCCCCAACAATGCGAAGAAGGAGGAAGATGATGAGTTCGGTTGCAGAATTGTGGAAGAACCGGAATCCTCAACTCCGGAACAGTAATTTTGCTCTTCTTCAGCCCATCATGGTCCAGGTTCACATCTCAGTTAGAAATTTTTGGTTTTTGTTGCTATTAACAGCTGACCCAGCTGTAGGCTCCACGAGTTTTCAATCTTTGTGTAATTTCATATGTTTGCACTGTCTACCAGTTTCCCCGTTAAGGGTGGTAATTTTTGTCTCTCAAGAACTGGTTTCCCACTCAGGGTAGTTCAGTTGTCACTGTAAAAACATGAACATCAAGCCCAGTTCTCAGGCTTACATAACTGAGACTGGCGCAGTTTTGTACTATATTGTTTCATAAATAGAATTAGTTTTACCGAGAAAAAAAATAAAAATTAAAAGATATAAAAATTTAACATCAAATAAATATCTTCACCAAGGTTATTATGCTCCATTTTAGAAGTAAAGTCATTTTTATCTCTAACTTTATAAATAATGGAGAAATAGTTAGGTCATTCTTATCTCTAACTTTATAAATAATTGAGAGATAGTTGTGTATCCCCAACTTTATAAATATGTAAATGACATGGGCAATTCAATAGGGTGCAAATATATGAGTAACAATAAAGTGAGATAGGTTTACCATTTATGATATAAATACACAAATTTGATCATAATTGTGTTTGAAGAATTTGGTTTATAGATTATCTATAACTTGAGCTTTGTTGAAGTTTAATTTAAAAATAATAAAAATGATTAAATAATTAGAAGAGTGACAATAAACATGTCTATATGATTAAAAAGTAGTAAAATATGTCATATTTTGATAATTTGAAAAATAATAAGAATGATTAAATAGTTAGAGCAAGAGTGACCATATACATGTTTATATAATTAAAAAATAGTAAAATATGTCATATTTTGATAGTTTGAAATAGTTTTTAATACTTTAAAAAATTTTATACTCATTTTAATTTAATATATAATTGTTATCAAATTAGTTGAATTATGTTATTCTTTGATTTAAACAATTTTTAATATACTTTTGTCATATTACAATATAAATTAATTTTAGTTTAAGATACTTTATTTATTCATAGAAAGATTTACATTTAATAAATATTTTCACCAATTTCTAATTTAAATTAGATTAATAAATTATATTTATCATTTAAAATTTTATTTTATTAATAATTTATATATTCTTAATTTCATAATTTATATGTATACATAATTAAAATATTTTATTTTTAAATATTTCAATATTAAATATTAAAAATATAATTAATTAAGAAAATAAATAAATAAAAATGATAATTTATTAATAGTATTACCTCACATTTTTACATTTATATTCTGTATATAAAAATATTTCTAAAACATAAACATTTATTTTATTCATATAAAAATATTTATGAAACATTAATAAATTCAAAAAATAATCCTAAATAATTTTGATAAAATATATACTTTCGATTTATAATTTCTTAAACTAAAAACGTAAATGTTTCATAATATGTAAAATACTTTTATATGTTAAAAATAACTGAAATCACTGATATATTTCACACAAAGGTGTATGCGTCAACATACACATAATTTACATTCAGATTACTCTAATATATAGAGTTTCTCACATCTAACTTATTCCTAAGTTAGAAAGAGAGGTTGAGAGAATTTCTCAACCATCACAAATCAACATCTCAAATATAGAATGTAAGCATTAATTCCAACATCCCCTCTTAATGCTTACATTACATAAATTTATTGAAATCACCCATAAACAAAAAAATACACATTCATTCTTTAACTGGTTTACGACTTATCAGTATAGGCTCCATCAAGTTGCCTCATAACCCTCGTAAAGGTGTAGTTGGCAAGTTGGATTCTCGAGTTGACACCTGAACTCCCGAATCAAGGACCTCCCAAAGTCAATTACCAAGCACTGTCCCAGGCTATCGTATAACCTCATTAGAAGACCACTCCACATCTTCAACGAATGAGGGATCCTTCCCGAGATCCACAACTACCATACTATCTGGACAACCATCCATGTTGAGCTTGAACTGTAGCTGTTGTAAAAGAGTTTAAGAGGTTCAAATTCTTCATTGAATTCATCATCATATAAAATTACTCATCAAAAAAATAAACGATAACTATATATATCACCACACATAGATCCTCTAACAACCTTCAATCATATTGAACAATGTACTAATTTCTTGAAGAAGTTGGCCACCTTGTGTTGCACTTATAATTTGACTAAATTAATTGCATCATTGTAGAATGATTTTCCAATGCATATGTACGCAAACTAAAATTCCGAAACAACATCCATCCTTGAGCTGTGTGAACTTGTTGGAGTAGTTGTTGATGTATTACGATAGGGTTGAAGTCAACATAGTTAGTTGAAGTGAACATGGCATAACTATGAGATAAATTTGTTGCATCGTGGGCCCTTTGTACTTGGAAAATCCAATCAATTTTCACCAACATGTACAGTGGCACAAAATGATAGTGCTACCAACAGACACAATCATGGTCTCATGAAATTCATTAACCCATGAGGATCGTAGAAGGAACGCAAATTCACTTACATTGCTAGCATTACGCTTACTCGTAGCACATTGTATTTCCTCCACAATGGATCACGTTGACAAATCAGTTCATGTTTCTTCCTTTGATAACAATACTACATAGGTCATGTAATACTACACGGGTCATGTAAATGGTCGCCATGGTGTCGCGCTTGGTCATGTTGTCGCCTCTCCCAATCAATCCACTACATCAATCCATTGTATTTCCTCCATGTAGAGCTCACAAAGGCTAACACTGCTTCAAACACATGCGATCATAATCACTCCATTGTTAACGTACAACACACCAAAAAAAATAATGAATTCTATCACACCTACACAACATATTTAAAATATATATTTTACTGTTTCTCTCAGCATTCCAATTAGAGAGGCTCAAGCCCTTACGGGCTTTGATACCATGTTAAAAATGACTGAAAGCACTCATACATTTCACACAAAGGTATATGCGTCACCACACACACAGAGTTTACATTCATATTACTCTAATATATAGAGTTTCTCACATGTAACTTATTCCTAAGTTAGAAAGAGTAGTTGAGATCATTTCTCAACCATCACAAACAAACATCTCAAATATAAAATGTAAGCATTAATTCCAACATTATCTTAAAATATATTTAAGATTAAGTATTATTATTCATTTATATTTAAAAAAAAAAATTATTAAGAATAAAAATAAATAGATAAAAGGTAGTTAGTTTAATTAATAATGATCATGAATAATTCAATTATCAATTACTTTAATAACAAAATTATTAAATAAAATCAATTAGAATAAATAAATAAATTTTAAATATTTTATAAAAAAAAAATTAGTTAAATAAAAAGTAATAAAGAAATAGATTAATAATTCAAAATCAAAAAACATTTAACAAAAGTGAAACACAGCCCCTTAACGGACCATTAAAAGGCATCGGTGCCATCTTTACCCTAAATGAACAAATAAGCAACTTTTTATAGGTTCGTGAATCTATTTATAATGCTTTATTTACTGAAATAAAATAATTTGATATTTATTCTGCTTACATATCTGATGTAGCTATTGAGATGGCGGAGTGGATCTACAATTTAAGATTCTGATTATCAAAGAAGTTGTCAAATTTGCACCAAAATTTAATCCAATTAAACGTCAGGATGGCCGAGTGGTCTAAGGCGCCAGACTCAAGTTCTGGTCTTCGAAAGAGGGCGTGGGTTCAAATCCCACTTCTGACAATCATTAGATCTTTATTTTATTTTTTAATAGGTTCTTAATTTTATTAGGGTATATATTTTTTAATAGGTTCTTAATTTTATTAGGGTATATTTTATTTTTTTAATGGTTCTTAATTTTATTATGGTATATATTTTTTAATAAATTCTTAATTTTATTAGGGTATGATTTATTTTTTAATAGGTTCTTAATTTTATTAGGGTATAATTTAATTTTTAATAGGTTCTTAATTTTATTAGGGTATATATTTTTTAATAAATTCTTAATTTTATTAGGGTATAATTTGTGGTTTCTGTTTCCATCTTTATTTAATAAGTTAATTTTACTAACATATAATTTACGGCCACTATTTTCGTCTGGGCATTTGGTCTAGTGGTATGATTCTCGCTTTGGGTGCGAGCTTTGGGTGCGAGAGGTCCCGAGTTCGATTCTCGGAATGCCCCTTTTATGCATGTATTTCAAATGCAGGCCCAGTTTCTAACTTTCGGAATGCCATTTGTTTCTGGAGATGTCATTTTTTAAATCATGTAAACATTATTTTGATTTTCCATAGCTTTTTGAGAATGAAAAGACAGATGGGCCTCAAAGTAATAAATTATTTTAATATCCATAATTTTTTAAATATGTGAGAAAGAAAAGACAGATTGGCCTCAAAGTAAGAACATATTTATAATTCTTTCATTGTTTCATTTTTTTGTAAATAGAACAATATGGTGTTGATTCTTTTATATTCTATTTTTCATGATAGGCTCGTTTACAAAATATGTAAAAAATATATATATAATCAATAAATATAATTTAATATAATACATATAATCAACAAAGATTTTTTTTTTCCTCGAGAAAAAAACGTAATTTTATTACTGCAGGTGAGTATAAAATTACAATGAGAAACACATAGTTGTGTATTCATTTGAGACAAATCTAGAAGTTTGTATACAAAGACAGATACATAGCGAAACCTATGCAGAACCAATAGCTGGCAAAAACAAAACTATCCATAAAAGAAATACAATCTGATCATCCTTTGGAGAACAGGCAAATGCTAAAAACAGATACACTGTGCTACCATAAGCATTCCTTCAAGAACCTCTGCCTAGTATAAAAAAAATTTAACTGATCTTCATAAATCCGACATCGCTCAGTCAATCAATATGAAAAACGAGCCAGCTGGAAGCACCCATCTGAATATAGCCAAGAATCTGTTCAAAGAACCACCCAGGGGACCCGAATGCACCATTAGCACTGTGTCCAGCCCACAATTGAAGCCCTCCCAATGAGAAATTCCCAGTGAAAAACACAATCATCCAGCGCAAAACAGGGGATGCGCTTCACCAAGAGCACAACCATAATAATTAAAAACAAAAAGGATAGTATTGGCCCTGCAAACTGTCCACCGAGCTAAAAAACCAAATAAAAACAATATTAATTCACAACCATCTTCAACATAATTTGTAGAGGAAAAGCACACACCATGAGTTTGCATTCAGAGGCAAAAATTGTTCGGCCAGCCAAAGTTCATAGTAGCCTCTCAGTCAATTAAAGAAGGATATGAGTAATCATAGAAATCGCCAATTTGATGTTCTCTGGTCCCCCTGAAAACCACTTCCAGCAGGAAACCCTCTCAGAAGATCAATCAAAGAAAGCAGCCCTCAGTAATCATTCCTGTTTGAGGCAGCACACCTTTGGAAAGTGAATTCATTCCTGTTGAGGCAGCAGCAAATTGTTGACCTACCAACAAATGAGAGATATTCCCATCCACCCTCACAAAACTGTAGAGACAGGACACAATGTTGGCAGTTTTTTGACAGGCCAACACATAAACCAATATCCACTTAATCAAATAAAGATGGATGGAAGTATTCAGAAATAACACCATCCAGATGTTCTCTGATCCTCCAGATACCTTCGACCTGCAAAACTCTTTGAAGCTTGATCAGCCTCGTCATTATTTTCACGATAGATATGCTGACAGGAGAAAGAGTCAAAGGATCGGAGGATCTCCCCAATAGAGCGATACAGATTTTGTAAATGATGAACTCTGCAGATCTGTATTCCTTTTATCCAATTTATCACATTCAAGGAATCCCCAAAAACATTTAACTGCCTGCAACCTTTCTCCACAGCGAACAGCAAAAGCATCTTGAGGCTCAACAGTTCAGCATAATTATTTGTCCCTTCCCCAAGCCCAACAGAGATCTCGTACCAATGAGATTCCGAGAGAAACAACAGAGCTCCACCCCCACAAATATTTTGCTGCATGGCTCCATCAAAAAAACCCCAAGGGTTCCTCCTATCAATATCCAGCAGGAGGACCTCCCTCTGATTGGCAGCACAGATATGAATAGGGAAAGTAGCATGCAAACCAATAGTCATGGCTCCGACAATCTCAGGAGTACTGACAGAACCATCAAATAGTAGACGGTTACGTGCCAACCAACAACCCCAAATAACGAGGAGCGACATAGCTTTTAAATTCTTCTCAGCAGTAAACACCCACCACGAATCCCAAGCATGAGAAACAAAAATGCCCTCCCATTTGCACCGGATACCCAATAACCTGGAGCACTCCAGCCAAATACCTTTAATGAAAGGACAGTTGAGGAAAAGATGGTTAACTGATTCAGCATCATATTTGCACAAGCAGCACCAGCCAGGACCCTGAAAACATCTGTTTTGCAGCACATCCCAGGTAGGTACTTTATTTTCAAGGACACACCACATAAAAAGGCGAGTCTTAGAAGGACAATTCAGTTTCCATAGTTTCTTCCACCACCACCGCTCCTCACCCAAGACAACCCCAGCACTAAGTTTTGTGTAGCCAGCCTGGGGAGAATAGATCCCCGAAGGATCAAAATCCCAGGCAATCTTATCATCCCTATCCATGAGCACAAGATGAGCCTGTTTTAAAGCACGAATATATACCGCCAGAGCCCTTTCATCAAAATCCTCTAGCCCCAGGGAAGAGGCCGGTAACCAAGACTGAATACCCAACCTTCTCCGAACCGGATCAGCAAGTTGGGAGATAAAAGTAATCCCCTGCTGCCTTAAGGCTTCAACCGTACGCCTAGGAAGGAGGTGTTGTAGAGAACTGCCCATCCAAGGATCCCCACCAACCCGAATCTTCCTGCCATTACCCACATCCCAAGCCAGACTAGTCTCCAGAATGTGAAATGATTTAACAAGAGCCTTCCAAATCACCGATCCCCCTGCAAAGGATTTCGCAGGAATCCTTATCCAATCAACAATAGAAAAAGGAGCAATATATTTCTGAGAGATCACTTGAGTCCAAAGGCTATCAACATTGATGAGCCTCCACCCACCCTTAGCAGCAAGAGCCTGAGCAAAAAGGAAGATATTTTTCAGACCCCAACCTCCCAACGCTTTTGGGACAACAATTTTATCCCACCGAACCCAGGGGGTCACCAGAGAATCCTATTTCCCGCTCCACAGGAATCTGAAACAAATCCTCCTGGCAGCCTCCAAAATACCTTTAGGAATCCAAGACAGGGACAACCAATAAACCGGAACAGCCTCCAAAACAGACTTAACTAAAGTCAACTGCCCAGCTCTAGACAACCATTTATGAGACCAAACTTTTAAACGTTTTTCCAGCTTTTCCAGTAACCAATTCCAATCATTTTTCCTATAATCATTGGGTTTTAAATGGAACCCCAAATAATTCAGACCAGCATCCAAACCAACAGAGTTATAGGGAAAGATCCGCAAGAACTCACGCCTCTCCTCATCCCTCAAAGAATGTGTAGAGATGGAAGACTTCCCAGCATTCACTTCCATTCCCGAAGCTGTGCCAAACAAATCCAAAATCTCACCAATAGAGATAACATCACGAACCGACCCAGAACAGAAAATTAAAATATCATCAACAAAAAGTAGGTGAGTGATGAAAAGGTTTGGAGCAACCTGAATGCCCTTCAAGGAACCTTGTCTCTTTGCCACATGAAGAGCTCTACTCAAACCCTCAGCAACCAATAAGAATAATAGGGGAGAAAGGGGGCAACCCTGGCGCAACCCCCTTTCAGCATGAAAAAAAGGAGATGTAGCCCCATTGAGCAGAATAGAAAAAGAGACAGTTGCAGCTCATAATCCATCTAATGAAGCCGATGCCAAAACCAAGGTGAGTCAGGATCATGCGAATATATAACCAGCTTACCCGGTCATATGCTTTGGATAGATCTATTTTCAGCACTGTCCCTTTGAGGTTATTGGTCTTCATGCTGTGGAGAGCCTCTTGTGCAGTCTTGATTGCTTCATAAATTTGACGACCTTCCAGGAAGCCAAATTGTTCACCAGAGATATGAGTAGACAAAATGCCTTTGAGTCTTCTCGCAACCACCTTGGCGATCACTTTATAGATACAGTTACACAAAGAGATAGGACGAAAGTCAGCCAGAGAAAGAGGGTTATCCACCTTCGGAATAAGAGCTATGAAAGTGGAATTGTAACAAGCAAGAATCCGCCCAGAAATCCTAGTATCCTCCACAACTTTCAACATATCTGTCCCTAAAATATCATAAAGAGCTAAGAAGAATTCGATCGACCACCCATCTAGCCCAGGACTTTTGTCTTTTTGGAAGCTATGAAGAACCTCCTTTAATTCCTTCTCAGAGACCTCAACCATCAAAGATCTGTTATTAGCCTCCTCCACAAACCTCGGAAAATATTGAGCAACTCTTATCACTTCCGCAAGTGATGCATGAGCTGGGGCCTTAAAAAGATCCTTGAAATGATCAACCCCCAAACTAGCTTTAGCCTCAAAAGATGTATGCTCAATGCCCCGACCATCTCTTAAGCTCCAAATAGTATTAGCCGCCTTCCGGCCGCGAGCATATGCATGAAAAAATTTTGTATTCTCATCCCCACTAGCCAGCCAAGTGGCCCTACTCTTCAGCCTCCAAGATTCCTCCTTATCCATAAGAAGGGAGTTCCTTCTTTTTTCAAGTGAAACAAGAGTGTCTTTATCAACTTGGGATTGATAGCCACCACCAATCCCCTCATAAATCAAGCGAATATCCTCTTCCACCTGTTTCAACTCCACATCCTCCCTCTGTCTCTTAGCAGCCGACCAAACTTTCACAGCATCCTTGATGCGTTTTAAATTTTCTGCAAATTGAAAGGCAGCAGAAAGAGGACTATCCACCCTAAAAGGAATCCATCTTGCAAGAACCAAATCTTTGAAAGAATCATCCCTGAGCCAGATTTTGTTGAAATTTAAAGGGCTAGGAGGCTGCCTAGGCCCGATATTTAACTCGAGAAAGATGGGAAAATGATCAGAAGCACCCCCACTGCCTATCCACTGCCTAATCAGAAAAGGCCTGTCCACAATCTTCTCGACCACCAGGAAACGATCAAGTCTCTTTGCTATTCTACCTTCCGCACATCTATTGTTCCTCCAAGTAGGATTCAACTTGATGGGCTCAATGTCGAGCAATTGATTCTCCTCCAATTTTTGAGTGAAATATCCAGTCAAAGAATCGATTTGTGCGTGAGGTCCCCAGACCTCAGACTGGCCCAAAGAAAAATTCATATCCCCACCCAAAATCACCGAGTCTCTCTTTAGTAAAGAGTTACCCATGAGGGAATCCCAAAAAGGGATCCTGTCCTGATAAGGGCCATACATATTAAACAGATTAAAAGCTTCACCAAGCTCCAACGACAGGAAATTTATTCCCAGGACCGACTCCATACCCCAGAAATTTTGAGATTTGATTGTTTTTTCATTCCAACCGACAGCCAATCCACCCGACCTTCCTCTAGCATCCAGTGACTCAAAAATCCAGCCAGGCAACCAACCTTCCAATCTGGCTTTGACTACAGACCCTGCACCTAAAGTCTCTTGTAGCAGAATGATATCAGGACAATCCAGAAATATAATTCTCCGGAAAGAAGCTTTCTTATGGGGACCTGCCAATCCCCTGCAATTGAAAGACATTATCTTCATTATACACCCGGCTTCAGGGATAGGCTTGCTCTAAGCGCCCTATCAATTGAAATCTGCCTCCCATCATGAACATCCAACATAGCTCGATCCTGAGCTTTTACCAAAAAAGAGACCCTGCCCCTGCCCCGAGCAGAAGGGGATTTTCCCCTTTCAAACCCACCAGCACCTTTTTTAGCACTAGATCTCAGATTATATCCAGTGACCAAAGGGGCTGTAGTTACCACAGGGACCAACAGCTTTTCACCTAGGTAAAAAACAGAGACAGAATCCTTCCCTTGGAGAACAGGCAAAGAAATTTGCTGAGAGGAAATATAAGGAACAACACTAGAAACCTTACCTCCAACATCCCTCCAATCCGAGACTGTAGCCGAGACTGTAGACGGAATCAAGTTTAAAGAGATTTCGAAGACAAGAGAGAAAGGAAAAGAGCCCATAAATGAAGAGTTCAACACTGATAATACATCTTTCAACATAACATCATCCTTCAGTTGGAAATCTGCTCCATAATGTCGACTGTGAACCTTCACAACATCAAGCACTCCACACCCAGCATTCTGATAGAGAGCCTCCTGCCCAGAAGATGGACCAGAAACCTCACTCAACGCCTAGAGATCTTCAGCAAGCGGCATGCAAGGACCAAAGACATCAGAATGCAATACACTTGAGAAGGTTGAACAAGGTATTGATTGAGAATTGTGAGGGCCGGAGCCAGCCCCCTTCACCAAAGGTCCCTCAACATGTGGACCAGACCCTCGGCTTTTGACAAACCGAGAGGGAGAACCACATTCATATGCAGGATGTTCGTAAACATGGCACCGTCGACAGCGGAAAGGAACCTTCTCATAGTCGAGGATCTGCTTAATATCATAGTGCCCCCACCGGAGATTCATAGATTCTGCAAGGCCCTCTCTGATGTTAATCATCACAAGAATTCTAGCAACCCGCCTGAGATTAGACTTAAAGAAGGATAGGTCTGCCTCTAAGAAGACCCCAATCGTATTGCCTATACCACATAGGTGTTCCTCTGTCCAATAATGAAGAGGCAGACCAGGTAAACGTACCCACAAAGGAACCAATTCCACCCTTTCCCTGCTAGCGTCAAAGAGAGGATGCCAAGGTTTAAGGAGCAGAGGAGAATGATCGACAGACCAACACCGCTGAGTCACCCACTGGAGATGTTCAGAGCGCAAAAAATTGAAAGCGAACCACCCCTTAGAGAGGGACACCACCTCAGGCACATAACCAAAAACAGATTTCCAATGCATATCAGCCCATGCAACTACAGTTGTTAGGGAAAAATGCCTCCCCACAGCCCTTCCAACCAGTGTTCTACTGGCCATTTTTGAAACCTGCTCCCATTCGATGTCTTCACCCAAGACATAGTTATACTCAGCTTTTTTGATCTTGATCCATTTCTTTTTATTTCTACCCCCCTTCTTCGACGCTACAACCTCTTTTCCAGTGTTTGGGACAGTCTCTTTAGTGTCTTCAGAAACAAGAACTCCACTTTGTTCTTCCCAACTAATTTGACTAGGAGAAGCTCTCAAGCTCTCCTTCTCACAAGAACCATCCACTCTTCTGGACGCGGGCACAGAGGGGTCCTGTTCGATTCCAAAATCTGTGGAAAAGACTCCCAGGAAGCCGCTCAGATCCGTAACCTTCCCATCCACATTCAAACCCTGGTAGGGTCCTTTCCCCTTCAGAACTTGAATTTTTTTCAGATCCGTGCTGCTATTAACAAGCGAGCTGCCTCCCGCCCTCCCATCAAAACCTCCTTTGAAAACCAATGGCGACAACCTACCGTCTGAGAGAATCGGGGGCTCCACCTCGCCTTGTGAACAAAAACCTGACAGCACTCCGGTCCTGGTCCAAGCAGAGTGTGTAGAAGCGCACAATCCCTGCGCAGAAACAAACAAACTGTTCTGATCATCAAGAACAGTAGCACGCCCATCACCGTTCAAAAAATCCTATCTCCCGCCCATTCCGCTCCCGGATATGGATGTTGTTCCATATAATCAACAAAGATATGTATATGATATAATATATATTGAATGGTAAATTTGTTAACTTATTAGATTCATTAATTTAATAGATTCTAATATAATTATGTGGTAAGATATTTCTGTTTGGAATCATTAAGTAGCGTGATAATTTAAAGTCTATTAACAAGGGTGTTATTATTTAATTTCTAAATTCAAAAGCTTTATATATTTTATGAGTTACAAACTTAAATTTAATTTTAATTTTAAGGTTGGAGTTGAGTTGAAAAATCAAAAGTCTATTAACATTATTAAGGGTGTCATTATTTAATTTATAAATTCAAAAGCTTTATATATTTTATGAGTTACAAACTTAAATTCAATTTTAATTTTAAGGTTGGAGTTAAGTTGAAAAATCAAATTGGTGTATAAAGTTTCATGTTTGTGGGATAAGTTTGAACGTTAAAATCTATGGAGGTGTCTTGATTGCTAAAATATGCAAATGTGCACATGTTCCACCTTTTTCTAGATTTGAACATGTAATCTCCTTGGTGGAAACACATGTTATTAACTATTAAGCCCATTTAAGTTGTACGTATTCAATCCTATTTTCTTCCACAACATCCTCCAGATATGACTCAAAATTAGGTGTCATTGTTGGATGAGATTGTTTTAAAAAAATCCATGAATACATATGGTTTCTTTGAAAAATAGGGTCACATAATAACCCATTTCGTTAATATTCCTACAAGGAAAAAACTATTTCATCTTCCAAAACCCCACAATAGTTCAACTAATAGAACAAAATATCCAATTTGTGTTGTTGACAATCCATCTATAGAATCCATTACAATATCTTTGGAAGGATTCTCTTTTTCGACTTTATGCCTTGACCATTTATCAAATTCTACATTGCTCCACAAACTTGAAAACCTCTTTCTTAATACTTGTTCAATTGTATTTCTATTCCAACAAAGTTTGTCTTATTATAACCAACCTGTCTTCCTAATATATCATTGTGCAATTCTTGATCAAATCCTCCCATATTTATCCTTCGAAGATTCACAAAATTTGAATTACTGGTATTTTTTAATAAGAGAAAGCTTGATGGAATCATTGGTTCATCTAAAATCTGGTAGGCCTTCCTCTTGAGCTAGCCTTGTTGTGCACTCGAAGGACAATAAACACAAGACAAACGATAGGTGAGGAAAATAATTTTGAACGTTAATTTCCTAGTGTATAATCGAAAAAGGTAACCATACACAATAAATTATTTTAATACCCATAGCTTTTATATATATAAGATTGGCCTTAAAGTGCAAGCATATTTATAATTCATTTATGATTTCTATTTTTCGTAAATAGAACAATACATTTCTTGTTTTTTTATATTTTATGTTTTTTATAAAGATAATGATATGCTCTTTGATAAGATAAATAATCTATAAAGACAAACATGTAATACAATACATATAATTTGCAAATACATGTATATAGTACAATATGTATAATTTGCAAGGACATGTATATAATGCAATACATATTGAAACACTGACTTATTGGGTTCTAATTTAACCATGTTGTAATACATTTTTGTTTGGATTACTAACTAAAGAGTCTTTCAACCATTCAAAGCTTATCAATGATGGGTCTTTAGTTGAGTCACACCATGTGGTGTGCATGCAAGGATCTCCCCCTATGTGGTAATTGGTCTTCTAGAGCAAGATGTTTGGGAATTTTGGCACTCATCACTTCATTTCTTGAAAAAAATTGGTTAAACTAAGGGTGAGGAGATGCAAAGGCTCAAAGGGGTGGTGTCTATATGTTGCCACAAGAATTCAACATTGGAGACATACAACTCTCCTTGCACATATTCATGTACCAAATTGTTATCAGGCTAGAGAATCTGGATGACCCATCCAAATTCTTGCGCGATAACGATTCTTGGTTGTGTGTGAGTGCTATGAGATGCGTGTGATCGTCATAGTGGTGAGGTGCACCTATTGAGCTAGAAACTGTTTTAAATGCATGGATGCATACATTATAACATATGTAAAGGGAAATATAGATAAGAAAATGGAAGCAATGAGCAAAAAACAACATCGATGTACAATCAAGGAAACAATTAGTTTGTATCCTGAACAAAACTGCATGCTTAAATTATTAGAGCACAATACATAATAAATAAATCCTAAAATAATAAGTTCTCAATATAAATTGAAACTACAAGTGAGAAATTACAAACCAATTCACAAATTAGTCTAAGAACTAACAATTTATATCTCGTAGATGTATACATTAATGAATTACTTAAGAGTAGTTAGAAACACATACACCAAGCATGTGAACTAGAACTTAATCAGCTGCCTTCAAGGCTTCTTTATATTAATTGGCCAAAGGAATATAGAGTCGCCAACTTCCGAACTCTAGTCTAAAAGTTATATCCACAAAATTTTAAAAATTTCAACCCTTATTACTGAGAGTTTTACAACATTTATAAATTCAATTAGTAATTTCCTCTTGTGACTATTGAACTTCTCTAAGGCTAGTTACAACTTTTAACCTTCCTCTAATTTACAAATACAATAACGGGATTTTTTTTGAAACTATCAAGAATGAGGATGATACACTTTTGGAATTAGGGTTTTATGGTTAATAAGTGTTGGAAGAATTAATACTAATAGAAAAATTTATGAAAAAATAGTATGCATTGAGTGTAATATTATACTTTTCTATCTTAAAAAAATATAGGGAAAAATGATTTCTAACTATGGAAATGTTAACGAACACCTAAAAAATGAAAATGTCAAAAAGAAACAAAAATTGTTACCCATATTCACATTTTCACGAATCTATTACAATCTCATTGGATCTCTAGTTGAGAACATCACAATGTCCTAGAGGTATGCCACCTAGAATTCATAGTGTTGTGCAATAATTTTGTCTCTTTTGGATACATAAGTTTCCATGACTATGTGGTGTTTTGCTGCTCACGGGAGAGCACTACCAAATCCTTCTTAAGTGAAACCAAGGTGATTTTAGGGAAATTTGTTGCTTAGTGGAATATGTGGATTATATCTAGTAGGTACATCAATAAATACATCGAAGGGAAAATTATTTGCATTCAACAACTCTTCAAATTCTTCGCTCACTTATTCACTTGGTTTGGGCCATGGACTTTTAATACCTAAAGTTTCAAGAGAAATAACTGATTCTTGTCAAACTAATATTTCCTCAATATATGCTATGATCTACTAAAAATTACTTCAAAAATCAAGTAACCTTCCAATATAAAGAAAAAAACATGAACGAGCTTTCCCTAAATTGCAATAATTTTATGTTTATTATTAATATTGCATAATCTGTCTTATAAAAATTGCATAATCGGACTAAGAACAAATCCTCAGTGCATTTTTTATTGTTGTTGTGATTAAAAAAATGAGCCAAAGAACGCTAAGGCACTCAGAGAAATCAATCTATGTATTATTTCTCACAAAATCATGTTGAGTAGTGGAGACTAAGCGCTAGATTTTTTTTTGTCCTCAATCTCTCTATTAATTATGTCTATGTAGTTATAAGAATAACAATCCAAAGAAATCTCAGGCTTCCAGAAAAATTATTCTATGTGTGCAGAAATTAATGATTACTGTTGACTAAATGTTATAACATTTGAAATTGCTGAGCGAAATTAATCAGGCCATGATGTACCATTTGTCAGTATCTATTTTCTCATGTATGAAAGTTGATGTACCATTGAAAGTTTAATAATTCTATTGAAAGTTTAATAACTATAATAACTATATATATATAATTTAATGATTAATAATAATTAAATTAAAATTCTTAAAAGACAAAATAAAAGCCTAATAATCATGAACTATTATGATAATTTAAAAATATAGAACTTAGGTCGAACATAGTTACAAAGATACCAAGAAAAGAAGAGTGCATGTGCATGATAACCTCTTTCTTGACAACCTATGAATGTCATTCTCAATGAAGACTCAAGACTCAACTGGATTGGATTGTGTATCAAAACAGTAGGAATGAATCAAAGTTCAATGAATGAATAACTTGATCGAGAAAATTTATAAGGAAAGGTAACTTGACTATCAATCTACTAAACCTCACTTCCATGATTAAAAAAACACCCCCACCTTCTCAGTGGTCCCATCATGGTCCACCTATTGAAAAACAACCAACAAATATTATTTTATATATATTTTTGCATGGCCATTGGACAATGATTTACTATGGTTTTCCTACTAAATTCCAATGGATGATTATTCAAAAATATTGAGAATTAGTTTAGTCTCAAGGCATAGCCAAGAGTCTTACTAGATAATTATAGATTACCTCTCCATTGGATGATTGTACATTTTTCATCTACTTTTTCACTTGAGTTTCAGTTGATGCTAGATCTTTGCCTTCTATTTCTTTAGTGAAGCTAAGAGTTAACTTTGATCTTACATTAATAACTATACTTGCATGAATATCCATGCTTTTATACTTCCCCACCGTGGTCAATGTTGATGTATGGCCTTGGCCCATTGATCTTACAATTAAATCACTATTCATATTCAATTTTCTCCAGTTCAGCCCAATAAAATAAGGAAAACAGAAAATGAAGTCTTGATTTTTCTTTCGAGTGCTCCTACATAATACAAATACTCTTAAAAACCAATTAATATATAAATTTTCATCATTCATGCTAAAATCAGTTTGAATTTTTTTAATGAACCTGCTTACAATTAATAAATTACATTTCTCGCAGAATAAGAGATAATTTAGAACTATGATTTCACAATAATAAATTATCAAGCTCCCACAGGGCGATGAATTTGGTCGGATGTGACCCTTCTGCAGCAGCTCCTGAATCTGCCTCTTGATTTCATCGTTCTCTAGAACAGAGCGCCGATAGATTGGTCCGTTGGGTAGCGGCGCACCTGGGGTCAGATCAATCGGGTGCTTGACCTGACAGTGTAGAGGAACCCCTGTGGGTGAGGTGAAAATGTCCCCATACTCCTCCACAACCATATCAATTTGTTGTTGTCGTGAAGAGGAGCCTTGTCTGGAGGTCGTGGCCACAGTCTTCTTCTTGCCCTGGGGGCGGATCATCAGGAAAACGAATTTCCTGGTTTGGGAAATGAGCTTACTGCATTTTTTTGCAGTAACCAAAGAGATAGTGGCAGGAGGTGGTACCTCTGGTATCCTGTACAACTTATTCCCCAAAGTAACAATAACAACACGAGGTCGAGACTCATACACCGCATGACGCTTCCACAAATAAGGTTGTCCTAATAATACATCAGAAACATCAATAGGAGCAACGTCACATAATACCTCATCCGTGAAGGGCTTGATGCTATAGGGAAGGTGGCACTGCTGGCTAACGCGGAGATCTCGTCCTTAGTGAAGCCACCCAATGGTGTATGGATGTGGGTGAGTTGTGGTCGGCAAGCCCAACCGCTTCACGGCATATGCCGAAATGAGGTTCTTTTGGCTCCCATTGTTGATAATGAGCTATACCGGGGAGCCCTTTACCCACATCTGGGAGTGGAAGAGACGTTCCTCCTCCTCCGGATCTTCTGGTTCCTCCTTCTGGATCTTTGTAGTGGCAACAGTGGCATTGGGCTCCGCATCAATAATCTGTTTCCCTTTGTCATTCCCTTTGCTAGGTTCTGATTCAGAGTCAGAGCATGCATCTGACTCAGAAGCCCGCATCTCGGCCACCAGCGACTGCTTGGCCCGACACTCACTTGTGTTGTGAGTGGAGCTCTTATGGAACTCACACCACTTTCCCATGTCCTTCTTTGGCTTTGCGGTGTTGTTCTTGCTTGTGGCTCGACAGGTTGTCTTGAGTACCTACACCTTAGCTCGTCCCTTTGTTCTGCGGTTTTGGAGCACCTTTCCCTTGCTTTTGATTCGCAGATCCAAAGTCTCGCTTCCTCTGTTTGAATTTCTACTCAATCTTGGCAGCATACTGGTATGTCGTACCAAGCGAGGAGATGTCAAGGAACTCCATTTCCTCTTGAATGTATCTGTGTAGACAACTGCGATACTTTAGCGCCAAATGTTTCTTTGAATCTTTGATACCCAACTTGGTGCGAAGGGTATGGAACAGATTCGTCAGCTCATGCATATCTTGATCCCTTTGTTTCCGCAGCGTGGTCCATTGTATGTACTTGTCCTCATAGCTCCCCACGAGATAGTATTGTTCCTTGATGGCGTCTCGGAAAGAATTCCAAGTGGGTACAACCGATAACAGAGAGGGTTTTGTCTCGTCCTTTTTCTCACAGTGGGTTTCCCACCAGTCCTTGACATGGGGGGCAACTTTGAGGAGTGCAAAAATAATCTTCTCCCTATCGGAAAAGTCATGAACCGAGAAATATCCTTCTGATAGATTCAACCATCTATCTACAACATCTGCATCTATTTGAACCTCAAATATGGGAATGTCAAAATTTACTTGTACCTTAAAAGGAGTTGCACCTCCAGAGTGGCTGCTGGATGCAGATGCGCCGCCGGTGGGCAGTCGTTGAAGGATCTAGGCAAAGTTATCCATCATCGCGTTCCTTTGTTTTTCGAGGGCCTCCTCGAGCAATATTTTGATAGGATCTCCTGCTCCCTCATCTTTCTTTTCGTCCCCCTGGGCGTCCGTTGGGGTTTGCGAGGCTGATCTTGCAAAGGTTCCACCAGATCGAGCCCTAACTCCTTATACCCCGACCTCGTTGGAGACATGCAAAGAAGGATCAAGAAAAAGCAGACCGCTCTTATACCACTGATCCGGATTTATGCAGGAACGAAACAGAATAAACACATAACCATAAATATAGAGATGCAGTGGAAATAACACTTCATTTTATTAATATCAAAGAACTGAAATTTGCTTACAGACATAATGGAAATAAAACTAGCTAGGCCGCTGGTAGCTATCTCTGAGGAGAGATGTGGCGGCTACAGGCCTCCGAATTGAGTTACAATGACACTCAAGCGCCTATTTATTATTGAGAAACAATGGAGAACCCTAAACATCCAAAAACCTAACCCTAGGAGATGAAGCGCCAAAACTATGGGCCCCGTTTGGGTAATTGGTGTTTCAACTTCCCAGGGACGTAACTTTGGCATACTATCTCTGTTTGACGCACATGATACATCATTAGAAAGATCTATCTAAGGACTACAACTTTCGCGACAAATATCATTTTGGAATGAAATGATATGGAATGATATTAGCTGGAGGCACGATGCCCAAAAAACATCGTTTAGGGCCTCAAAACGACTCCGGAAGTTCAGGACCCGAAAAACTGCTAAAAATAGTAAGTTGTGCCGAAACTGAAAAACTGAAAGAGACAATGGTGGGGCCCCAAGTGGAATAGGCGGGTGGCCACCAGTATCCACCTGGATCATTGAGTGAGCCAAAAAAGTATCTTTCCTTACTTTTTTGAGTACAACCTTGCAATTGCGAAGAGGACTAGTGTTGCAAAATTATTGGTAAGTGGAAATTAAAGGGCGTAAGAACGTTTTTGAAAAAATTTCAAACGTCAAAATTAAGTCTTCTATCCTTCCTAGCACCTCATGGAAAATGGGAATCCATAAATTCTAGTCGTCAAATATGTGCAAAATGCCTTATGACGGGAAAAATGGAGGACTGGTCCTATGCTGCTACATGAGTTAGGATTTTATGTGGCAACAGGGAACCTTGTATAGTTTTTCAAGGATAGGAAAGGATAATATTGTCAGTTAATCATCACATGAAACTTCATCACCATTTGAAAATTGTGTCCTAATTTGAAACAATAAGACTACCCAACTATTTCATTATTTAATTTTGATTGTGTAATACAAAAAAATATCCTAGATAACTTAAATAATGTAAGCAATTTTGCAAAAATTTAGTGGAGAGAACCTTCAATTACATTTATTTTGAAGTTCCACTTGCATTTTAAGCGATTTTAATTAGTCTTTCATGGCTATTCTAGTAAAAATTTCAACCTCTAGTAGAAATTTGTTTGTCACTTGTATTAGAAATGCAAAAATCAAATGTAAATAAAAATGATTTGAAATGCTAAAAATCAAATGCACGCTACATAAAAATGATTTTTTTAAAAACTACATTAACGTCTGATATCACGCACGCATTCACCCTCAGATCTTTCAGAATAGCATTCACCCTCAGCTCTTGCAAAATGGCAAGTTTTTACTGCAGGGCCTTCCTCTTATAGTAGGGTTGACCCTATTTGGGTTTTTTTGGAGCCTCTGAGAATACAAAGGTTGTGATTGATTACGGGGCACTGCCTATATTTGTGGAACTTCTTACCTCTGGGAATGATAATTTTCAAGAACAGGTAGCACGTTCATTTTAGAGGCATAAAATTATTCTTCCCAACTATATTTATACGTCTGTAATTTTGGAATTTGATTTAAAAAACTACTACCCAACTTTGAGTTCAACCGGTGTTCGTGTAAGGCTGTTTGGGCTTTGGGAAATATTGCTGGAGACTCTGCATCATTTAGGGATCTTGCCCTCAGTCATGGAGCTCCGAGGTAGGTGCTTGCCCAGTTGAATGATACTGCCAGAATTTCAATGATACGAAATTGTACATGGGCTCTGTCAAATTTTTGCCGTGGTAAACCCCAACCACTATTCGAACAGGTAAGCAGAACACATTTTCTGCCTCTTCTTCTTAGTTCGCAGATACTATGGATTTTTTTTTATAGATCTTGGTGCTTGGTAGATTTGGACGTAATATGGACCTAGGCGCTTGTTCATTACAATGACTCC
Organism: Pinus albicaulis; assembly: GCA_034641835.2. Lineage (NCBI taxonomy): Eukaryota > Viridiplantae > Streptophyta > Pinopsida > Pinales > Pinaceae > Pinus > Pinus albicaulis. Next base: position 57,993,503 of record CM076572.1, read on the forward strand.
ATCATCAAGTTTTAGAAAATGCTCAGAAATTTGGGTTTCACAAGGGGATTACCCTTGCTTGCAATTATCGATTATCAATCACATTCAAAAAAATTCTTTCATAGCATTGCTGAGCTCTTTGTAGGTGAATTTCCGAGGCAATTTCACAATATCTGAACAAAATTTGTCTGTCCTTTTCAATACTCTGCACTTGTAATAGAACCAGACAAACAATCTAGTGGCCAATGCAACAACAACAACACCTCCTGTTGCAATGCCTGCAATTCACCCTCTCTGCACGCATGAATGACTATGGCACCCTCTTTTGTGAATAGGTACTGGAGCTGAAGGTATTGGTTTCCATTAGGATCATGGAATTCAACATCCAAAATAGTATCAAATTCCACTGCAATAGTATTCCCCAGCGAGGGAAACAGTTCATTGAGACCTATTGGACTCATCACCCCCAAATAGCCTCCAGGGCTACCCAGAGTGTGATCATCTGGAGCAATAAAAAATTCTCATCCATCCCCAATTGAAACAAGAACAGGACCCAAATTGGTTACAGAAAAGGAGAAACACGTTTTGAAAGAAGAAGAAACTTTTGTATTAGGGTCCAGAAATCTAACTAGTCTATTATATAATGCCCTACCTGCACTTCAAATTGGTACTCCCAACTCCAAGCTAAGGCTCACTGTGCCATTCTTCAGATGAGCATCTTAACTTGAATTTTGATTCCAAAAAACCCAAGTCCCCTGTTCTATGCCCAAGACCTCTGTTACAACGAGTAGAGTTCTGAGCGAAATACTTCACAATAGGAAGCAAAAGGAACATCGCAAATTGCTCCGCTTTAGACTGATAATTTTCTGTGCAAAAATTCAACTGCGGATAGTAAAAACATAATATCAAACACAACCAATCCACAATGGAATTTGAACATGAGGATTTATAACCACATAAAAACCTCTCCAGGTTAAAATAATTTCAGAATGGCTTTAAGATTCTACTAATGAGCGCTTACAACACCATATCAATTATTGTCACAATGAAATTTGCTGGAAGCAAAGCCCTTGTACAGTTTCTACATTTCCACAGTGGAAGCAAGAATCTTGCTATCTCTCATGATCTGGTTTTGTGGTCAAATCCTTTGCTATGGCTGTCTTGTTCTGCTAAATGTGGATCTGTCTTAGCTTTGGCTCTGGTTCTCATTTAGGATCGTGGCTATCTGATCTTGCTGTTGCTTTGACTATACAAACTTGTTCAATAGGAAAATGTTGACTCTGTTATATATAGGAGCTTCAATGGGTGCTCTCAAACACTTTTTTGGGCAGCTTTGTTTTGTCTCTGATTCAAGGCAGAACTATGTTGGCCTTGGTTTTTTAGTCCTTGGAACTTAGTTCTCTCATATTTTCCATCCTATCCCCAGTTTGCTACCGAGAAAGACATAACTTCACGATATCAAAATTGACTATTTTTTGCCATTTATCTTTAGTAATGGTACAACTTTAATTTGGTGCATTCGTACAGTATCTGAAGAGCACTCTCAAGCTGTTATTCAGTATTTTAGCATAACTACTACATTTAACTGTCATGCTCTAATATTTATATCAACCATAATCATTCTTAAGGTAGTTCCACATTTGTGAAGCAGAAGGAATGCTTCTGACAGCTTCTTATCATAGTGGTACAATTTTGTTCGCAGTTTATCTTTAATAAACCTCCAATTTTCCAAACGTAGTAGAGACTACAGTTTGCATCTCAAATTTTGGACAAATATTTTTAGTATTCTACAGAAAATGCATTAAGAATAAAAAAAGCCCACAATTTGTAAAAAGCCCACAATTTTGTAAAAAGCTCACAATTTTGTAAAAAGCCCACAATTTGTAAAAAGCCCACAATTATGTAAAAAGCCCACATTTTATTAAAAATATAAACAATTTGTAAAAAACCCACAATTTTGTAAAAATCCCACAATTTGTAAAAAGCCCACAATTTTGTAAAAATCCCACATTTTGTAAAAAGCTCACAATTTGTAAAATGCCCACTTTTATTTTATTTTTGCTTATATATTGAGCTCCCATTGAGTTCAACAAGTCTTGGGTTTTCAACACCATTGAGAGAGATTTATTGTTTTCTTTATAGGATAATTTGCATCAATGGAAGAAAACATTGGAGGTGGAAAAAAAATTCAAAAGGGTGAAAGGGGTGATGGCAGAGTTTATTGCCCTTGTAAAAAATGTTGTATGAGAAATAATGTTAGAGTTTTAATAGCAACAACAACAGTGCATTGTAGGAAATATGGGCACATTGATGGTGGATCGAATGACTATCGTCCCGTGGTAATTAATTATCTATCTTCATTTTTATTATATCGTAAAATTTTATATTATTTTAATATTTTTTTATATGCGCACTAATGTTTAATTATTAATGTTTGTAATTTTCATAAAGGCACAGTTGCCCCCCAAATTTTTGCAGATGATCAACCAACTTCCACAACTAAATAGTAGTAGATTAGATGATGTTGCACCAATACAAGAGAATATTGCAACAAATATTAGTATTGGAAATGATGTTGTACAAGGTGAAGAACATGAAGCGAATGATGAAGGTAATTTTAATGATCCCATGGAGGTAGATCATGATGAAAGTAATGAGATAGTTCACATTAACGATGGGACAAATCAAATGCTCCAAGACTTGTATGGTGAGTCAGATGATGATGGTGGAGATAGGAGTGACGGTATTTATGATGTACCTCTGATTGAAAGGTCAAGTGAACGACTTTTTGAACACTCAAATGCAACTCTTCTCTCTACTACATTGTTGCTGGTGAACTTAAAGGTTATGAATAATTTGTCGAACAGATGTATGACACAACTCCTAAGGTATGCAATATGTATATATGATCACATATATGTAGATGTTGATTATTTTCCCTTTTTTTAGTTGTAATAAATGTGTAAAATAATAACTTATATATATATATATATATATATCAAAACCGGCTGGTCAGGACGGCTGCTGGTTGGAACCGGCCTTGCAACCCGGTCAATAGCCTATTCTCACCTGTTTTGGCCGGTTAACCGGACCTAACCGGCCGGTTAAGTAAGGAACCGGCCAGTTTATGCATAAACCGGTCAGTTCCGTACTTAACCGGCCGGTTAGGTGCTCCTCCATGAGTTTCAAATTCCTCAGTGTCTCCTCCATGAGCTGCAAATTCCTCTATTATACTAGCAACAAACTTGTCTAATAACTCATACTCAACACCTTATAGTAGCAACAATACACATGATGACTGATAAATACAAAGCTGGCTAGCATAAAATCCCTGGCAGCATGCAACTCATCAAGTGTACTTGATGACAATTTCTGTTCTCAAAACAATCAGCAACAACCTTATTTCACACTCAGCTAGGAACTGTCAGACCCTCTCTCTCTGCTCACACATAGCAGCAACATAAATACAAAACCTTTCACACAACATAAAAGAAATTTGATCATGGCATCAAGACTGATGCAAATGGTCTGATGCCACTCAAGGGAAAACAACATACAACCTAATGAAAATGTGACTGGAAATAATAAATTGACCACTAGAAAATTCCCGCTTGGAAATGCACTAAACTGGCCACTGAGTTTTCTGGGTTTTAATGAATCTTTTCGGTGATAAAATTTCGTCAAACACATTGTGAGCAGACTGCTAAAGTTGTAATGCTCTCTCAAATTGTTACAAATAGCACTAATAGTGGGTTTCATAAACCAATTCAATACCTCTAAGTGTTGTAGATGTTTTTCTAGAAATTTATTGCCAAGCAAACATAGATAATGAAGAATACAAGATATTCAAAACGCTGGTATGATATATATATATATATATATATATACTGAACCCAGAATTGTCTTTAAGGCTGATACAATGAATTGACAACAGATCTGAGCAGGGACAGATTGTATATTATAATATTAACTCAGCAATAAAACACAGTGAATAATATAAGAGAAACCTAATACATTACTTCAACAAGTTTTCTTATGTATTTTTCGATGATATGTATTGCATTTGGTGCCACTTTGATATATTCACCTTTGCATGGTATATAAATGAGAAAAATTTTCATATTTTGTCTCTATTGGCTTGGAATCATGGTTGCAAATCTTAAAAATAGTTTTCTTTTTTATTAAAAAATAATTATTTAATGTATTTTTTTAAAACCGGTTCATTGAGATCTGACCACTACCGGTTAGACCGGTTCCGGTTGGAAACCCGATTCATTAGCTCCACCTATCCGGTCACCGGTTCCGGTTTTAATAACTATGATATATATATATATATATATATATATATATATATGATTAATAATCTTTACAAGACACTAGTTTTTGTTTATGTTGTAGATTGTTGGGTGAATATTTGTTACCATCGCCAAATACTTTACCTCGAACATATCGAGATCTACGTGCTATTATGAAACACTTTGGAATGGAATATAAAACTATAGATGCATGTCCTAAAGATCATATTATATATTACGGAGAACATGCGTTGAAAACAGAATGTCCGAAATGTGGTACCAATAGATATCGAACAGATCAACTAACCAAAAAGGTGCCTCAAAAGGTTCTTCGTCATATTCCCATAATTCCACGTTTGCAGCGAATGTTCAGGTGTAACAGCATAGCACAGTTTATGGATTACCATTCAAAGAATAGAAGTGGAGATGGTGTTCTTCGAATGCATGCAGATGGTTCTGCATTTAGAGAAATCGAGGAAAAATATGTAGATTTTAAAAATGAACCTCGTAATGTCAGGCTTTCATTGGCAGCTGATGGTGTTAATCCATTCGGAGAGCTTAGATCTACTTACTCAGTGTGGCTTATTTTCGTTATCAACAATAACATTCCTCCTTGGATGTCAATAAAGAGGGAGCACATAATGTTGACTATGATTATTCCAGGTATTTGATACATTATTTTTTTGAATGTAACATTTTCATTTCTCTCGTTGTTTGCATAAATATATATTTTATTTATTTACTTACTTATATATACATATATCATGGTAGTAATTATTATGTATCGTAATTTTGAACAATTAGGTAAGTACCAGGTCAAAGATATGAATGTATATACTGAGCCTCTTATCGATGAGCTAATACAGTTATGGCATGGCATCACTATGTATGACATCACTAAACCAATCAAGCAGAAGAAATTTCAATGTCGTGGAATGCTTGTATGGACAATTCATGATGCCCCAATACTAAAACATGTTTGTGGTATGTAATATTTCATTGCAATTTAATATAATACATAATTATCTAAATTAGATATACCATATTGCATGTTTTAAAAATGATCTCATAGTATATTAATTGTTATTGATCCATCTATTGCAGGTCTTCAAACAAAGGGTAGATTTGCATGTCCAGTTTGTGGCCCTAAGATAAAGTATCGTCATTCGCCAGACTTAAGAAAGATGGTGTTTGATGAGTTTAGGCACTTCCTCCATAGGAACCATAAGTATCGTACTACTGAAAAACATCTTTTCAATGATAAAGAAGAAACTAGATTAAAACCACGAAGAATGACATCTCAGTTGTGGATGTTGGAATATAACAGAATTAATAATCGTCAAGCAGCTGGTACGTAATTTGTGTGTGTATATATATATATATATATATATAATTTGTTTATGTAATGTTTGGAATTTTTGTTTTAACTAATGAATTTATTTTATTGTATTTTATAATTAATAATGTTCTGATTTATTTTATTCTTTGATATCAAGGTCATCGTTGCCGTGAAGGTACTAATATTGTACTTCCACCTGGAATGAAATGTTATCCTTCTCAATTCGCGAGGTTTCTCTACTATGAGGACCTAAAAATAGCTCATTTGTTTGATACAATGCATGTCGGGAAGAATGTGCCAGAAATGTTATGGCGAACCATAGATGGTGCACATGATAGAGATAAAATTGACAAAATTTGTGCTGACATTGAGAAATCGAATCATGCAATGAAAAGTGTAATCGACGGATCAAATAACAATGGAGGTTGAAATTATAATAATATTCCATGGTTATTAACAGAACAAAAAAGCAATGATGTAAAAGAGGTCGTTAGAAGAATTAAATTTCCAACAGGTTTTACTTCAAACATAAATAATATCTTAATGAAGAAAGGTGACTTCAGTGGGGTGAAAACACATGATTGGCATACCTTTGTTAAGGTAATTTTTTTGGTATACATTTTTGTATGTTATTGCTTGAATACATATTTTAAATTTTCCTTTTTTCTGTTTAATTTGGAAACCAATAATGATTCATTTTTTATTGTTATAGTATGTTCTACCTGTATCTCTCCCAAATGACTTCGACAACAATGTCAAACAAGTTATATATGGTCTTAGTAAATACATGAGGTAAGTAGTTTTGATTTATACGAAAAAATCTAATTGCTACAATTTCTTTTCGTACTTGATGAAATGATGTATTAATTTACTTGTAATGAAATATATATTATGTTTCATTGAAATAACCTTGCGTAATGATTTGCAGATGGTTGTCATTGAAAGAAATCCATCAAGATGAAATAAAGTATTGGAAGAGAGAAATTCCTCGGCTAATGTGTGAAATGCAAAAGTATCTACCTCCAACATTTTTTAATGCACAAGAACACTACTTGATACACCAAGTTGAGGAGATTGAAATGTGTGGACCAGTACACACAAGGTCAATGTGGATGGTCGAGAGGCACCTGAAATCCTTGAAGGATTTGGTTAGACAAAGAGCACGACCTGAGGGTTCTATGGTGGAGAGATATGTGGTATTTCAATCCATGGTGTATATTAGTCATTATCTTCCTATATTAGCTGCGCCAGCTATGAAGGAGGTGGATTTCATTTGGGATGTGAACTCCATCAAAAAATTTGAAGTGGAGCACTTGTTGGGAAAAGGTAGAATGAAGAAAGTGAGAGGTAAAAGATTTATTATGTATAATACATATAATGTTTCATTTTTTTACATCATGTATATGATCATTATATTCATTTAGGTCTTATTCTTTCGTAGTTTATTAATTAATATAATTTACCATGGTTATAGGTAATATTTATTAATATTGGTGAATTATTGTTTTTTTATTCAGGTGCTCAAGATTATGAGGCACTACTTTTATACATTGCAAACAATCTTGAGTGGATGAGTGAATGGATTGAAACATGTAAAGCACGTAACGACGGTAGGTTACCATGGAAACTACTATCTGAATTGATTAGAGAAGCGTATCATAGTGGAGATGGGAACGTTACGGACATGGAAATAGATTTAGCATATGGTTTGAAAGATAGAAAGGTAAGCAATTAATTCACCTATTTTATTCATTACTTATTTTATACTATATTTATAATGTGACAAGAAGTTTGATTTTTCAGTTAATTTTCATGTTGTGTAAATTATATGTTTAATTATTAATTGAGAATGCATCTTTTTCATGTTTGGCATATTGCAGTTGAAACACCACAAGGCTATGTGGTGCAATGGTCGTCAATTTCATGTTAAACAGTTGGATGATAACAGGAAAAATTCTGATAGTGGGATAACTGCAGTATTCCAGGTCACTAATGTTTCCTCCAGGAGTGACAGACATCCTCGAGAATCTGAAAATAGATATTATGGTTTTTTAGATGATATAGTTGAGTGTGATTTAATTCCTTCAAAATAGTTTTGTTTGACGTCAAATGGTATAGGCTATGAATGAATGTATGTGATGATGATAGAACACTTATTCAACATGAAAATGGATTTCCAATGGTTAAAACATCGCAGTTTGAAGCAGGAAAAGATCACTATGTTTTTCCAAGCCAATGCGAACAAGACTTTTACTCAGAGGTTCCAGGTAAGAACGAATGATCATTTGCTATTAGATATGATCCAAGAGGAAGGCCAGTAGAGTATACTATAGAGGAAGAAGATGATATTGATCAAGAAGAATATGATGCAGTGGCAGATGAGTAGGAAGATGCATGACAGATGAAGAAGATATCTTAGAAGATGAACTAGGCATAGGAGATGAGGCAACAATTATTGATGATGATGTCGATGACGATATTATTGAAAATGACATAATTGATGATGATGATGACATGGTTGATCATTTCAACACCGTTTCTAAATCAAATGTTGATATATATGTCGATCATTTGGATGAAGATCAAGAAGATACAAAAGAAGAATATTGATACAGATGTTATGTTCGAGTATGAGCTGGTATGTTATAACTTTATATTTTAATATGCAGGAATTATTGTCTTTAAATAATTTACTAATTATGTGGGTTTGTTGCATGTTGTTTATTATTTCAAACCAATAAATAATGGCCTTACAATTTTTTATTATTTCGCAGGATTCGTAGGATTCATTTGATTCTATGGTCAGGTCTCTAAAAAAACCAATGAAACGCTTAAATAGTCAAGATCTGGAAGACAGGCTTTACCCCCACCATAAACTGCTGAAAAATCGGCCTTTAGTTCAGCTTGCTGTGTTGAAGGCGAGGGTGGATTTGCATGATCATTTGAATGAAAATGAATCAGATATTCGAGATGTTTTTGAGGGTAGATCCATAAGCCCCATAGATGAAGATCCCATTGCTGCAGAATTTCTGTCTACGTTGAAGCACAAGTATAGTGTTGTATCGGAATACAAATCAGAGGACAACTATACCAAGTCTAAATCAACTGAATTTAGTTCTAGTGCTCTTGAACTTACCGAATTAAATCCAGAAGCGGGATTTACAATCTCTAATGGGAACGGGTATGGCAGTTCCAATATTGGATTGGATGTCTGGAGCTCTGCAATAGGCACTGGACCTGATCGTAATGAACCCCAACTAATTCAATGTGATGAAAATATGGACTTTGATGATGATCAGGAAAACAAGCCAGAGCATTTTGGCAATATTGAAGAAACTGCAGAGGTTTCCTGTGATCAATTGAATCAACTCAGCCATAATACATCTACTGTAGGCTAGTTTGTATCAGAAGGAGAATCGTTTTTGCTTTCCCATGATGATGGATGCTGCTCTTTTCACGATATAGCAAATTCAGAGGTGTGGAGGTTTTAATTATTGTACTTAATTTTGGGGTTTATGGGTGTTATAATTTATACATTTTGGTATTTTCTATTAGAAATAGGGAAAATCCTAGGGGTTAGATTATTCTCATGGTTTAAATTTCTATATTTGAAATAAAATTCACCAATTTCTATTTAAAAAAATTATTTGCCTAAATATTTGATGTAGTTTAAATAGGATGTAGTTCATTTCAAAAACTGTTGAAATTTTCTAGAAACTATGATTGGGATTTCAAGAATATTTATGAACTCTTTAAATTTTCCCTTAACATAAAGGGCAGTTGATGTATGAGTAATACTCAGTATTGTTTTTTTCCAATCTCTAGGAGAAGGCTGAATATAAAGCTCCATATGGGCTTACCCCAAACATGTGGGGTGATTGCTGGTTGATCAAAGCATCTGGTTCAGATGGTCGCTCTGGTAAATATGTTGTGGCAGCATCTGCAGGTTGTACATTGGACTCAGGTTTTTTTTCATGGGACTTTTATAATAAAGAAATTATGGCATTCCATACTAAATCAGAGGCCTTCACTTCAACGTCCAGTACCATCTCTCCAGTTTTGGCAGAGAGGGATGTCTCGGGGAGAAATTTTGGCTTTGCAAATGTTGTGCCAGAGAATCAACATTGGTGGTACAGGCCATGTGGGCCTCTTATGGTATCTAATGCCAGTGCCCAAAAGACAGTTAATATTTATGATATTCGTGATGGAGATCCTGTGATTTCAATGTGTTTGTTTTGAAATTTTAGGTTTCATAGTAAATCATCAATGGGCTCTGAAATAAGGCCGCACATTGAAATCTTGGATACATGTTTCATGCCAAAATTAGTTGTATCTTCCATAAATACACAATCTTGGACCACTCTGTATAAATTTGCTTCTCAGACAATATTACATCTCCCTCATTATATAGGTGGTGTTCTTACATGCATAGCAAAGGCATTGTTTTGGCAATCATTTTATAAGTCACTAGATATTGTGGGTACAAGGATCTAGGGTCTCCACATGAAACTGTGTTTCCCGGAGACTCACTCTGCCTGTCCTTAAATTTGTAAACATAGTAGTATGCCAATGCTTCTTTCATTTTGTATGCATAAGACGATTTTTTGTAAAATTCCATAATTTTTTTTAAGTTTTATCCATCCCAGTTTTGTTGTGAATGCACAGGTTTTTGGCTCAACACAGATCTTTTATATCTTTGTACTTTTCCTTTACTAACTATTTGAAATTTCTAGTTATATTTAGAGGTGTCTTTTAAGGGATGAGGGAAATTACTTGGATTTAGTGCTGCCCACTCTCAATAGAGGCTTACAGTAAACTATGACACATTGTGATGTATATCAGTGGTAGTTGGGGCAGCAACAAAATCAGTTTCATGCTTTAGTAGATTTATTCTTCTTGGAAAGCTTTCAGCTGACAAAAAAAAGGGAATGAAACACGCAACCAGTCCCCTTCCTTTTATTGGACCACCTGCTTTCTTTTTATGAGAGCATCTACAGGCTAAAGTTACTAGAAGTGGTCAAAAGTGAGTTTGGTTAGTTGGCAAAGTCCAACTATTCTTAGCCCTCAACAATGTTTAAATACTTCATAGGCATGTTAACCCATCCTAGACTGTGTTGCGTAAGTGGGTTTTGCAGAATTTTATGCACTTAGGGTTAGACTCAAATTTTGAAATTTGATGTAATTAGGATTATATTCAAGTGCTGGCCAAATTGGTAAAATTGATACTCAGCCATAGCTGAAAGGCAGTAATATGCAGTGGAGTCATTCTATGAAATGATTTAGTTTGGCATGTGAATCTCACATCTAAGGGCCATTAAAATCCCATGGATGGAGACTGATCAGGATTCAACATTGTTTTTACTATTAGTGGAGTTGGGTATGGCACAAGTACAATAAAAATACTGGCAACAATAGTAACATCATAGATTCAAAATCTTAATCTCTATATTAAATGAGCATTAGAATGTAACTTGATTTCAGTAAAATCTCTAACAGGTTTGTTCTAAATTGGACCTGAAATGCTCACTTGTAAAGATGTTTGAGGCTTGAGGTTGTATGACATTGCAACAATTGACTTGTTGAGTACATGATGACATTAGGTCATTGTGAAACTGAAAATATGCTACTTCGGTATGAAGATTGATTGCACAAACTATGTTTTCTAAATAATGTTTCCAATGAAACCTGAAATGGCTCTTGTTACGCTGAAAACATCTGTCATCTTTAATCTACTATCAATTTGAGTGACAAGGGTAGCTAAACCACATGAAAATGCTCCGAAGATGTTACAGATGCATGGAAGCTCTGGAAATTTAGCCCCTCACTATGTTATCTGATGCAGGGGCATTAGGCCCAAGACAACTTTTGCACATAAATAAATGTAAAGGGGGGTCTCATGTTTTATTTCCCTATGAAATTATCCATAGTTGAGCTAATTTAGTTAATTTGTAGAGAAAATGTAACTGCCCAAATGATTAATAGGCACCTGAAGAGATAGTCAGTTTCACAAGTTAAGCTAATTCTAGGAGTTCGTCTCTGTCTGTCAGAGCGTTAGTCTCAGAGTTGGCCTTGAGTGGTTTGAAAACCCACTCTCATCAAGAGCAGTGATCAAATTTGAAGGGAAGGTCTTAATTTCAATTACAAGGGCATATATTTATGTCGCCCTTCCATGATGAAAATCTTTAAAAAAATCATTTCAATTAACCACAATACATTATTTTTACATTTCATTTTTAGAAAGAGAAAACCATCAATATTTATGTTAATAAAAGACTTTTACATATAAAATAGTGAAGGAGGCTCCATATTGGATTGCTTAAATTGTTCTATTGTCTATTGAAACTCTTTTGGAATGCTGAGACTTCCACTAATTACACATCTCAAATAATTGGAACAGTCCCTTGACTTGGTCGTAAAATTGATCCAAGATAGCACAGGTTGCAAAGGACTGCGTATCAAAATGGGAATATAATGCTATTTATCCATTATCCTTCCGAGGCTATATAGATTGTGAATTCGGATAGATTCCCTAAATAGCCGTGCCCTAGTCTCTTTCCTAGTAGTCGCATTTTAATGGAAATTACTGGTCTTTGACTAAATGTAGAATTACTGCAATGGAAAAAAGAAGAGGAGTATCCAGAGATCAATATACCTATAAGGCTATAACACCACATATTGTAATGATAGATATGCAGTTGTAACAGTTTATCCATGATCTAAATATAAATATATAGTGAGTAGAAATCTCAGCGGATTTTTTCACAAGCTCTGTAACTTGGCATATAATCACTGCTAAAAATGTTCAACAAAAAAACACTTGATGAGTGAAAACTATATTCAGGTGTGGAAAACAATATGTTTTATGTATCATTTGACCTCCATGGAGTTATCATTGCACAAGCTTGGACGATCCAAATAGTTGGTAGTAGGAGATGCCATGTATACTCTACAATTTTAGGTCGGTCAAGCTCCTTGATATTAATTCAAAATTTAATAGACAACAACTACAAGTGTGAACCCACATCAATATTTCATGCATATACGTGCTCCCTTATTTTTCAATAAACTTTTCCTCGTTACTTTCCCAATTTTCCTTCGTCTGGCGGTTGAAAGAGCGGAGGTCCAGCAGATTTCGGATCCACAAACCATCAAAAATGGAGAACGATAAGGGACTCGGCCCAACCAGTGACAATAATAATCATATTATTTCTGTGGGAAGTAAAGTGAAGAAGGGCGTTCTGGATGCAGGCACCAACGTGTGGGAGGGTTTTCAGTATGTAAAAGCTTTCATTGTCTCTCAGGTAAAAGCTTTAATTAATCCTAAATATAGAATTGGCACCATCTTTAATGTTTTAATTGCATATTTCAATGTTGTTGAATGGAAAAACAGGTGAAGAAATTGAGCGCCAAAGACGAGAAGGAATTGATGGAGGCCGAATTTCAAGAAGATCGAATGCAGGCAGATGCTACAGACTCAGTCGAAGCACAAAAGAAAAGACATGAACATGAAGTTCTGGGCATCCAGAGTTCATAAATGTTAAGCATTCAAGTCTTTGCTTATCTTTTATCTGTAGATGTTGATCAATTTTTTGTTTTTAAGTTTTTTTGCAGTGTGGTTCTCTATAAACCTATTGTTTGCCACATTTCTTTACTTGTCAGGCTTATCATTTATTCTCCAAATGAAGCCCTGTAATCTGTAACACTATATGGGCATGCAACTCACTTGTTAAAATATAGTTGATACAATATGTTGTACATGAAGCCTGGAATTGTGTATATTACTAAAATATATTAATTTGCAGGCATGCTTAAAAGAGAGATAGGGTTTGATAAAATCAAAAACCCTGAACATGAAGAAAAAAAAGAGGCAATTATTTTATACAGATAGAACCAAGACACTATCTCCTCATTAATAACAAAACCTCAGTCCAAAAATCATATGTACAAAATCTCGAAGTCGAAATTTGAAATTTTTTGAAACGGAACCAGGCCCTTTTCAAAAGAATAAATTTAGTAAAAACAAGGGTGAAGAAAGTTATCTTATCAAAATTTCCATATATCGTGTTAGCAAGGAATGACTCCGAGTCCTGAGCAGTGAGACTGAGGAATCGCTCTTTTGCTGCAGGTTGCAGTTCTCTTCTCCAACATGATGAAAAGAAAATTATTAGCTCTGGAGTTTGAAGCCCGAGTCACAACTTGGAAGTTGGTAAGGAAAATTATCAGGGTTGTTGCCAGTTGGCTTGGAGTTCGTAGCCTCATTAATTTTCTTTAATGCATTTCCTTCAATGCTACAGTTGTCACTGGATAGCAACCTTTACAATAAAATTTATTAGACCCGTCATGCTACGAGGAAAATTTGACGTGATCACTGATCATTGATTTCTTATTGTGATAACAAATATTGGAGATTTACTGTCCTGTTTTAAAGTTTCATTTTTTTTTTTAAATTGAAACCGCTGTCAGTATGCCGACGCTTTGTAAGTGTCGCTCTTCTGACGTTTTGAACGATTTCCATTTTCGTCGGTCTTGTGACGTCCGTCGATATTGCGACAGTTCTTCCTGGTGTCAGTATTGTGACGCTTTTGGAAAGCGTCGATATTACGATGCTTCTAGAAAGCATCGGTCTTGCGACACTTTTATAATGCGTCAGTCTTGTGACACTTTTGTATGGCATCGATATTGCGACAGTCTAGAAACGTTTGAAGAGCGACAACATAAAGACATCGGAAGAGCGACATTCAAAATGTCGGACCACATTTCGTCGAAATTGCGACAATTCTTCCTGGCGTCAGTATTGCGACGCTTCTGGAAAGCTTCGGTCTTGTGACACTTTTTCAATACGTCAGTCTTGTGACGCTTTTGTACGGCCTCAGAATTGCGACAGTTTAGACACGTCGGAAGAGCGACAGTATAAAGACGTCGGAAGAGAGACGTTCAAAACATCGAACAACATTTCTTCGGAATGGCGACACTTTACAAACGTCGAAAGAGCGACGTTCAAAACGTCGGACCACATTTCTTCGGAATGGTGACACTTTACAAATGTTGGAAGAGTGACGGTTTGGGAAACGTTGGAAGAGCGACGCTTGTTTGGAAGCGACGGAAAAAGTGTCGGTATTGCGACACTTTGTCAAGGCGTCGGAATTGCGACGTTATGGTGAACCACTTTTTTTCCATCCTCGAACTGTCGCTCTTGCGACGACTATGTGTCGGAATAGCAATGAAGTTACCGTCGGAAATTTGGCCAAATTTTCTAGTGTATCCTCCTGTCCATGAATAATTCTGAGCGGCCCGTATCTCTGCAAGTATGACAAGCTATGAAATATAACTGCATTGAGCTATGCTTGTTTCTCCTACGCCTTAGCATGCCTCTCTTGTGATTTAATGATTCAACCATTGTCTTCTTTGCAACTCCTTATCTCTACCTTCAAACTTATTAAAGTGTCTACTATGTGAGGGGAGTACTCAAAACCATGTTGTTCATATGATTTAAAGGGATAATCTCGTGAACTGTAGTATACCATTTTTCTAGTCATATTTTTTCTTCTCTTCCCTCAAGGAATCTTATCGCAGCTAAACCAAATCATAAAAAAACCAACGTACCTCAATTTAGTTCAGGGGAGGATATCTCATCTGTAAGATCAACCAGATTAACATAATACATGTACAATCATAATCATAACAGTATATATACATCGTCTCAATCAATATAGTACCATGCATGATGTAATAACTACAACATCAACTAGACACAATGTATGCATAACAATGTAGGTACAACATGCATACATACACAATATAGAGAAACACTGACATGCATTCATGACGAACACATTTCAACAAAAACACCATCAACTTCTCCATGACATCACAATGACAACCATGACCACCACCATGCATACACAACAAGCACATAGTACACAAACATAATGACACATATGCAACTGACATGTACATATGACAACACATTTATCCAAGGAGAAAAAAAACCAAACATCACCTAAGGAGAATGAAACCATGCTCTAATACCACCCTGTAACCACCCTCCTCCCACATTTACCAAAGCTAATCGGTCCACCGGGGTAAACACGTAACGAAGAGTTACTATGATATGATTCTCTCCCCAAGTATAGTTAAGGAAGTGGAACCGACATGACAAGACCAATCTGACCATGCACACATGCTACAGATACTCAGGAGCCAACCAACCCTTCTAGGTGACCAACCCCTGATACAACTTGACATTTTACCGATCTGGACCCTCAACCGCAACCATGAAAATCCATGCGTGCGATTGAGGCCTTTTAGTCAATACCATAGCAAGGCATACCAGTGACTGTGGACTTTTCCATGCAGTTCTGTGCCAGTGACCCCAAATTTAGAGCCACTTTTTTAGGGCTAGGTCTCACACCACTACCTAGAACTTCATGAAACTTTCAGAAATGAATAATAGCATTGGAATAAGGCTACTAATGCAATCATTGGTATAAGTACTTGATCTGAACCCTACTAACCTTAACAGGAATTTCATCAAACATGTCACAAATATGTATTCTACAAGTCATAACAACATATATGAGCATAGGGGTCTCATACTTATCTGAGATTCGTAAAGAAGCATTGATGCCTTATCATAATAGTTGCATTTTCATCTATTAGGTCATATATTCATTGTTCATTCATTTGAAAATCAAACATGATAAGAGCCATACATCATGTCTGTCATAAAACATACTCATAACCAACATTTAATCAACATAAATAATAAGGATATAATATCCATAAAAAGCGCATATGAACAAGTATATTTACCCATCAAATACAACAAGAAAGGAGCTCTTATTGACATGCAAAATGAAACCAGGTTTGGTATTTCCACATGCCACCTGACCATAGATTGGGTTGAACCAAATATTTCTTGCATTCAATCAACCCAGTGCCATATTCCAAGCATGAAAGTGGGATCTCATGAAACAAATCAAACAAAACCAAACCAGGGCTTCTAGAGGACAAACCACCTCAACTCCAAACTAGTGATTTCACCTCACGGTCAGACATCACTAACCATCACCAAATTGGTCTCTAAACAAGTTTTTCAGGGCTCTAGAGCGTTTGTTCCAACCGAGGCTTCTAGGACTAGTAACTCAACCCACAACTACAACTGGGCTTCCAGATCATTTGTCCCAACTATGCCACACACCTCCAATAGCGCTCCAAGAAAACTCTAAATGTCTAGAATTATGAGAGAGAGAATAGAATGAGAGCTCTAAATAGGACTGAAAAAAAATAAGGGTACTAACAGATCCTCATAATCCCTTTTATTAATTAGGCCTCTATTTTCTTCATTTTCTATTATTTTCCTTCATTTTCCTCCTCACATGCAACTTGTGACCTTTCACCTTCCTTTTCTCCTATTTTCTATTATTTTCATAAATAAAATTCCAATTAATGCCACTTTTATTTTCCAAAGCCTTTGCCATTGCCTTTTCCAATTTCCATAGCCATTAATTATTCACAAGTGACCCCCATCACTATGTTTTTTCCCAACATTCAACTTGGAATACATGTCCCATGACCATGGTTATTATTTTTCCTTTATTAACTTTATTAAATGGATTTTTGATGAGGGATGTTAAAAAATAGAATTGGAAAATCTATCTCATTGATGAGCTACCAATGAGGTATGATTAATTATTATAATTTCTTATGATGTATCTAATGGAAATTTATGTGCTTGGATGTAAGAAAGCATGGAAAAAATTTCCCGGTTTGGGTGGTTGGATTTGGCTACAAGAGCATTAGTAGCAACAATAAAAGGATTTGGAGCATGCAACAACATGTTGGTAAAATACTTCAGGAGCATGCCATTATGGGACGTTGGTACCCAATAGTGTCCATTTATTACATAAGAATTCTATGACTGGTATGATGATTTTGAGGTAGGGGGATGCCTTGGTTTTGAGAACTTTCGATACGAGGAAACCTTGCCAAGGAATGGATCGGCCAAGGGTTTCAATGGAATTTCTCAATAGGAACAATTCCAATTTGGCAATGTAGAGTAAGTTTAGTTGGTAGCCTTCTTGCGAACTAACCTCTAGTAGTTAGGAGTCACAAAATGCACCCCAGGATCTAGTGTATTATTCGTACGTATTTCAAAATAAAGCCACACTTACCACCTTCTCTGCAATATTTGGCTTACAACTATACGACATATCTTGGGAATGGCGTACCATAATTCTTATATGATTGACAAGGTTGTTTTTATAGAAGGGTTGAACATCATAGTACTCATGTATTCAAGAATTTTTAAAGAAACAAATTTTGTTTTTTGAACTTGGAGCCTCATTACATATTACTTTCCATATTCACAAATAGGTATCTAATATCCATTTTGATTCTCTTCAAAGCAGAATTACTTCACTAGGAATTTTTATTATTATTATTATTTTTGCATTCATTATCTTTGTCAAAATAAAATCTAAAATAAGTGAAATTGATCAAGAAATTTTCATCGTATTTGTGCAATAAAAATTTTTCCATAGTAATGCCATGAAATGTTGTAATTATCAGATTCACATAGTGATTATGAAAATTGTAAGTGATATAAGTAAAAAAAAAGCCTTCAAACCACATATGTAAGCAAAAATATCCCATGTGTTACTCCTTGCTACACCATATGCTCATATGAAACATTGAACCATGAAGTCATGTTAGAAGTCATATTCCTATTGCTCCAACGATAAATCCACCTACTGAAGCTTGATTTATTTTTGTTTTTTTAATGTTTTATTATTATGTCTTTAAGAGGAGGGATCATAAATAAGCACAATGGTTTGCAAAACTTTGTAAAGGTAACTCAAAATTTTGAGACCTCATAGGGAGGATTGTATGTAGCATGCCAAAATTTAGAATCTTTCGGATCATGTGGTATATATTACTTCCAACAAAAAGAGAGGGTAGGCAAGTTGTCGCGCATGGGCAGGAAACAAGAGGTGCAAGAAAAAGGTATTTGGCATCACTTGTTATGTTTTATGAAAAATAAACGATGAGGTAATGACGAGTATTGTAGCAATATCATCTTACACACCAACATAGAGTCATCATGCTTCTTAATAGATTCGTTGAATAAAATTAGTACAAATTTGCAAAATCAGTAACATCTAACAATCCTATAGAAAACAAGCAAGACTCAAGGAAGTAAATACTCTACTCAATCATGGCTAGTTGTTGAGATTGAAACAAGATGATGAGCTTAGTGAAAAGAGTCGCCTTCACTAAGTGGGCCCGCAGGATATTTTTGGCGCAAGTCTATTTTTAGACTATGTCTATTTTTAGACATGTCAATCATATTCTATGAGTTGCAGGATGCTATTTATGGATGGTTGGTCAAGTTGGAAAAAATATATGGAATTATATTTTTAGACATATTGGGCAGAATATATTTTTAGATTGCCAGTCTAAAAATAGACATGTCAAATATTATTAGCTCTTAATAATATTTGGACTCTAAACATTATCTTATTCTCTTGGAGCACTTCAGTTAAGTGCACAGATGTGGCACAGGAGCTGACAGAAGGAATTACGCTATTCCTAGGGGTTAAGTGGAGCTATTGCATGGATACTTCAGTTAGAACTCATGTGACAGAGTTTGGTGGAGTTGATTGAGGAGTTAATGGAGTTGTGTTCAGTTTAACTAATTTAAACATAGTTGAACTAGTTGTATTTAGTCTAACTGATTAATACACTAGTGAAGAGTGGTGTGAATTAATTATTAATTAATTCACTAATTATAAACTCATTAATCAACTAAAGAATACATCAGTTAACTTCAGTGCATGGACAGGTTCAGTGGAGACCAGTGCAAAAATAGGTGAAAGAGTAGGTTAACTATCAGTTGTGACTATACTATTGCATATTTGCAACTACCAGTGATTGGAGGAGCCCATGAGGATTGCGCAGTACAAGCCAGGTGGTTTATGTTATTTAATGAGCCATCCTACAACATTGATTACGCAATAGAGGCTGGCTATCAGGTGGCAGAGATTGGAGCATGTGTTTTGCTAGATCTAGCTTGATTAGTGTGTAGCAATTGGAGGTTGTGCTGAGAGCTTGTGAGGAGCTTTGTACAATTATTGTTACATGATCTCTATGACATATAATATACAGATAGTTGGGGTTTTTAGCTTTAAGCTTTCCCATGAAATACTGTGTTCATATGTGTGATTGTTTATGGTTTTAATGTGCACATGCAATTGATTTTATTTCCGCAATTAATGATCAATGGTAGAAGAGATTTTGTATTGTGTATGAAGATAAAATAGTGTGTGATCAGGAGAACATCGGTGAATAATATATCAGTTATTCAAATTTTCTACATGGTATAAGAGCGATATTGATCATTGGAGCAAAAAAAAACATTGAAGCGGTTGAGTTTTGTGCTGGTGGGATTCGAATTTGCAGTAGTGTTTTCTTGGTGTCGGGAGAATTGGGTTGCTAAGCGGAAGAACAGAACGATCGTGGGTGCTGCATGGGTGATTTTGCATGATCAAGGCCTTCCCATACACTTGTGGGCTGAGGCATGCAATACTGCAGTATATGTGCAGAACCATTGTCCTCACAGGATACTTGGCATGAGTACACCCGAGGAGGCATTTTCTGGTAAGAGGCCTGATATTTCCCATTTGAGGATTTTTGGTTCACCTGTTTACATGCATGTGACGAAGGATGCCAGAAAGAAGCTGGAGCCGACTACAGAGGTTGGGATATTTGTGGGGTACAATGATACACCCCACAACTATCATGTGTATTTGCCAGACAGTCACAAGACTGTTGTGCGACGGGATATCAAATTTCATGAGGAGAAAGCCATGAAGTGTTCGCTTGAGAGGGAGCCACACTTGCATGCATATGAGGAGATATTAGTTCCTAAGGATGAGTCTCAGGATGTGGATCAGCCACAAGATGAGGTTCATGGAGTGGAAGAGACCACTCATGCAGCGCTGACCATCAGAGGGCGGAAGCGCACTACAGAAGCTGAGCGACTGGCTCAAGATGCAGAGAGGGTTGTAGGAGAACCTACATCACAGCGTAGACAGAGACAGTCACCTAACCAGTATACTGGATACATGGCTCTTATGAGAAAATGTATCATGACAGAGCCATCCTCTTTCGAGGAAGATGTGGAGGATCTCGCATGGGTAGATGCCATGGTGGAAGAGTATGATTCGATTGTCAGAAACAGTGCATGGGAGATTGTCCCGAGGCCAGAAGGGAAATCAGTGGTGGGTTCGAGATGGATCTACAAAGTGAAGCAGGCAGCTGACGGGAGTGTAGAGAAGTACAAGGCAAGATTTTTTTCTTGAGGCTTTTCACAGATTGAGGGGATCGATTATGAGGAGACCTTTGCACCTGTCGCAAGGTATTCTTCCATACGGACGATTCTTGCTCTCTCAGCGCAGATGGGGTGGCACATTCATCAGATGCATGTGAAGACTGAGTTCCTCAATGGAGTGATTGACGAGGAGGTGTACATAGAGCAGCCTGAAGGTTTCAAGATCTTCAGCAGCGAGTCGCATGTGTGCAGGCTCAAAAGAGCACTGTATGGGTTGAAACAAGCACCTCGTGCTTGGTACACACGGATCGACAGTTATTTTACCGGACTTTGATTCTCCAAGAGTGAGGCGGATCTGAACCTATACCAGATAGTGGTGGAGGGTAAGTTGCTGATCATTGTACTTTATGTAGATGATTTGATTTTGACGGGTGATGAACTGTTGATACACTCATGCAAGGCTGATCTTGCAAAGGAGTTTGAGATGAAGGACTTGGGCCTCCTTCATTATTTCCTGGGATTGGAAATTTGGCAGCGCAATGGTGGACTGTTTGTTTCTCAGGGTAAGTATGCCCGGGAGATACTGGAGAAGTTCAACATGCATGGCTGCAAGCCTGTTGATACTCCTCTTCTTGGTGGTTGGAGGAAGGAGGATGCTACTTCGGCGGAGGTAGTGGATGCCACTGTTTATCGACAGTTGGTGGGGTCGCTTATGTATCTGGTCAATACACGACCCGACATATTCTATGCTGTTAACCAGCTTTCATAAGCTATGGTTAAGCCTACCAAGCTATACTGGAAGGCAGGCAAGCATGTATTGAGATATCTCAGAGGCACATCGGGATATGGATCATGGTACAGACAGGAGGATGATTTGAGGTGGCATGGCTTCACGGATTGGTATCATCATATCAGAGATTGTGTGCAGCGGAAGATCATGTTACTTTCATACATTCCCAGGGAGGATCAGGATGTTGATATCTTGACGAAGGCGCTCACTAGGAGCAAATTCGAATACCACAGAGGCAGGATAGGGGTGGCAGATAATCCTTATCTTGTTGAGAGGGAGTGTTGAGATTGCAACAAGATGATGAGCTTAGTGAAAAGAGTCACCTTCACTAAGTGGGCCCACGGGCTATTTTTTGGTGTAAAGTTCTATTTTTGAACATGTCGATCATATTCTATGAGTTGCGAGGATGTTATTTGTGGATGGTTGGTCAAGTTGGAAAAAATAGATGGACTTCTATTTTTAGACATATTGGGGCGAGTCCTATTTTGAGATTTCCGGAATCTAAAATTAGATATGTCAAATATTATTAGCTCTTAATAATATTTAGACTCTAAACATTATCTTATTCTCTTGGAGCACTTCATTTAAGTGCATAGATGTGGCACAGGAGCTAATAGAAGGAATTACGCTATTCCTAGGGGTTAAGTGGAGCTATTGCATGATACTTCAGTTAGAACTCATATGATAGAGTTTGGTGGAGTTGATTGAGGAAGTTAATGGAGTTGTGTTCAGTTTAACTAATGTAAACATAGTTGAGCTATTTGTATTCAGTTTAACTAATTGATACAATTAGTGAGAGTGGTGTGAACTAATTATTAAATTAATTCACTAATTATAAACTCATTAATCAACTAAATAATGCATCAGTTAACATCAATGCATGGACAGTTTTAGTGGAGACCAGTGCAGAATTAGGTGAAAGAGCAAGTTAACTATCAGTTGTGACTACACTGTTGCATATTTGCAACTACCAATGATTGGGGAAGCCCATGAGGATTGCGCGGTACAATCTAGGTGGTTTATGTTATTTAATGAGCCATCCATAGCATTGATTATGCAATAGAGGCTAGCTATCAAGTGGCAGAGATTGGAGCATGTATTTTGCTAGATCTAGTTTGATTAGTGTGTAGCAATTGGAAGTTGTGCTGAGAGCTTGTGAGGAGCTTTGTACAATGATTGTTACATGATCTATATGACATATAATATATAGATAGTTGGGGTTTTCAACTTTAAGCTTTCCCATGAAATATTGTGTTCATATGTGTGATTGTTTATGGTTTTAATGTGAGCATGCAATTGATTTTATTTCCGCATGTAATGATCAATGGTAGAAGAGATTATGTATTGTGCATGAAGATAAAATAGTGTGTGATCAGGAGAATCTCGGTGAATAATATATCAGTTATTCAAATTTTCTACACTAGTAAAAACAAAAGATAAACGAGAAAACTGAAATGAAAGCAATGCATAAAGAAATAAAAATGACAACATAAACTCAAAGGAAAGAAAAATTGTATGTACAAAAAAGGGCATAGAATCATATTATTTCATCTTGTATCCATATGAGGAGAAGGAAATTTATTCTTGATGCTTGCTCTATTCGAAGTACAAAATTCGTCACACAGACATACATCGTGATTCTTTTTTCTAACAAGCATGAGATGTGTGACCTGTTCAAAGTACTTAACATGAAATATGATAAGAGTGGGCAATAATTTTTTTAGATTTTTCCTAACTATCATTTAGTTGGGGGACTAATAGGTTTTTGTCTTTGCTTGAGAGGATCAACATTTTCCTTGATTGAAATATCATATTGGATGATATTAAAGTAAAAATTATGTAGATATTTGTGAGACTAGAAAAATACATGAAACAAATAAAAAAACATTTTTTTATTTTATCTTCAAAACTTTGGAAGCCAATTTGTAAAACCTCTGGGTTTGCTTCCAAAATCCAAAAGTATGGTTTCACATATTTTTTTTTTTTACTCCTCTTAATGTACCTCTTTATTGCATGACATCATTGGAAGAAAAATAAATTTTGAGAGGAGAAAGTCCTTTAGGATACCTAATGTCTTTAAGTGAAATGATTTCCTTTTTATTGGAAGGTTAATTTTGGATGAATGAGCGAATGCTTTCATCATTTTAAAATACTTGACAATCCACCTCGTTAGTTGGGAGATGAGGCTGATATAATGATTGCAAAATGTAGTGGAAAATTTTAGAAAGAAGTTGTATTTAAGGCCTAGCAGCTTATACAACCAAGCGATTAGCTAAGCCATTCAATTCCTTATGAACGTGAGTAATACTTAAGGAAATTTATTCAAATATTTTATGCCAAGCAATTTAACTATATCGTTTAATCAATGTATTTGAAGGAGAATATATTTTCTTAACTATATTGACAATAAGATTAGAGTCACCGAAAGTGGTCAGGTGTTTACAAACCAAGTTGAAGGTTCGTTAAATACCCAAAAGTAAAGCCTCAAACTCAACAACATTGTTTGTACAATCAAATTCAATTCTAAAATCACATTGATCCATCTTACCAAGGGGAGAATACAACATGATTATTGCACCATTCCCATCATTTGAAGATGCACCATCGAACTACATGTGCCATGCTTGATCATATTAATCAGAAGGAGGAGGAGGAGGTGATTCTTCTTCAGTGAAGAAAGAGTAAACCATTAGGTTTTCTTCATTATAATTCACATGGGGCCGAAGTAAATTCTCAATATAAGGCGATATTCTCCCTTCCCTCAAAATGATTGTATTTGTACCATCTTTAGGGAGGCTCATATGAGTGTTATTTAAAGAAGTATATCCATTTGTTTTAGTTTTCTAATCTCTACCCAAAATCTTCGAATGAATGGTATGTCCATTACCAGGATATTATAGGTGGTTATGATTTCAAGATGGGCACATAAGACTAACGTGGCATCCTTGACATCGCCAATAGTTGCTTGTTGAGAATTGTTGTAGGCTACCATTTTCTTGGGTATTTTATTGGAGCATTGTAAGAGTAACTCCTCCATGATGATCTTAGGAATAAGATTAGGACCTAGCCCACTGTCAACTAGACAACAGTGAGTGACCTTGTCACAAAACTTCATAGAAATATAAAAAGGAAAGTTTTTTACAATTTTTTTGCAATTATCTACAATGAAAACTTTGTCTTCAAGAGAGTCCTCTTCTAGTTGTACCTTGTGTAAATGGACATGAGCAAGTGTTTTCCCTTCAAGAAAACTATTTAGATGTTGTTGTTTCTTGAGAATATTGGCCATGTCAAGCAACGAAGCATCGATTTAATGCTAACCATTTGTTTTAGAATGTTAAATCAAGATATAGTTGAAGAGGAAAGAATGATAGAATTTACATTTGCACGTGAGGGTGCAACATCGAGAAATTCTAGATTGTTGGCTTCTTTAAAGGGATGATTCTTGTAACTTCTAGCTATAAAATAACTCCTTGTTTCAGCCAACATTTTTTCATTATCATCGTCCCAATCCAAGGTTGCAAACATGGAGTCTTCCCTTTTACCAAAGATCCTTTCCTAAGCGTTATTTTTATCTTTGTAGGTTTTTTCATCATGGTACTCATTGCAAAAGTTGCACCATGGTTGAAAAAGGAGAGCATTCAGTTGATATGTTTGGGAATTATTTCTTATCAGGGCTAAGGTAGAAGCCTCAAGGTGAGGTTGCACTGCCACCTTCTTCTTGAAAGATATTAAATGGTTTCTCATGTCTTGCATGAGTTGAAGGACAAAATATAAATCAGATTGGTCACTCGAGTCTTCTAGTGGAAGACCAATCCGACACAACTGTTCTTCATATTGCAAACATATTTTTAAAGTAGACTATAAATTATCAACATTTTTTTCCTCTGACCTATGGCGATATGCAAGAAGCAGAAATTGTAATAATGCATTATGGTTGCTTGGTTTTGGGGCTTCATGATCTCTTGAATTTGGTTGTATAATTTAGTAAATCGAAGATTGAATGATTTGATAGATTCACCTTTCATAAATGTAACATTGCTATATTCGTAAAGGACATAAAATGGACTATACAGTTGGCCATGAGTAGATTTGAACCAATAATAGAACCTCGTCCGGGTAGAAAAAGCCTTAGGAGGAAGTTCAAAAAATTCATTCGTTGCCTTTCCTTCTAAAGAATTAACGAACAAACACTTACAAGTGTCATTATCATTATTGGAAATGTTATGAAATGCATTAGGAAAGATAATTAGATGTTTGTTTGCAGTAACGACACCATCAACCAAGAAATTGGGAAAATTAACTTTAAATTTAAGTAACAATATATTGGTAGGCGTTAAGTTCAATGGAGAAGGTACATGTTAGGGGGTGGAATTTAAATCTTCCTCAAATTGAAATAAATCTCCCTTCATGATCACATTGGTAGGGTTACTAATAGATTGTACTGGATTAAAAGTTGAATATAAATTTCCAATTTGAAACGATGATGACCCTATTGATGAAGACTACATAGAAGAGGAAGTAGATTGAGTTTAAGAATGAGTTCATGACATGAATCTATATGAAGGAGGGGTAGTTCTAGAAGAGAAAGTAATATCCCGATATACTTTTGAGATGAACTTCAGTATCAAGATAAATTTTTGTCTTTGGATTTTGTCGAGAGGTTTAAACCATGGATTCTCCTAAAAGAAAAAGATTCAGTGCTAATAAACCAACTACCTTCAAGCAACAGTGACACCTTTCAAGGGTTTCTCTTCGTTCCTGCAAATCAATATCCTAAACTATTACAACCCAAGATTGTTCAAATCTGACAAGAGAATTGGAGTTATCAAGTATGAAATTGATCAATGAATGAGAAATATTTCTTTGATCATCCAGATGGTTATGAAGGCTGGGATGGTTAGCATATGGTACGGTTATTTGCAAGGAAACCTTAGAAAACCAGAGATGAGTTAATCAATCCCAAGTATGTTCACCAAAAATATTCACTAACAACCAAAGTTCTTATGCTTCGCTGAGAACCCCCTCGAATCTCACAATCCAAGTGAGATAATGGGACAAAGCTCGATTTCTTAACGCCCTGAGTGTGCTTTAATATTGATTATATACAATGTGTAAATATGATGAAATAAAAGAGAAAATTATGTACAAGAAGGAAATAATATATAACGTTTTCAGTAGAGACAAATTAAAAAATGAGCAATGTAAAACAAAGCTATATGCAAAATAATAGGTCGACTTATGATACTACTTTGTAGTCCACGAGGGCACTCGAGTACGTGATCAAATGGTAGGAATTAACCAATAAATATCAACAAAAAATGCCAACAAATATACACATAAATTTTTGGAAATATAAAGTAAAAATTTCAAAGATATATGCTAAAAAATGAAGGTTGTCAAATGTTGATTTTATTATAAATTGTACGAGTAAATAAAATTTTTGGTTGATTTCTACGAGAATCTTGACCAAATATCTATTTTGAAATGTATAAGATGTTATGGACTCATACATAGACTTTTGAATGTGAAAAATAAGCCAAAAAATATGGTTAGGAAAACTTGGACCTTTTTATTAAGATTGGGTTGGCAAGATATTTTCTAAAGTATGCATCAATTGACACTGATTTAATATATATCATGCCTTCTAACATCACAAAAAATTGCAAGAAATAAAGAACAACCTTAATCAAATCATTTTGAAATTGCTGTTATTGTTTCCTTATTATCAGTCGTTGAAGATTCTACTATCACCGAAACAGGTAAGCCCGTGTACTCAAGAATAAATATATGAAGGGAAATCAAAAAATTATAACTTATGCATACCTCTCCTCACTATTTTTTCCATCCCCCTCCTCCAGTTCCCTTTGCTCATTTTGTATCCTCCTTGGGAAATTTGAGAGTTCAAATTTTTGTCATTAATTTCCTCATTAAGTTAAACTTTTATTTTTAAATTCGTGAGAGATATTTTTAGAAGGAGTATTGAAATAATTTAATTTATGTTGCTAGGTGGGGTATGTGATTATTTCTATCTTCTTAAAGTATTTTTGTCACTTTTTTAACTCCCATGAGAAATAATAGACATGTAATTATTAAATCATAATGAAGTATTGTCACCGTAAAAAATGTACACATGAAGCATCACATCACCCATCATCAATGATCAATAACCATATGAGATGACCTTGTGACTCCCATAAATAGAAGCATCATCAAAATATAACATAATCAAAAAATAATTTATTGTCCAAAAAACATATATAATATGTATTGTAGTTGCAATATATTTGTAAAAAGTCAAACTAAACCATGAAATTAGAATAGAACTACACTGTTAAGATAACTCAGGATGCCTGCTAGAGCATGCTCCATATTTTCCTCCAATCCTATCTTCTTCTTGTATCTCCAGGTGCATGTCTTGGAAAGAAATTTCCCTCTTTCCATCAATTCCTAATGCACTAGTGTGAGAGTGTGTAGATGTAACCTCTCAAGGGAAATGTGTAGGACAATAATTTTTTTCCAACTACGATGTGAGGAGGCAAGTGAATTGGTTGATTTTCATATGAGAACATGGCCTAAGAGAGTATAGAGGGTGCATGAGGTGTAGTAATCAGAAGTGGAACTCAATGATGAGATACGGTGGGACAATGGGAAAAAAGAGATGGTGGTCTTGCAGGATTAGGATCCCAGTCATCATGTTGCATGGGTTGTTGCAATGGCATCCAAGGCTCTAGGATATACATAATGGTGGGGTGTGGAGAGTTAGAGCTATGCATTGAAGTATAAAGAGTAAAAGGATGAGGAGGAGCACCCCCAAGATATGAATGGCATATATTTATGGAAAATCTTATACTTTTGTTTCTATTCTCCCTCCAGGACACATTTGTCCTTATGCCACAATCTCTTTTTCACCCTAGGAACCTTTAATAAAGAAGCTAATTATGTAATGTAACCAAGAAAATATGGTATGCATGCATTAATTATCAAAGCATGAGCATACAATCAACAAAGTAAAATCTTGTTTGACATCAAGTTTTACGTAAATGCTAGGGTGCTTGATAAACACATACACAAAGGGGGAAAATGACTTATGATGGGAGATGCATTGACCATGGATGGAAAATAAATTGTGAATACTCAAAGAAATACATTACGTATATATGGGCAATGAAAACGTAAAACTGATAGCTAGAATATATATACCCCTGCTTATAACTAAAACAACATTTTTCTTTTCATGACTGTAATGGGAAAAATGAAAGTTGTAGCATGTTCTCACTCAGTTCTCACCATTGTTGCAATTGTTTAAAGAAAAATAAAATGAATATCATAGAAGTAAATGGTCTCCTTTTAACATTCAAGGTTCTCATAATTTATCAAAGAAAATAGCGATAGAGCCAAATGTATGTGATAAAAAGAACTGAAGCAAAAATTATGGGTGTTGTGCTATAATATGTAGTTAAGGACACATGATAATTGACCCATAACTTTATCAAGCTCGTGTTGATTGATGGAAATATAAACCAAGAAAAGAATGTGATTTTGATTTGGTTATTTTTCTATGTTAAATACCTTTTCAACTTCTATAACTAGAAGGTATTTTTGAAATTTTATCAGGCTTCTTTTTGCATGTGCGGATCAACATATTTTGCAAACTTGATTAACTATGTGCTTCAATGCATAAATATGCCTTTGAGGTGAGCCAGGGGAACACCGTGCTTGCGTAAGGAGGTATAAAGTGATAATTATGACAAGAGGAGGAGTCACAATAAAATAAAATATGTTTTAAAATAAATTTTGTATGAGAGATTAGCATATTACTACGTCATAATATGTAAGTGTGAATGGGACAAGTGGTTGTTACTAAAAAGCCAAAGACATTGCTAATAAAACTTTGCAGACATGACATGTATATAAAAACATGACTCATATAAGACAATACATGCCCTTTATTAGAAAATTGTTTCCCCAGACAAAAATATACATTTGGACCTCTGTTATGAGTAACAATTATTGTACAGTGGTGTGTTCTTTCAGATGAGTAACAATAACATTGTAATGTTGCAATGGGCCATGAGGAAATTCCTTGAAATCCAATGAACTCACAGATGGAATATGGAGTGGGAATGAATATAATATTTTACCATGCAAGGGCTTTGTCAATATTTGGACCCTTTTTCCTTTGGGCAAGCATGGGTATTTTGTTGCCAGTAGAAGATCCATGTTGTACAGGGTTTCATAATCATTATCAAAACACATAAAATAGACCAAGGAATAGTAATGAAATGAAAAAATCAAATAATGGAATGTATGCTTCAACTAAACCATAATAGAGTCTTTAGAGTGTTGTATAATAACATGTGGTGAGTCTTTCACTTATAGCCATGTATATATTGTTAGTAAAAAGAAATCATGCTCATACTATAATGAAGAGTCTCGAGTACTCAGTAACCCAACAGTCAAGGTGTAGGGGTGAAATATACACTATTTTGATTATCCATGAAATGGTTTCTATTTGTTAAAAAGAAGACGGGTCTTCTTTTGGGTCCATGCAGAAACATTTTGTTTGCAATTGAAAACACAATATTTTACACCCTTATACAAAACTTCCTTTTAGCAATAGATTTTTTCTTTGGGAAAAATTAGTTGGACCCAAATAGAACATAACACTAAAAGCAAGAAAAAGAAGTACAATGTCGGAATAAGGGGAGGATAATTTGTGATAGAGATTTAAAAGTGTCAAGGAACAATATATTGGAGATTCCTTGCTTATGAAACAATAGTTATACAGACCCAACAAAGAACATATACGATAATTTTTTGTTGTAACTATTTTATTTTACATGCATGACATAAATGCAATCACAAAACAGGGGATTTAAAATGAAAATGGGATTATTCGACTGTAAGCATGCCAACTGACTCAAACAAAGTCTACATTTTCTGAAAGGAATCACACATATCTCAATTTCTAAGCTGATAAGTTCCCCATACTTGAGAACATGCATATTGTTAGTGTTGTAAGTAAAAAAAAGGCCTTCAAACCACATATGTAAGCACAAATATCCCTTGTGTTACTCCTTGCTACACCATATGTTCATATAAAACATTGAACCATAAAGTGATGTCACATGTCACCTTCTTATTGCTTTGGGGGGACCCCACCTACCAAGGCTTTGTTTTGTTTTGTTTTGCTAGTGTGTTATTATGATACCTTTAAGAAGAGCAATCATACTAAAGTGCAATGGTTTGCACAACTTTGCAGAGGTAGCTCAACACATACAATATAATGTTATCATAACAATAAGCTTGATGTAGAATTTTAATGTAGATTCAAAACTTCTCATGTAATGTACTAAAACATAAGATTGAAATCTACTCTACTCATCCACGGAAGAAAAGTCACGATCGAGAACATATATAAAAAACATGCATCATAATTTAACACACATACACTGAGATTTATCTAGGGGAAAGCAACTGCTCAAAACCCCTTCCTATATGTATTTCATTAATCAAAGAATCTGGATGAATAAAATATGTGTGCTCAAGCCTTAGCACAACTTGCACAACTATCTTCTATCCTATGACTGAATGACTAACTTTGGCCAACAGCTAGCCAATTTCAGGCCTTCCCAAGCTCTTATTTCCTTGCATTGTTTGGTGAGGAATTAGCCCCTATTATTTGGGGAAATTTCTCATTGAAAATTTCGTAATTCCTTCAGGCCCTTATTTGACTACATGCACCACCTGTACAACTTGAAAAATTATAAAATTGATAGTACAATGCCCTTGAACTCCAATGTCAAATGGGTAACTTGAATTTCATGCATGTGTGAGTTAATTTAGGTTGATTAATCAGTGAACTGGTTAAACATTGAAGTTACACCCCACTCCCAGATCTCCAAGTAGTTCCTCCAACAGTTGGAACTAGTTTAACTAACCATAACTCAACTTAACTGAATTAAATTGTTACAATTGAAATTAACTCAACCTAGGCTCCTAAAATTTATGAATCATTGTACACAACTCAAGTTCATGACCCTGACTCGAATTAACTAAGCTAACTGAGTGATAGCAACTATTTAAACTCATTTAACTCATTCAAGTTGTCTAGTGATGTGGAATTTCTATTTTCTCCTAATTTAATTCAAGGTAAAATTAAATTAGGAATTTCTTGTTGCATTTCCAACACTCCCTCTTAAAAGGAAAGGGATTATCAGATACCCCAATCTTTCCTCTATGGAACTTGAATTTTCCTCTTGACAAAGCCTTTGTCAAAATATATGCATCATGTTCCTCTATAGGAATGTATTCCAACAACATGATCTACCTCTCCACACAATCTCGTAGATGGTGATACTGGATGTCGATATGCTTGGATCAATCATGAAAAAATGGATTCTCAAAGAGTTTGATACAACTATTATTGTCACATTAAATCATAGTAGAATCCATCATTTGACTAGATAACCTAATAAGAATCGTCCTCATCTAGATAGCCTCACATGTTGCTTAACTGGTAGCCATGTCCTTTTCTTCTAGTGAGCTAATTTCAATTGATCTCTGCTTCCTGCTATACCAAGAAACTGTTTTTGAGCCAACACTAAAAATTCTTCCTAATGTTCTCTTTCGATCTAATGGACTCCCTACCCAATATGCATCTTTCAAGCCTTGCAGCTTCACTCCCTCTATCTGTATGTCCCAAAGTCCAAACTGAGTAGTGCCTTTGAGGTATCTCGACACATATTTTATCGTCTTCCAATACGGTTTGGTTGGCTTAAGCATTGCTTGACTAAGTTGGTTAATTACATAAGACATGTTTGGTCGTGTGTTCACCAAATACATAAGTGAACCCACAAGCTGCCTACAAATAGTAGCCTCCACTTCCTCACCTGAAGTGGCATGCTCCTTCCTCCAACTACCTTTTAGAGGAGTTTCCATGGGTTTTCTACTCCATGTAGAACTTATTTATTATCTCATTGACATACTTTCCCTAAGAAACAAATAGTTCCCCATCTCCTTGTCATAATTCCAAACCGAGGAAATAATGCACGAGTCTCATGTCCTTCATCTCAAATTTTATTGCAATATCATGTTTTCAAGAACTGATCAACTTCTCATCATGAGTTAAAATTAAATCATCGAAATATAATACTATAATCAACAATTTTCCTTCAACAACAATATGGTAAAGGTTTACATCTACTTCAATTTTGGTGAAGCCCAACTTGGTGAAATATTTGTCGATCCTGGTGTACCAAGCACGGGGTGCTTATTTCAATCCATACAAAAATTACTTGAGTCTACACATATGTGAATCTCTGTCGAAGGACTCAAATCCTTCCAGTTGTTCAATGTACACCTCCTCCTCAATCACTCCATTGAGGAATGTTGTCTTGGAATCCATCTGATGAATCGTCCATCCCATCTGCGCTAGAAGTGCTAGAATTGATCTGATAGAAGAGTACCTTGCTACTAGAGAGAACCCCTTGGATACAAATTTGGACTTTTGTTTCTTGATGCTTTTGTCTGTTGCTTGCTTCACCTTGTAGATCCATCTCGAACCCGCCACTGGTTTGTCCTCTAGGCTTGGGACCACTTCCTAAACATTGTTTCTGGCAATGGAATCATATTCCTCTACAATGGCATCAACCCATACTGGTTGTTGCACTGCTTCCTCGAATGAGGATGGCCCTGTCTCTACTAGCTCACTCATCAAAGCCATGTACCCAATGTATTGATCCTATGATCTCCTCTACTTGCGCTATGATGTGGGTGCTCCCACTTTCTCTCTATCATCATGAAATAATTTTTTCAGCTTCCTTCGGCCACTTCCTTCTCTAGATGTCTATGCTTGAGTGGATGTATCCACTCTTTGCTCCTCTTCTTGTGGCTGCTCCAAAATATCTCGAGGTTCTTCCTTTAGATCCAAAAGCTGCTCATATGAAAGCAACTAAATCTCCCTCTCAAGTGAACACCTCATTGTCTTCTCCTCATCGAAATTTCACATCTCTACGAAAAAATGTCATCCTGAGAGAAGGTAGGTACACCTGATAGTTGTGAGGTGTATCAATGTACCCAAAAAATATTCCCAACTCTGTTGTCAGTTCTAGATTTTTCCTTGATTCATTGGAAACATGATAGTAAACTAATGAACCAAATATCCTGAAGTGTGACACATTTGGTTTCTTCCCTGAAAATTTTTCTCCTGGTGTACTCATCCCAAGAATCCTATAATGACTCTTGTTATGAAAATAGACCATTGCGTTGCATACTTTAGCCCATAAGTGTAGTGGTAGGCCTTCGTTATGAACCATCGCTCTTATTTCTCCCATAATAATTTTGTTCTTCCTCTCAACCACCCCATTCTATTGTGGATTGTGGGGTGTTGTCAACTCCCGTCGAATGCCTTCCTTTGAACATTTTTTTTAAACTCATTTGGAACTTATTCACCATCGTTATCGCTCCTGAGAGCCTTCACTTTCCTGCCAATTTATTTCTCAGCAAGTGCATTAAATTCAACAAATTTGGAGAATGTATGTTCTTTCTACCGCATGAAGAAAATCCAACACTTCCGTGAGAAATCATCTACAAATATAACATAATACCTGTGTGTAGTTGTGGAGGCTATCATGAAAGGTCCATAGAAATCAGAGTGGGTCCTTTTAAGGATTGCATGTGCCCTGCTATCCTGATCATTGAAGGTGGATTTTTTGTACATCCCCAAGGTACACCCTTGGCATGTATTTTTCTGCTCTAGTGCTTCGTTGGGGAGTCCTGTGATGATCTGTTGCATGATCTTCAAAGCTCCATGGTGCAAATGGAAAAATATTCTATGCCATAATTCACCGACATCTCGACTTTGCACCTTCTCTTCCTTTGCGCTCAAAGCAGCACAATCTTCCAAATTCATTTTATAGAGCTTCTTCACCCGAACCTCGATATGCTTCACTTGTCCCATGGATATGTGCCTCAGAAATTCCTTTCCTTTGCTTAATATCACATCGTAGCCATAGTCTTCTAACACTGTGACGAAAACCAAATCCTTCTTTAGACCCAGAACATACATCACATCCTTGAGCCTGAGAGGGGAGGCAAACTCCCTCTAAAAAGTAACCTTACCAATATTTGTCACGCTATACCTCCCATCATCTCCCATCTCAATGTGCAGCTGGAGGTATTTCTCCTCCAAGTCACTGCAAAATTATCGGTTTCCCGTCATATGGAATGAGGCACCAGTATCTAGATACCACACACTACCCATCATTATGCTTGCCATGCAAGCAATTAGGGTGAATTCCAACTCGAATTGTGAAGCCAAAGCTTCACTTGTCGCACCTCTTGAGAGCTTCTTTCTCACCTTCTTGTGTAGACACTTCGTAGTATAATGTCCCTATTCATGACAGTGAAAGCACTTGATTTTGGAAAAGTATTTATTCTTGCTCCCATTACTAGAATCTCATTTGGATTTGGATTTATTCCCTTTACCTTTATTTGAATTTACATCCAAGGCACAATTTTCTTCTTCCTCACCCCTGGATGAGGTCCCATCTCTAGTGTTCCACCTAAACTCCTCCTGCACCAAATCAGACCACAATCTTTCCCAATTTGGTAGCTTCTCCCTCCCATTTGTTGAATCTTGGTATTTGTTCCATCTCTTGGGACGACCTAGAAGAGTTGGGATTACAAGATTATCTTCTACAACAGTAACAAAAACACTCCCAATTTCATCATGACATTGTGTGAACCTGATAAGGTATTGTGGTATTGTGTCGCGCTTCTACATCTTGATATTCTGAAGTTTTTCCTTGAGTTCCAACTTCGTATGGTCACTAATTTTCTAGAAAAAATTGTCAATGCTTTCCATATTGAATATGGAGTCTATTTCCTATGTATATTAGAGACAATATGGTCTCATACTCCCTCCAATATGATCCTCATGCCTTGGCTACACTCTACTTCAATTCTGTAAGATTCTGAGCATTAGTTGTTGTTGGTCACAGAATATCATTATCAATGAATTCCTTCAACCCATTATCTTCGAGGAATTCCTCCCCACTGTCCTTACAAGCAATATAATTCAAGATACCATCAAGGGCATACTCAAGCCTTAAACCATAGAACACCATCCTATTAGCTTTGAAGAATTGATCCCGCAAATTTAATCCTCCAGCAAAGTCAACTTCAAATTCTCTTCTCTATTGTGAATCCTGCTTTGATGCCATGTGTAATTTTAATGTAGATTCGAATTTTCTCATGTAATGTACTAAAAAATAAGGCTCAAATCTATTCTACTCATATGCGGAAGAAAATTCATGATCGAGAACACATATCAAAAACATGAATCATGATTTAACACACATACATATAGATTTATATAGGGGAAAACAATTGCTCAAAACCCATTCCTATTTGTATTGCATTAATCAAATAATTTGGATGAATCCAACATGCTTGAGCACAACTCACACAAGTATCTTCTATCCTCTACCTAATTGACTGACTAACTTTGGCCAACATTTATCCAATTTTAAGCCTTCCCAAGCTCCTATTTCCTTGGGTTTTTTTATGAGGAATTATCCCCGATTATTTAGGGGAATTTCTCATTGAGAATTGTGCAATTCCTTTAGGCCCTTCTTTGACTACATGCACCACCTGTAAAACTCTGAAAATTATACAACTAATAATACATTGTCCTTTAACTCCAATCCCAACTCGGTAACTCAAATTTCATGCATTCATGAGTTAATTTAGGTTGATTGATCAATTAACTAGTTAAACATGGATGTCACACCCCACTGCTAGACCTCCAACTAGTTCCTCCAATAGTTGGAAGTAGTTTAACTGACCATAACTCAATTTAACCAAATTAAATTGTTACAACTAGAATCAACTCAACCTAGGCTCCTAAAATTTATGAACCACTGTACACAACTCAATTTCATGACCCCAACTCGAATTAACTAATCTAACTAAGTGATAAAAACTATTTCAACGTAGTTAACTCATTCAAGTTTTCTAGTGATGTGGAATTTCGATTTTATCCCAATTTAATTCAAGGGAAAATTAAATTAGGAATTTCTTGATGCATTTTCAACACTTGATGCAAGGATAACATAGGCATCAAATAAGGTTTTGAACATGACCCACAATCTATATATATATATATATATATATATATTGCAAACCCTAGCAGAGTTGTACTCCAATTTGAAAATTATCATGTTGATAGAATTTTAAAATTCTTAATACAACAATCTATGTAGGAATTCATGGTCTAGCAATAAAGGACATGTTTTCTATGGTCCTTAAGGCAAGGGACTTCCAAATACTATATATTATGATATGCGTGTAAGTTTTAACAACAATGCTTGACCCAATATCTTAGGGCACCAAATAAGGAAGCTCGATCACACCCTTATTTGCATTGCTTAAATACCCATGTACTGGAGAATAATATTCCTAAACGATGTTTTTTTCACCATATCAAAAATATATTTGATTGAATCATCTAAAGATAGTCTTAGGTAACCTAATGGACTTCTAGTATACTCAAGGGTATGTGGAAGTGATATTATGTACACAAATGTTGTTTACCATAATACTACTTCAACAGGTACCAATAGGGGTCACAAGGGTGTCCAACCAGGTAAAACTACTTGTATTTCATGTGTGTATTCGTCATTGACAACATGTTTACCCACCGAAAAACAGATCATTGTCTTATGTATAGACTTCATAATATGTATCTACCCTAAAGATGGTTCTCTGATAATATTGGCTTGGGAAATTGCTGTTATACCACCCACATTTCTCCTGTCTAATAAAAGCTTAAAAGTAGAAATAATAGACTATGGCAATATTTAGAGCTAACCTGAAAAATTAAAACAATTTTAGGCAATTGTGGGGAATCCAAAATACCACAATTGGAAATATATTCATTGATGAGAACAATGCTCACTCGCCTCTTCAAGGGGGAAGCCTCCAATCGAGTAGAGATTCGATTACAATATGCTTCATAAGATATCCCATTACCTTACTTATACTTATTTCCACAATTTCTATATAACATCTTAAGAACTTTCTACTAGGTGGAACTTCTAGTGAGCCTTCTTATGATTGTTGCTTTCATATTATATCTGCTACATGGGCCTTATTTAATAGAGATGTCCTTAATACATATCTACCTGTCTCGGGAGGATAATGTTGAGGTTGTAAAGTTACATGGGCTCTCAAAAAAGGTTGGATATCGTTTGTGTGGTGTTGAAGAGGTGTTAAGCCATCCCTCAAGCAATCTCAGTTTCATGTGAAATGAACCATATGAAACATACCCTCAAGACCAAGTGAGATCAACATCACCAAGGAAAAAAACCCTTAAAGTATCATGGTGGACCATATTCAATGTTAGGGGCTCAAAAATAGTTCACATAAATCTTTCATTCAATTGTCTTTCTAGATTTGGATTTTTAACCAATTTACAGCACTTATATTATGGTTTATTAAGCAATTAATCCTATTAGGTGCATCAAACCCCTTAGAGGAAGGACATTTAACAACCAACCTGTAATATTCCCAAATTTCCACATCATATTTGGAATATTAGAGTCCTTTCTTTTCTTAATGAATTAAGTAAATAAAAGGGTGGAGGGACCCACAATCCTCAATATGAATAAATATCCACTTTTGTGTGTGTGAATGTGGATTAATTAAACCTAGATATACATAAGAAGGTAGTTGAGCAACTACTAATGTGAATGAAATTGGAGAATCTATCTCATTGTTGAGATAGATCATGGAGGTTGACACAGTCAACTAAGATCATGGGACATTCATGATTAAGTGATGGAGAACGTTGTGCAAACAAGGCACACTTGATGGAAGGTGTACATTGCACCTAGACATGATGGTTGATTTGGTCAAACAATGCAGTCCACTTGGGAGATCTTGTCCACATGTGACAGCGCAGTTTAGATGAGGGCCAAGGCTTGGGAAGGCTCAAATGTTATATAAATAATATGAAGGCAAAGATGAGGGATGTTGATTATTTTCTTGATGTAAGATCTTTTCAGATCTGGAATTGTCATGTGACATTCCACTGCTTTCTTGGGCTGTTTAGTAGAGATTGCAGGTGATGTTTAGCATAGGGTGTTCCTGGTCAGGAATCCCACCTCTTTCTTAGAGCAGCTCTAGAAAGAGGATTTTACTTCATTATACATTAGGCTTTAAGTGTCATCTCCTTTTCCTACTTCTGCAGAACACTCATATTCAGAAATTGCAGATTTCTGAAAATCAGTTTGGAAGGAGGAAGTTGTCTTTAGTACTTCATATGGAGAACTGGTGAGGGTTTATTCCTATCACCTTGGGCTTAAATATCAGCTTCCCAAAGCTTCATTATAGATCTAGCATCAGGCCAAAATTTATTGACCTCCTAGCAGCAGTAATCCCTTCAGGAATAATGTTGTTCATTTTGCAGATCTAAAAGGATGAAGGAAGTTGCTAGTATTTCAACTAACACTCCTATGAGGGATCATCCCCTCACATTGCCATCAATATTACCATCAGCCTGGAGTTTATTGCAAAATTTTTCAATAGGCAGAAGGCCTATCTTTCCCTCACAACACATTTTCTAGAGGCAGTGGTGTTGCAGCAGTTGCAGTCATCATTGGAGGATTGAGAAGCTAGATCTAGAGCTTCTAACTCATAGATATGAAGAAGGGATCAACCCTTAAATATTAGACCTGATCCAATAACACATTTCAGCCATCCTTTTGTCAGATCTAGATTTAGATCTGTATTTCCTAGTAGATCAAGGATCAAACCCTAGGGAGGTGATTTTCCAAAGTTGCAGGGCTAGAAAATCCTTTCTGGGTTATCTTGGGAATCCATCATATTGGGTAGATCTTGAATCTTTGCATCATATAAGCTCCAGATTTGAGTAGATCTACATTTTACTTTTCAGCCTGAAATTATATGTTCATAATCTGCTGAAGGGACAGCGCAATATTTGCTTCAGTGCCTCTCCAATTATGTTGTACCTATTGTAGCTTTTTTTATGGGTACTTCTAGATCATCTCTTTGGCTAGATCTACTCATATTTTGTACATGGTGTAACTGATTCTTCTCCAATCTAATAAAATGGCTTAGCTTCTTTGTAAATTTAGATGTTGTCTTAATACTTATTGTTTATCTTGCTGTAAGTTCTTCTATTGTGTGAAGTATTACTGCATCCTCCCTTTCGGGATATTACAGTGGTATCAGAGCATGATCTTTGGCTCAGCTTGTGGACACTTCGTATTTTGCATCTAAGGAAGAAGTAGATAGATGAGATCTATCATGGAGGAAGAAGATTTTGCCACTTATTTATGTAGATCTATGCAAGATCTCTCCAAGGAGCTTTGTCAAATGAAAGAGGGAAGGCAGAAATATGATCCAAGCATTAGGGTAATTTTGAGGTCTAAAATAGGCCTCCTAAGAAAATTATAAAATAATAGTTGAAATAATAAAATAAAATTTGATGACATCATCAAATTTTAGAGGGAAAAAAGAAAAAACTATTATTTTAACTCGTATTTTCAACTTATCTCCCAAATTGTTTACTCAAATTTCGAGCGGGAGTACTCGTTGGATGCAAAATTTAATTC
This sequence comes from Pinus albicaulis, assembly GCA_034641835.2. Taxonomy (NCBI): domain Eukaryota; kingdom Viridiplantae; phylum Streptophyta; class Pinopsida; order Pinales; family Pinaceae; genus Pinus; species Pinus albicaulis. Next base: position 58,033,878 of record CM076572.1, read on the forward strand.
CTCATCCAAGGAGTACCCATGTTGCATACCTTCGATGGACCTTGCTACACGAAAAATAAGAAATACATGAAAAATGTGATTGCAATCACGTTTTTTCATGTATTTCTCATTTTTCACGTAGTAAGGTCTATTGAAAGTATGCAACATGGGTACTCCTTGGATGAGGAATTAAATTTTTCATCCAACGAGTAATTCTGCTAAAAATTTTAGTAAAAACTTTGGGAGATAAGTTGAAAATATGAGTGGAAAAAGTAGTTTTATTATTTTATTAATTTTTAATATTTTTACCCTTTTACTTAAAAAATGGTGAATCATGCCCTATGGTTGACATCATCATCTTTAATCCTATTGGTTCTTATAAAGTTTATTTTGGTTGTACATTTTTCTTAGGAGGCCCATTTTAGACCTCAGAATTCCCCTAATGAAGAAGATGTGATGAGGAAGGCCCCAACACTTCCTATCAGCAAAGAAGAAAACCGGAGAATCCTAGATCTCCTCATAGATCCACTATGCCCACTTTCTTTGAAGAAGGTGAAGGGTGTAGAAATTAAGGAAGGAATGAACCTGAGACTCATGAGACTCTCAGTCTATATCTCAAAGAGTACAAAGCACATTCTAGAGCATTGAAGGAGAAACTAACTCTCCAACAATTCTTCAAGATCAAAGAAGAAAGAGGATCCTATAGCAGCAATAGAAGAAAGAGACATAATAGATTCTATTTGCCTACATTTGATGGATCTTCCTCAAGCAATGTTAAGCCTTGGAGGAGAGAGTTAGATGCATTTTTCAGACTACATCCCATAGCTAAAGAAGAGGTTGCCCAAATTGCAGCACTTCATCTTTTAGATGAAGCCAATGATTGGTGGTTTGGTCACATAAAGCATGCAAAGGTGACTAAATATTAAGATTTCTTTCACAAGTTGAGGAATAAGTTTGATGGGAAGGAGACCAAGAAGGATGTTATTCTTATCACTCTGGACAAGGAGTCACTACATTCACCACCAGCTGCAGAAATGCTTGTATCCAGAGAAGAGACACTTACAACTTTGCAAGGTGGTCTTGATCTCTTGACACATAGAGTCCCATGCATGATTTAGGAGATGCATGAGGAAGAGGAGGAAGATTCTAGTGCTGGTACATTGGAAGAAGAGCAGCCATCTCTCTTACCAATAGTTGGAGGCACTATTGTCACGGTTGGAGGAACTCTTGTGTTTTTTCAAGAGGTTCCCACATATCAGTTGATCCAAGGTATGCATGCACATTCATCACCTATTGTTCAGTAGATCTTATTGAAGCCTATGGGGACATGCCATCAGGGAAAATGCATAACCAAGGGTTGGAACATAGTGCTGATTTGAAGCAGCAACATATCACAGCACAGAGTACCCTTGATCTAATCAAGGAGGAGATGAAAAGCTATCCCAGTTTGTCATGGATGAACTACATTCAACCTCTTGAGTTGAAGTGTAGAGTTTCATAAGAAGGGATGAGCATAATACTTTGTACAATTACTGGTTATGAGATCAATATTGTACCTTTATTTGAGATAGTTTATGTATTACCTTGCAGATCTACAGCGCTGTCACTTAGAAGCAGTGATAATGATGAGGTCCCATCATTCTTGGAGAATTCTAAAGGTAGCTTCACTCATGAAGCAATGGAGGTAAAGATGAGAAATGGTGGACATCTAGATATGACAAACCTTTTCTCCTTTCTTGATGACACTTTCTTAATGACCACCTCACAGCTCAAAGAGAGACTTCTACCTACAACAGATCCAAGGCCTCATTGGTTTTGGAAGGCCATGGATGAGAAGAAGGTCTCATTAAGAGATCTCATTGGAGGTGCACTTCAACATTTCATGGAGTGCAAAGTTCTTCATTAGTTTTGGGAAGATGGTATTATACAAAGGGAGGATACCATGATTATGCAACATGTTGTCGTTCCTAGAGACAACCTTGAGTTGTGAAAGACCAGTGCCTAGGACATCTTAATATAGCAAGGAGCATATGGTATAACTAGGGGAGTTATCAACAAAAATCTCTCATGCTATCTCCTGAAAACAAGAAATATTAATTCGAATGGGACCAAAACTTTCAGAAACTAGATACAGGGAAAGGAATACTGCAGAGGCAATTTGTGAGGAACTCTAATACAAATGTATCAGACAATTCAGAGGCAGCTTACTGTAAAGAGGGCCAATTCAAAAGATATGTCACAGAAATAAATTATCAGAAGGTGTTTGCTGTGTATGAAAGATTAAGAGAATACTAGTTGTCATTGAGATGATATCCAGATACACAATATCACCATGTAATGGGCTTACCAATTTAAGAATCCATACATGATAATAGCATTTTAAAAATAACTTCCCAAAGAAACTAATATAGCGTAAATATGGTTGAAGTGAATAGTGGAACAATATATCATGCCTAAGCCATATTTAAAGCACTTGACTAATTCGAGCATGGGTATCAACTAGGATAAATCCATACCAAAAACCAGTGAGCCACTCACATTCCAGAAACATGATACAAGAAAGCGGATGCAATGAAATGAACAATTGGATTAGCACATATAAGAGAAAGTTACACACTGTGAGATACCAAAGATCAGAATCCTCTTTAAAAATGGAACTCCTCCTCACTGAAACCCAACGGGCTTTGTATATTCATATAAGAGTTTTTACAAAAATGTATACAAAATTTCTCTCACTGCATAATTTTCTGATAATTTTGGAACCCTCAATAATCTGTTCTTCGGGGGTTTTATAGGAGAAAAAGAAAACTTAGAAAAGGAAGTCGATGATGAACATTTAATTTGCCTCATTAAGATAGGATGGCGGAAACCTGCACGCCCATACTGCTTGATGACTCGGTAGTGCTGTATGTACTCTGTGGTTTGTTTTCTGAAATAAATGCACTGGGTGGAAGTCTCTTCAGGAACATGGTAGAGAAATAAAAACCTCGTGGGCAGTCTGTCCTTTCCTGGAGAGAAAATTATGCTGAAATGAAACCTTGAGGGTATTTTTTTCTGTGCATAAACCTTCTGAGTGATTTGCAGGGTCTTCGATCTGGTACTCTGCCTTCAAATGATTAGGTTAAGGCTTAAAAATCTTCAATTATGCGCCTTTAACTCTCTGCCTTTCACTAATACTCTCTGTCTACAATATTAATGTTTTTGATCACGAAATTTGTGCTTTGAATGACTCTGGAGGGTTTGACAGAGTTTAACCCTATTTCTTTAATGGAGGTCATGTCGTAACAGCTTCCCAGGCATTTATCCATAATTCAAGCCTCTGAAAAATGGTCCTTTCCGCTGTTCTCTGCCACTATAATTGAGACTGTGAATCATGGCGGTTTACCTCCGCTTGTACCCTGCAAAATACACAAACTCGTCAAGAAAACAAATGCACGAGAAGGTGGATGCAGCGGGGATAATAAGGATGTCAGTGCAGCATGCTGAAATGGTGGAATGGTGCATGGTGATGGCGAAAAAACGCAGCGGAATGGCGGAGAAATGCTCTAGTGCAGGTTGGCGGAATGCAGAAAATTAAATGTAAAACCTTAGAAATCAGCTTTAGAATGGAATATATATATGGTATGGGCGTGTGACGAACACACGTGGAATAATGACGTGGCGGAGGACACGTGTCGATGGTGGGTAGGCAAGCAATCTAGACCGTCCGATCTCAGGAGGAGATCGATGGTTGAGGACGCGTCGGAGGGCGACGGATTGGCGGGCCAAGGGTATGGATACCTTGGGTTAAATTCCGGGCATCTTCGGGGTGCGATGACCGTTGGATGGAAAGCCCCAGATCAGATGGTTGATATGAATATCGAGCTGGGTCAAATGCCGAACGATAACGCGCGATGGGGGGGGGCGGTTTTGAAATAGTGACGGAGCCACGTGTCGTGTGATGAGTGGAATCGCTCTGAAATAGAAAATAACTCCCGCCCTCCAAAGGCGGTGCGATGGATACCACCAGTTTTTGAACAATGTTTTTGGGCGCGGGGACCACAAAGGCAGGTGAGTTGTGGATCGTTGATTTATGGTTTTATCAGATAGTGGACAGGCGATCGGAGCGGTAAACGGGTTGGGCCACGGGTGCGACACTGATCAATGAAGGCCATCCGATCTATATAGATCGACGGATAATACTGCGCCCGATTTCTGCCTACAATAAGCATTTTCTGGGCTAGCACTTGGTCTAGCGCTCAGGTTATGTGGAGAAAAAGACTGAGGGGCTATTTTCAAATATGGGTTTTTGGCCCTTTTTAATGAAATTTTGAGTTTATAGGAGGGGAACGATAGGTGGAAAAACGAATTTTTGGGCCAAACAGAGGGGGTTTAAAGGGGATTGCTTGTCAAAATTTAACAAAATTTAATAGAATGCTGACATGATCAACATTGGCTCCACCTGGGGACAACACGTTCATCTCTGGGCGTGTCGAGAACTTCACAGACCACCAGTTAATCTTCTATGCGGACACTGTTCTTCAGCACTTCTACTTTTCTTTCCATAATTCACCACGACACCCACATTATTCAAACAAAGATAAAAATAGAAAACTAATGTACATTATAATAAATCAGGCTATCTCTGCCGGAATCAGAACTGGAAGTAGGGCTTAAGGAACTGACCATTTATAGGGGCGTCCAACAAGTCTCCCTGTAAATTTTCCAACCTGAAAGTATTGTTACCCCCTTGTTCCACAATTTTAAATGGACCGAACCAGAGTGGGTCGAATTTACCTGTTTCCCTTTTTCAACTCTTCGGACATCCCATCTGAGCACTAAATCACCAATATGAAACTTCCTATCCTTGGCATGCTGATCAAAAAGGTACTTCATCTTCTCTTGATATTCAGTCAGCCTTTGACTTACCTGGTTGCATGTTTCTTCCAATTCCACCAGTTGATTTATTCTCCTGGTCATATCATCAGGCTCTTCTTGACTTTCTTGCATGAATCAGGCTACTGGTAGGGCTAACTGTATAGGGAATACTGCTACCCTCCCATATACTAATTCATATGGGGATTTTCCAGTTGCTCTCTTGCTGGTAATTATATTGGCCCACAGAGTGAATTTCAACTGGGAATCCCAATTTTTCTGATTTTCATTGATAGCCTTCTTCAGTGCCCTCACCAAGGTTTTATTTGAAGACTCTGCTAAGCCATTTCCTTGTGGGTAATAGGCTGTAGAGTGACTTAGTGTAATGTTATACTACTGGCAGAAACTCTCAAACTTTGCAGACTTGAAGGCCTGGGCGTTATTAGTAACTATTCTGGCAAGGCAGCCAAACCTGGATATGATGTTTTCTTCCATGAACTTTATTATCACAGCATCTGTTGCGTTCCTCGCAGGTATGGCTTCCACCCATTTTGTGAAATAATCAGTGGCAGTTAAAATCCACTTATGCTGACCACTCGATGGAGGATGTATTTCACCTATAAAGTCAATACCCCATTGCCTGAATGGTTCGTCCATGTGAACGGGAATCATGGGCAGAGGTGCCAAATTCTGTCTTTCAGCAAATTTCTGACATTTCTCACAAGCTCTAACCCGGGAAAAAACATCTCCAAAGAGCTTGGGCCAATAGAAACTAGCCTTCAGGATTTTTTGAGTAGTGGCCCTCCAGCTGTAATGACCCCCACAGATTCCTTCATGAAATTCGGATATAATACTCTCTACCTCATCCTCTGTGAGACATAGGAGTAGGATTCCTGAGGGATCTCGCCAGTATAGCCGGCCATTGGTGACTATGTACTTCTGTGATTTCCATCTTAGCATTCTGTATTTAGCTTTATCACAGCTTGGAGGGCAGCTGAGTGTGAGGAGATATTTTACTATCTCTTTGTACCACTGACTAGTGAGGTACTTTATATGTGTTTCCGGAGTAGTTATCTCTACTCCCTGTCGCTCTTCTTTCTCCTCAGATTCCTCACTTGCTATTATGGAAAAATTTATACCCAGAGCCTGATAGTTTGATTCAGATAATATTTTGGCAATCCACTTTCCCTTTTTTCCTTCACTATCCCCTTGGATAAGAATATCTTTTACAGCTGTTGTAGGCACAAATGCAGTGATATGGGACTGCAGGACATACATGCGGAATGCTTTAAGGGATTTCACCAGGGCGTATGCTTGCTTTTATAATACGTTATATTTCAGTTCTGCATCACGGAGCACCTGACTAAAGAAGGTGATGGGCTGCTCGTACCCTTCTTCATTTTTCTGCAATAAAACTCCTGCTATTGTATGAGGTGATGCAAAAGAAAAGATCATGAACGATTTAGCATAATCCGGTCCAGCTAGCACAGGGGCTTCTGCAAAAGCATTTTTTATTCTGGTAAAGGCCTCTTGTGATTCCTGAGACCACTTAACCTCATTATTTTTCTTCAGCATGTCAGTTATATGTCTAACTATTTCAGCATAGTTAGGAATAAACCTTCTCAGGAAATCAATGCACCCTAGGAACACCTGTACCTCCTTCTTATTTCTGGGGAGATAAATGCCGTTTATAACCTCTACCCTCTTAGGATCTATCTTTACCCCATCTTTGGTTACAATGTGTCCCAAAAGTTTACCCTCTTCTAATGCAAATAATGACTTCTGAGGATTTAGACAGAGACCATACCTTCTGCATTTCTCAAAGGTTCTACGCAAATGCTCAATGTGCTCAGTATCATTCTTCGAAAATACAGTGATATCATCGAGGTAGACTACCAAAAATTTATCTTGCTCCCCAACAAAATCAATGTCCATGGCCCTCTGAAAAGTGGCCCATGCATTAATCAGCCCAAAATGCATCCTAGCATACATAAATGTACCCCATGGTGTGGTGAAAGCAGTCTTCTTTTGATCTTTTGACAGTACAGCCACCTGATTATAACCAGAGAATCCATCCATCATTGACATCCTAGAAGCTCCAACCACCTTCTGCAGGATGTGATCCATCTTAGGTAGTGGGTAATTATCCTTTAAGGATGCTCTATTTAAATTTCAGAAATCAACACACAGCCTTATTTCTCCATTCTTCTTTTGGAAAGGGACTAGGTTTGCCACCCATTCAGAGTACCTCAATGACACAATTATTTTGGCCTTTAACAGCTTCTTAATTTCCTTCTCAATAGATGGAAGCAGCAGGGGATTGATTTGTCTGAGCTTCTGCTTATGAGGTTTTGCATCTCCCTTTAGTGGAATTTTGTGTTGCATTATGCTGATGTCAAAAGTTTTTAGGTCCTGATAAGACCATGCAAACACATCTTTATAAGACTGAAATAATTTCTGGTATAGTTTTTTATATTCTTATGGGATCTTCTTGGATAATTTTACAATTTTGGGGTCAGCATTAGTACCAAGATTCAGGTCTTCTACCTGATCTTCTTCTACCACTTTGCTTGGCTGCAGTGGGACATCATTCTTTTCAAATAATCTTTCTAGAGGCACCAGCCCTCTAGGTATAATGTTTCCCTTCAATTGAAACACTTTATTACCTGCCATTTTCTTCTCCCAATTTCTTTCTGAAGTGTCTTCAGTCTCTTCTTCTTCATCAGCATCAATCTCCATATTGGAGAATTCCCCTACTATTTCTAGGAATCTCTTCATCTGTTCTTCATCCTCAAATACCTGCCAGTGCTTGATGTTATCTAGGATTTATGGTCGATAACGTACCTCAATTTCATATCTTAAGAGGGGGTTCTGAGGTGGACGGAATGTACTAGCAGCCACATCAAGGGAATTGGCCATCCTATTCTGTTCCCTAGGCATGAACTGGATATTAAATGCCAAGAAAAAATTCTCTACCATATCCCAAACTTCATTCCTATAAGCCCTCAGTCGAGGATGTTTGGTTTGAAACTGATTCCTGACTTGTCTAACCACCAATTCTGAATCTCCCAAAACTTTTAAACTTTGTATATTCATGCTCATGGTTATCTGCAACCCTAACAGAAGTGCTTCATATTCAGCCACATTATTAGTGGCTTCATATTCTAGCTTGAAAGACAATGGTACCCATTTTCCTGTAGGAGAGATCAACAATATTCCAACTCCATTACCTTCTCTTGAATTTTCTCCATCAAAATGAAGTGTCCAGATTCCTGTTTCATGGATCTTTGAGGGCTGCTCAGTCTTGATATGGCAGAAGGATGGTTTATGAGCATAATCTTGATCTTCTTCCAGCATCAAGCATGATAAATCTCCTTCTTTAATGTAGACTGGTGAATTAACAAAGTTGTCAGCCTTAGTAACCATCTTGACAAATATAGTTTCCCTGTAAAATCTCCTCTCCTGGCCACCAAAAACTGGGATAGTGGCATACGTTAAGTCCAACTTGATTGACCCACCAATTTTTGTCCCCCAGGACCTTGATAGCAACATGCCAAAGCGAGCTGGGATGTCAGCCACCACGATGTCCATTACCACACTTTTTTCTGGGATTTGGGCCAAATTGACCACCAAATCCTTGATCATCCCCAGGCATTTAACTCTTTTGGAATCAAATGAATAGAGGTCCTTGTATGGACGGGTGATTTGTAATCCTAGTTGTTCCATGACTGACAAAGGCAATAGATTATGGGAAGCTCCAAAATCTAAAATACAGTTATGTAATAGCAAGTCATGAATCACTAGAGACACATAGAAGGGAGGAGTAGAAGCATCTAATTCCTCAACATGTGGGCCAAATACAACCATGGGTCTTTCTTCTTGAAGATTGAGACTATCTGGGATGAGTGCTGCTTCTGGAGGGATCATAAAAGAGGTGACTTGGGATTGATATGCAGGTTGCTTCAACAGTTCAGTCAAGGGAACTGGGATTTTGACCTTCTCAAGTTCTTTTTGTAGACTGAAAGCAGGAGATGACCTCTCTATTACAACCTCTTTTGACTCTTTATTTTCAGCTGAGGGTTTGACTTCTTTTAACACAGACTTGGCATTAGGGGGAATGACTACTTTTGAAGAGGAGGGAATTTGATCATTAGACTGCAAAGGTTTGTTTAGAGGCCCCTTACCTTTGTCTGTGACTTTTTGCATTGTTGACTCCTTCTGAGCAGGTGATTCCTTCTGGGGTAGCTCTTCTTCTTGATCTTGAGTACGAGTCCTCTTCCTAGAATATTTGAGATCATATCTACTATTGAACTGTGCTTGCATGAAATCAACAAATTGCTTACAATAGTGATCGCTTTCTGAGTCTTCTGTGTCTCTAGCCTTTTCTTCTTCTTGCAATGAGCACTCAGTTTCATTAATTCCTTGCAAGGGGCATTCTTCTCCATCACTATTCGAGAAATCAAGATTTGCATCCTCCAATCCATAGGCAATGTCTTCAGTAGGATCATTTACTGGACCTTCCAAGTACAATGGGTGTGGTACCTGATCTTGTTGTTCCTTTAGTTCCCTTTGCAATATTTGCAGAGGTGGTTTCCTATACTGGGGATTGTAACCTCTGTTTGGAGAATTCTGGAAATTCTTGGAGGCTGAATTCTTGGCCTCCAATTCAAGCTTGACCAGCTTACCAGAAAGGTTCTTAATCATTTTTTTCAATTCTTCAATTCTGTCATTTGCTGAGTCTCTGTCTTGGTTAGAGGTAGATACCTCCTCTTTACCCCTTCTTCTAGTATCTTGTTCAGATTTTCCCTTTGATTTACCACTGGAAGCGAAATTTGCCTCCAACTCTAGTGCATCTGCAAGCACATCATCCAAAGTAGCAGGCTTTCTTTCTCTCAAAGAGAAACTGAATTCTGAATCAAAGGCTACTACAAAAACAACTTTAGCAGCAGTTTGATGAGGTTTCATATCAGTGGGAAGACTCAAATACAGCTTATTAAAATCTCTTGATAAATTATGACACCCCTTCATTATGTCTTTTCTTGAGTGTATTGAACTCAGTAAAACAATGTCCATGATCTTTCTTCTCTCCCCATTTCCTGAGAAAAGTATCTTCCATTATTTCCCAAGTGGTAACAGAACGGTCTGCCAATGTCTTAAACCATTTTTGAGCTTCACCATCAAGATATTGGACAAACAGCCTTAAGACTACATCTAAATGTTCCACATTAAAGTTCTCTACAAAGGAGCAGAAGACCTCAAGATGTTTTTGAGCATCAATCTCATTTTCCCCATTGAATCGAGGTAAAATCTTCAGATAATCCTGTGGCATATTGTTCAACACTTGAGGTAATGCAAGGGGGGCATATTTATTTAACAAGAATCCTGGAACATTGGCCATTGGAGGGGGTGGAGGTAGTGCAATAGTTTGATGTGTAAAAGGAGGAGGAGGAGGTGGAAGTGGAGTATGAATAACAATAGGAATATACTGGACAACAGCTTGAGGTGTTGAGGGGAACAACGGTCTATTAATAGTAGATACTTCGGTGACTTCCTTGACCTCTTCGACCTCAGGAGTAGGGTGAAAATTATCTTTATTTCTGACACCTCCCCGGGGTGGACTATCTGAATAGTAATCGGTATCTCCCACAGTGGAGTCAGGACCTAGCACTTGGGCTACTTGAGAAGAAGAAGATGGAAAGTTTTCTATAGGCAATTCATGGATTTCAGAGTGGACTAATTTCCTTTCCCTCCAATTCCTCCTATGTATGATCTTTTCAGGGTCAGACACTGAAGGTGTCTTTGGCTGTGACGTATATGACCTCAGGTGTGGCTTGCGAGGAGCCGGGACTGCAAGTGAATTTATCTAATAAACGAATGTGGAGTCGCCAAGGTGAGGGATCTACAACTCTCAACTCGCCATACTCACCTACTTGAAGAGTGAATTAGGTTTTGTTGAAGCCCAAGGATTTAAATTTTCTCAACTTCATTCCCCGACAACGGCGCCAAAAAGATGTTGTCATTCCTAGAGACAGCCTTGAGTTGTGAAAGACCGGTGCCTAGGACATCTTAATATAGCAAGGAGCATATGGTATAACTGGGGGAGTTATCAACAAAAAGCTCTCATGCTATCTCCTGAAAACAAGAAATATTAATTCGAATGGGACCAAAAATTTCAGAAACTAGATACAGGGAAAGGAATACTGTAGAGGAAATTTGTGAGGAACTCTAATACAAATGTATCAGACAATTCAGAGGTAGCTTACTGCAAAGAGGGCCAATTCAAAATATATGTCACAGAAATAAATTATCAGAAGGTGTTTTCTGTGTATGAAAGATTAAGAGAATACTAGCTGTCATTGAGATGATATCCAGATACACAATATCACCATGTAATGGGCTTACCAATTTAAGAATCTATACATGATAATAGCGTTTTAAAAATAACCTCCCAAAGAAACTAATATAGCAGAAATATGGTTGAAGTGAATAGTGGAACAGTATATCATGCCTGAGCCATATTTAAAGCGCTTGACTAATTCAAGCATGGGTATCAACTAGGATAAATCCATACCAAAAACCAGTGAGCCACTCACATTCCAGAAACATGATACAAGAAAGCGGATGCAATGAAATGAACAATTGGATTAGCACATATAAGAGAAAGTTACACACTGTGAGATACCAAAGATCAGAATCCTCTTTAAAGATGGAAATCCTCCTCACTGAAACCCAACGGGCTCTGTATATTCATATAAGAGTTTTTACAAAAATGTATACACAAGTTCTCTCACTGCATAATTTTCTGATAATTTTGGAACCCTCAATAATTTGTTCTTCGGGGGTTTTATAGGAGAAAAAGAAAACTTAGTAAAGGAAATCGATGATGAACATTTAATTTTCCTCATTAAGACAGGATGGCGGAAACGTGCACGCCCATACTGCTTGATGACTCGGTAGTGCTGTATGTACTCTGTGGTCTGTTTTTTGAAATAAATGCACTGGGTGGAAGTCTCTTCAGGAACACGGTAGAGAAATAAAAACCACGTGGGCAGTCTGTCCTTTCCTGGAGAGAAAATTCTGCTGAAATGAAACCTTGAGGGTATTGTTTTCTGTGCATAAACCTTCTGAGTGATCTGCAGGGTCTTCGATCTGGTACTCTACCTTCAAATGGTTAGGTTAAGGCTTGAAAATCTTCAATTATGCGCCTTTAACTCTCTGCCTTTCACTGATACTCTCTGTCTGCAATATTAATGTTTCTGATCGCGAAATCTGTGCTTTGAATGACTCTGGATGGTTTGACAGAGTTTAACCCTGCTTCTTTAATGGAGTTCATGTCGTAACAGCTTCCCAGGCCTTTCTCCATAATTCCAGCCTCTGAAAAATGGTCCTTTCCGGTGTTCTCTGCCACTATAATTGAGACTGTGAATCATGGCAGTTTACCGCCACTTGTACCCTGCAAAATACACAAACTCGTCAAGAAAACAAATGCACAGGAAGGTGGATGCAGCGGGGATAGCGAGGATGGCAGTGCAGCATGGTGAAATGGTGGAATGGTGCATGGTGATGGCGGAAAAACGCAGCGGAATGGCGGAGAAATTCTCTGGTGCAGGTTGGCGAAATGCAGAAAATTAAATGTAAAACCTTAGAAATCGGCTTTAGAATGGAATATATATATGGGATGGGCGTGTGATGAACACACGTGGAATAATGACGTGGCAGAGGACACGTGTTGATGGTGGGTAGGCAAGAAATCTAGACCGTCCGATCTCAGGAGGAGATCGACGGCTGAGGATGCGTAAGAGGGCGACGAATTGGCAGGCCAGGGGTACGGATACCTTGGGTTAAATTCCGCGCATCTTCAGGGTGCGATGACCGTTGGATGGAGAGCCCCAGATCGGACGGTTGATATGAATATTGCACCGGGTCAAATGCCGAATGATAACGCGCGATGGGGGGGTGGTTTTGAAATAGTGACGGAGCCACGTGTCGTGTGATGAGTGGAATCGCTCCGAAATGGAAAATACCGCCCACCCTCCAAAGGCGGTGCGATGGATACCACCGGTTTTTTAACAGTGTTTTTGGGCGCGGGGACCACAAAGGCGGGTGAGCTGCGGATCGTTGATTTATGGTTTGATCAGACAGTGGACAGGCGATCGGAGCAGTAAACGGGTTGGGCCACGGGCGCAACGCTGATCAATGAAGGCCGTCTGATCTGTACAGATCGACGGATAATACTGCGCCTGATACCCGCCTGCGATAAGCACTTTCCGGGCTAGCACTTGGTCTAGCACTCAGGTTATGTGGAGAAAAAGACTGAGGGGCTAGGGCCGAAAGGTGCCAAACCTTATATATTTTCAAATATGGGTTTTTGGCCCTTTTTAATGCAATTTTGAGTTTATAAGAGGGGAACGATAGGCGGAAAAACGATTTTTTGGGCCAAACGGAGGGGGTTTAAAGGGGATTGCTTGTCAGAATTTAACAGAATGCTGACATGATCAACACAACACATCACTTGTCTTCCATATTGGGGTGAGTAGATAAGGAAGATAAGCAAGGGTTTGCATCACCACTTGCATGTTCACATGGGCCAGCAAGCTTGCTTACGTTGGTTGCCCTTGGGAGGTTCTTGTCACTGCCTGAAGGCTCCTATTTCTTTGATCCATGCCTTGAAAAACAATTATGAAATGAAGAAGGAGGCATGGCTGCGTTGGCTACTCTTGGGTGAGTATGGTTACCATCCAATAACTCATATTTTTCTGATTCATGCCTTGTGTATCAATGATAGAATGTAGCAAAAGAAGGCATGTTCACTTTAGTTTCACTTGAGAGAGATTGGCCACCACATGACATCTCCTATGTCTATGTGTTTTGTCTTGGGTAAATCTTGGCATGATGCTCTCATGATGTGCATTGATGATGTTTCTTTGTATTGGGCTAATGTGACATTCCATATGTCCATTAGTATGTTTTTGCTTCATGATGCACATGAGGAGGAGAGAAAGCAGCAAGATCTCTTGTTGCTTTGGTTGCTTTTGGGGGATTTTGGCTTGTCCATCTTACATGGAGGAGATGGAGTATGGCAGCAAAGGGCCTTACTCCGGTGGTTACTCTTAGGAGAATATGGTTTGACATATTTGTCTACCCATATAACTCCTTTCCTTCTTCTTTTGCATAACATTGGAATGATGCTTGGATCCAATAAGGCCAACAATGCTAATTATGACAGCATATCAATTCTCAATCAAATTCATGAAACATGGGATGGAGAGATGTATTGTGTGATGGGGCTTTTCCTTTGTGAAGAGAGCCGCCTTATTTTATGCACCTCATGTATTGATGATGATGTTGGACATCATATGGTTGTCACTTGGTACTTCATGATGGAAGGATGACATCTAACCATACAGTTAGAAGTCATTCTTTATGTTTTTAAAAGACAACTTTGGAACCAAACATGTATAACCCATTGTAGAAAATGGAGGAAGCCTTCCTTATGTGGATTCCATTTGGAGGGGAATAGATGGCTTTGCATCTACTTTTGGAGTTGCGTGAGGACAAGAAACATTTTGCCGAGGGGGACTGTAATATTCCCAAATTTCCACATCATATTTGGAATATTAGATTCCTTGATTTTCTTAATGAATTAAATAAATAAAAGGGTGGAGGGACCCACAATCCTCAATATGAATAAATATCAAATTTTGTGTGTGTGAATGTGGATTAATTAAACCTAGATCTACATAAGAAGGTAGTTGAGCAACTACAAATGTGAATGAAATTGGAGAATCTGTCTTATTGATGAGATAGATCATGGAGGTTGACACAGTCAACTAAGATCTTGAAGGGATCAAACAGAGATGATTCAGTCAATTAAGATCTTGAATATGTCAAAGATCATGGGACATTCATGATTAAGTGATGGAGAACGTTGTGCAAACAAGGCACACTTGATGGAAGGTGTACATTGCACCTAGACATGATGGTTGATTTGGTCAAATAGCACAGTCCATTTTGGAGATCTTGTCCACATGTGACAGCGCAGTCTAGATGAGGGCCAAGGATTGGGAAGGCTCAAATTTTATATAAAGAAGATGAAGGCAAGGATGAGGGATGCTGATTATTTTCTTGATGTAATATCTTTTCAGATATGGAATTGTCATGTGACATTCCATTGCTTTCTTGGGCTGTTTAGCAAAGATTGCAGGTGTTGTTTAGCACAGGGTGTTCCTAGTCGGGAATCCCACCTCTTTCTTAGAGCAGCTCTAGAAAGAGGATTGTACTTCATTATACATTAGGCTTTAAGTGCCATCTCCTTTTCCTGCTTCTGCAGAACACTCATATTCAGAAATTGCAGATTTCTGAAGATCAGTTTAGAAGGAGGAAGTTGTCTTTAGTACTTCATCTGGAGAACTAGTGAGGGTTTATTCCTATCACCTTGGGCTTAAAGATCAGCTTCCCAGAGCTTCATTGTAGATCTGGCATCAAGCCAAAATTTATTGACCTCCTAGCAGCAATATTCCCTGTAGGAATAACGTTGTTCATTTTGCAGATCTAAAAGGAGGAAGGAAGTTGCTAGTATTTATGCTAGCAATCCTGTGATGGATCATCTGCTCACATTGCCATCAGTCTTACCATCATCCTGGAGTTTATTGTAACATTTTTCAGCAAGAAGAAGGCCTCTCTTTCCCTCATAGTGCAGTTTCTAGAGGTAGTTTTGTTGCAGCAGCTGCAATCATCATTGGAGGATTGAGAAGTTAGATCTAGAGCTTCTAGCTCATAGATCTGAAGAAGGGATCAACCCTTCAATATTAGATCTAAACTAATAACACATTTCAGCCATCCATTTTTCAGATCTAGCTTCAGATATGTATTTCCTAGCAGATCAAGGATCAAACCCTAGGGAGGTGATTTTCCAAAGTTGCAGATCTAGAAAATCCTTTCTGGGTTATCCTGGGAATCCATCACATTGGCCAGATCTTGAATCTTGGCATCATATGAGCTCCAGATTTGAGTAGGTCTGCATTTTCCTTTTCAGCCTACAACTATATGTTCATAATCTGTTGAAGGGACAACGTATTATTTTCTTCAGTGCCTCTCCAGTTACGTTGTACTTGTTGTATCTTGTTTTCTGGGTACTTCTAGATCATCTCTTTGGCTAGATCTGCTCATATTTTATACATGGTGTAACTGATTCTTTTCCAATCTAATAAAATGGCTCAACTTCTCTGTAAATTCCGATGTTATATTAAGATTTATTATTTATCTTGCTGTAAGTTCTTATATTGTGTGAAGTATTACTGCATTCTCCCTTTTGGGATATTACACAACCCCATTAATCCAAAGATGCATCTAATAAATGTGTTCATGGAATGGGAAAGACTTCATAAGGCTTATATTGATTGCTTTAATGATTTATCTTTTTTTCTTTCATAGCTTAGGATACCCAACTTAATTTATGTTTTTCCAGTACCCCTTAAATATGTAGTGGTTTATTACCCTTTGAGATTTGGACATTCATAAGTTTATTTTATTTTAGATAGAGCATGAAATGCTTAGGAACTGGGAGATGGATAGTAAGGTGAGTAGACCTCATGTTAGGCCTTTTCCCATGTCCTTATTATGTCTGAGCCATCTTTTACATTTTCTATTTTCTCTATTTTCTATTTTCTATCCTTCTTTCATTTGCATCAACCTCTTAGGGAAAATTTTCAAGCCCTCACTCAAAGATAAGGATATAAGGTGCTAGTCCCAATGACTAATGACAATCCACCTATGGAATGAGGGTGGAGCATATAGAAAACATGGAAGGTGGCAAGTATGGATTACCTTGGGAATGTTATATCAATCAATGCATCTTATTAGTGCCCCTCATAAAGGAAGGATCTCATGGGACGTCACACTAGACTAGAAGGGAAGGATAATATCCTAGGAGAAGCATAGGAACAAGGGTACAATCGAGAGTGGTCAATCATTAACTTGGCATATGATCCATATTAGTATGCCCCAAACATTAAATGAAAGCACATGATTACAAAAATGGTTAGCGTGCCTCCTGATAGGTGACCAACCTTCCTTCAAGAGATATATCATATCTAAGAGAGCACTGACCGAAGCATAGGTGGAGAGATTTGAAGTAAATTTATATATGGATCATCATAAGGTTGTTATTTTGTTGGCTAACCAATGGGGATAAAAATTTTCCCCTATGGGTTACCCAATTGTGGTGGGTAACAAGCCAAAACATGACACCATGAGCCTCTAAAAAACTGGCCATGGATCCAACCAAGACAAATCATGAATTTCTATGTATAACTTTTTCCTTTTAAGCCACACCTTGTGACCTCAAGGAGGATTTTGTTTAGAGGATGGGGAACCAAATCAATAAGTGGGTTACTAAGCCCTTATCCCTAGTAGAAAAACTAAAAATCTGAACTAAAGTGTTAGATGCTACCCATGTCTACTATTCCTCTTGTTGGACATGATCTAATTCCTCCGATTTAAAGATGAAGAAGTCTTTCAAAATATTTCTATGGGCCATGACAAATAAAAGTAATGGGTTTCACAGAACCAACTAGGAGTTTTATTGCACACAGTGTAAGCTTGGAGGTCTATGTATCTTCACAAGCAACTAATAAGCTTAAGCCTTATGTGTTAAATAGGTGATTGGGATATTGATGGGAAGGAATCTTGGCAAGTCCTAATTCAACATTAAATCAAATAGGGTTGCAACTAGATGAGCTCTTGGAAATGAGTTTCGATTCAATCAAATTTTCTCACTTATTATCATGTTAAACTTGTTGGCACTCTTGTATTGATGAGTATCTAAAAGGTGCGGGAGGCTATTTAGCCCTATCTCTCTTAGAATGGGCTTCTGAACCAGCCTATCATTCAAAAAACATCGCCTCTAGTGGTCACCTCTTGTTAAATTTTAAGGAAAACCTCTAGTTGGAACTTTTTTGTTCTTTACCTTCAGGCTCTTCAAAAGGGATATTCGTACATGATACAACCAATAATATTTTTGACAATATGTCTAGCTTTTCCAGGTCGAACTCAAGGAAAATTCAACTTGACCAATGCATATCTGTTAATTCTTGAGAGATTTACATACACATGCATGCATAAGAATACACACAATAATCAGAAGGAGTGGAGTCATTTATTCATTAGATGATGCAATGTTTCATTACATACTAAGAGAGAGAAGTACATTAAGTAATTCCCAAATAACTAATTTTTAACCAGTACATTAAATGCTAGAATAAGCCAACTAAATAAATATATAAATAAAAAGGAAAATAAGAAGAATAAGAGAGTTTCCCATACATACTTGACAAGGAATAGTTTTTCGAAGATGTGGATAGCATCAGTTAATGCAGAAGTAACCAATTGTTATCATGGAGGGTATATCCATAGTTATTGGCAACTAACACAAAGGGGTTGGGAGTATTATCAATCTATAAACCAGAGGTTGCAAACATCAAAAACCAAAATTCATTGACACAAGGGTCGTGACAAGTCAGGTTCATCATTTCGAGTTAATACAAAAATTTAGTTGCCACTAATTTCACACCAATCAAGAGTAGATGCCATTCTTTTTCCAAGTTCACCACAAGGGCCATTAAAAAAATGACAAACGACCACAAGGAATAGGGTGAAACACATTAGGTTTAAGATGAATCGACCTGTGAATTAACACTTAAAATTTCATGGGCTTAAAGCCTTAGGTTAACATGAAAGTTGTAATAATGCCTATTCTATCATGGATTCCAAGCTACAATGGCCTCACAATAATTGGATTTGGACATCGATTTTATTGTTAAATATTTATACGACAATCACTATTTCATATGCAAACAACATGTTGTTGGCACTGTTCAAAGAATAAGGGTCAATCATTCATTCACTTAGCTAGTGGAGAACTCACTGGCTATCAATCTTCCTCATATTCGGTTGACTATTGGAGAACTCACTGGCTATCAATCTTCCTCATATTCGGTTGACTATTGGAGAACTCACTGGCTATCAATCTTCTTCATATCCGTTTAACTATTCAGACCACTCATTCAGCTACTAGAGAACTCAGCTACTTGATGAGTTGAAGGTGAGTTTAACTTATTGATAGGCCTTAAAAAACCATACTTGTAAACCGAGTTAAAATTGTGTTTTTAAGGGAAGATTCGTGGCATTTAAGAAAAATCTCGTCAAATCACAAACTTAATAATAAATAATTTAAGGGATCAATTCACGATAATTTAAAAGTTATATTCAATAATAATCAAAATAAGATAAAAAATGGATTGACAAAAAGTAATCTCATTTCAATATTTTATAGAAGGAATATATAAAGGTACATAATTGAGAAAGGAGTGTATTTTTTGGTACTAAGAAAATTGAGTATTTCTCTCTCACACACATTTCAAATAATTGGTAAAGGTAAATAATTTGAGAGATATTAAAAGTTTCAATTGTTTTGAGATTTAAGAATGAATATTAATAAAATGAATGAAGGAATATTCGTTATAATGGTTACCTAATATTATGTGGTAGAGTATTTAATTTAAATATGAGTGTTCAAGGAAAATATATTAATATCATTAATGTGAATAAGAGAAAACATTGCATTTATATTGATTTGGAAAATAAATTATCAATTAAAAAGCTAAATATAGGTGAAAAAGAAGATATTTTGTGTAAGAAACATTATGAAATTAAGGATTTACAAGTGACAACCAGTCATTAAATATATATATTCCAATTCAATATTACAACTCTGTATAAAGAAGAGACTAACATATTTCTCAGTATACCTTGGTTTAACACACTCGGTTGTTAGAGAATCAGAAAGGCAGAAAGATCCTCTTGTTCTTTATTATTTACTTGTGATATTTTTTAGTTATTGTTATGTTCTTCTTATCTTTCTTCTTATTAGTTCATCAAGCAAATATCAAAGAAAATACACATAAATCAAGGACATCGAATGTAGGCCAACAACCAAGGAAAAACCCCCCTCGAGTGGAAAACCCAGTCAAGATAAGTATTCCTTTCAATAGTGATTCTTGAGACTCTAGACCTTGACCCAGACTTCCTCCACACCAAGTCGGCCTTCCTTGTGATCCTTCCTGAATATGGCAACGATAGTAGCAGTAGTATTACTGGAACTTCAACCTCGCTTCTTAAGACTTTGATCTTGAGGTAGATACTTCTATCTAGCTTCAAATACTTCAATTTAGGCCCAATACAACTTCTCCAAGCATCAACATCCAACAGAATCAACTTCAACTTCTCCTTCACTTCGCGGCAATAACTTGGAAGCAACTGGTGCAACAACAAAACTTTGAGAACTTTGATCTCCCAAACTATAGCTCGAAATGTAGAGAGAGTAGTGCTGAAATTTTGATTTTCTTCCACTCTATAAGTGTGCCAAAAGTCGAACCCAAAAAATCCTCCAAAATTTAGAAATTTTTCCTTGTTGCAGCTGCCAAATCGAATTTTCGTGTTGCAAATTGATGTCTTCAAGTGAGTTTGATTTAACTGTATATATAGGCTTCTGATGGGTTCAAATTATTGGATTTGAGGCCGACTTGATGTGGAGGCTTCATAAATCATTTTTTACTCAATACTTGACCTAACTGCATGATTCAAAAACCCAATATGGATAAATTTAAATTTGTAATAATCATATAGACTCAGAATCAAACCTAGAAGTCCAAAATAAGGACTTTGACCTAAAATAAATATGACCCAAGCATGAAACCCGTGCTTTAATAAGTCATTTAATAGTAATATAACATTTTTTTCTTTATTATTTTGACAAGTACAATAAGTATTGACTCAAGTACAATTTATGAAGACCAAACCTAGTTACATTCTTCAACACTCCCTCTTAACTAGGGAGGTATTCATAACTCAATAGTACAAGGTAGATCTCAACTATATGAATTATGAAGAATCTTTAGACACTTAAATGTCATGGAGTAGATTCTTGACCAAGGAAATCTATCCATTGGTCACTCAACTATTTAGGCACCGTAATGCTATGTATTTGATTCCTAACTAAGGTAATCTATCAAAGTGGGACTAAGATGGACTAAAAATTTCAGCTTCTATAGGTACCATCGGGCTTACTTACTGACCATCAACCCAAGGAAATATGTGCACATCCACCCAATGCCACCCTCCCAACTAGACATCAACACAAAGTGTCGACCTGATGTCTTTCCAAGAAATGCTTCACTCAAAAAGCCTCACCACAATATTTTCATGAAATTCTTCACTCACAAAGCCTCAAGAAATTCTTCTCACAAAGCCTCAATACACCTTGATCCAACAGATCAAGGATACATGATTTCTCCCAATCAAAATGATTGGTAACCAACATGTTATCAAGTCCTTCGATGGATTCACATGTGCAAACACACACCCCAATCATCAATAATTTAAATTGCATAATCAAAACAAAATACGGGGTTTCGTTGTTTCCCTTCTACTAATTCCAGTAGGATTATCAATTGAATCTTTCAAGAGAAGTTTAGTATTCCTAATTCCCATGTGGCAACATATATTTCCATAATATATTCTCCAACCATGATTATGATTCTTACTCATGGACTTCCCTAAGACTTATGGTTATTAGTCCTAGTCTAGTGCATGACACATGAGGTAGTGAACCATAACCGTTTCTTCTTTTATCCGAGCTCTCTCTTAATCTAAGGATATCAACTTCTATCCAAGCTCCCTCTTAATGTAGGGAGACTTAACTTATTCTTTTGGTGTTGGAGAAACTTTCATGGATTCCATCATACTTATTAGCTTCTCATCTTCATGATGTACCTGCACATATTTAGTTAGAAAGTACAAACAAAAATATAGAAGCATAAAGTTAGCCATATCAGAGTTATGGAAGCATTTTCAACTTTATACATATAAGATATCTACACAAGAGACATATACTCTTCAACATTTTTCTAGGGACTTTTATCATAAACCGTAGACTATTTCACAATGTCTTTTCATTCTATCTAGGGTTTTAATATTTCTTTCAAAGGTATAATATACCTTTCTATGACATTTATTAAACCTTAGAACCAATATAGATCTAAAATATATCTAACAATCTTCAAAATTCATATGTCAGACTTTCCACTAGGGATTCATACAAATCCTAGATTTTATATAAAAGAGTTAATCAATATTAACCACAACCCAGACATTGTCATGATCAGCTTTCACTAGAGTTAGATGCATACCCCATATTTCAAATCATTTCTCAAAACATAACATGAAGGGCTTCTACTAGGGTTTAGTGTAAATCCTAGAATTCAATAAACACATCATACATTACTTACTCTAGGATTCTATGTAAACCCTATATTTTATAAATTCTTATCACACATAGATCCAACTCAACATACATACTAGAGAATTTAATCATAACTAGGATTTATTTATAAACCCTATACTTTTCAATCATCATCCTAAATCTTTTAAAACTTTGACTAAGGTTTGTCTCAAAACTCTAGAACTCGAGATCATTAGAAATTAGGTTAACACACATATCTAGGAGATCACCATTATAATCACATCATATATTAGTCAACATTAATACACACACACACACACACACACACATATATATATTCATAGATTAGGCTAGGGATTCAATCAAGAGAACATATACCTAGGATTTCCTAGGACTTTCTGTAACAAGCGTTTTACCTGTAGACCTAACCAAACCTTAGGGTCTCAGTTCATTGTCAAAGCAAACCCTTATTATATCAAACTTCAGGGGTTCAGGATTTCGAACAACATTATTTTAACTCAAGCAAGTCTAGAGGTTCCATGATCATATCAAAATCCCAAACTCGACATTATCAATACATTAATCAGAATAAAAATAAATATCCCTAATTAGGTTTATGGTTTCACATATCATCAAAATACCCTTATGTTAGGATTTTCTAGAGAAAATTCTTAAGGTTCTATTTATATAAGAAATAAAAGGTGTGTAAGGTGGGTAGATTCATCAGGTGACGAATCATCCCAAACAAGAATCCTTTTAGGATTCAGTAGAGCTAGGCACGACAATAGTTAGTAACAAAGAAATGGATATTTCAAAGAGAGTATCAAGAATATATATTTTCAATACATACCTTTGATTCTTTGACAAGCCTTTTGACTTGTGTGGCCTCCTTGTTTGATCCTTGAAGCCTTCTCCATGATTCTTGAATATTTATTAGATTGATTCGTAGGCAAGGAATAGAGGTAGACAAGTGATTAGTATTTAATATCATCAAAATATTAAATAAGTATATGAATAAAAATAGGGGGAATGAGATACTTAAATTGAGGATTTGTTGTGGGCTCCCTCCTAAGCTTGAGGGAAAACCTAAACTTATAAAACAAAGAAATACATATCCAAGAAGATGTCAAACCTATACTACATAAAATATACAAATGAAACATAAGATGGAAGGGGCTTAGTAGTGCAAGTCCCTTAGTTCTTCTTCAGTCTTTTCTTTCTTGGGGGGTGATGTTTCTTCAACCATGTTTTCATGATCTCTATCTCTTTTCCTAGTTGTAGGGTTTTCAGGACAATCACTTCTATAGTGTCCCATCTTGTGAGGATGATAACACTCGATCTTGGACATGTCAACCTTCTTCTTTGGTGCCTTCTTCTTGAATATTCCTTTATGATGAGCAACGTAAGAATTTGATACTTATTCATTGTTTGTTACCATGGAGACTCTTAATTATTCTTCACTTCATGTTTTCCATAGCTCTTCAAAGGTGGGTGTTTCTTTCCAGTTGCTGAGAGATGAAGCAAAGGAACCCTAAGAAGATGGTAGTCCCAAGATGGTTGTAATCACTAGTTCTTTATCTGGTACTATTTCATCAATGGCAAGAAGCTTATACCTTATCCTTGTTATCCTCACAAATAAAGAGGAAACATTATCCTCCTCTGTCATCTTAGTATTTCTTATTTCATTCTTCAGGCTTTCCACTTTTCCAATATTTTTGAAGGTGAATAGTTTTGAAAAAGCCTCATACATTTCTTGAGCATGATCAATATTTGATATGAAGGGGACAAGATTGTCCTTTATGTTTTCAACCAACAAATCCATGGATACTTGTTCCAATTCTCTATACTTCACCTTATCAGCATCACTTGATTCTTCTGTAGACCTTTTCACTTTTCCTTTGACTAAATATAAGGCCTTATTCTTTTCAAGGATGATGTCAATCCTTTTCTTCCAAGACCTATAATTTGTAGCTCATTCATTCTTGTCTCTCCTTTGATAGTTTTAGACATATTTGAAGATAGTGGAGACACCTTTCCTTTAGTGAACTTCTTATGAATTCCTTAATCAAGTCCTTAAGATTGACTTTTTCCTTCTTATTTCACCAATGCTCTGATACCATGTTAAAGAATCAGAAAGGCACAAAGATCCTCTTGTTATTGATTATTTACTTGTGATATTATTTAGTTATTGTTATGTTCTTCTTATACGTCTTCTTATTATTTCATTAATCAAATATCAAAGCAAATACACATATATCAAGGATACCAAATGTAGGCCATCAACCATGGAAAAACCCTCCTCGAGGGGAAAACCCAGACAAGATAATTCTTCCTTTCAACAGTGATTCTTGAGACTCTAGACCTTGACCCAGACGTCCTCCACACCAAGTTAGCCTTCCTTGTGATCCTTCATGAATCTGGTAGCAGCAATAGGAGTAGTAGCATTGAAACTTCAACCTTTCTCCTTGAGAGTTCGATATTGAGATAGAGACTTCGATCTAACTTAAAAGACTTCAATTTAGGCCCAATACAATTTCTCCAAGCAGCAACATCCTACATAATCAAATTCAAATTCTCCTTCACTTAACAACGGTAACCTGGTAGCAATTGGTGCAACAAAAAAACTTTACGAACTTCAATTTCCCAAATTGTAGCTCGAAATCCAGAGAGAGTAGTGCCAAAATTTCAATTTTCTTCAACTCTATAAGTGTGCCAAAAATCGAACCCAGAAAGTCCTTCTCCAAAATTTCGCAAATTTTCCTTGTTGCAGTTGCTAGATCGAATTTATGTGTTGCATATTGATGTCTTCAAGTGATTTTGATTCCACTATATATATAAGCTTCTGATGGGTTTGAATTACTGGGTTTGAGGCCGACTTGGTGTGGAGGCTTCATAAATCATATTTTACTCAATACTTGACCTAATTGCGGGATTCAAAAGCCCAATATGGATCAATTTAAATCTCCAATAATCTGTTATGAAACCAACTCACAAAATAGAAGAAAAGATAGATCAACGACTTAGAAATTAGCCTCTTCGAGGGGGAAACCTCCTTTACATTACAAAAATGAAAGTTTCTTAGATAATACAAATGACAAAACCTCCTATATATATATATGAGTCCAGTGGGTGACGATATAATCCTAGCCCACATAACAATAACAATGTAAGGGCACAACAATAACAATAATGGGATTTTATAGGGCACAATAATAAAAATATGGGGACTACATGGGCACAACAATAACAATAAGGGGGCTATACTATCAATAACAATGATGGGATACATTAGTAATATAGGGACCTAGCATGCCCATCTCCTTCAAAAAAGTGTTTTCCTCAACGCTTGATTAGTTCTAGATGCTTCTGTATAAGATTCTCATCCTCCCATGTTGAATCTTCAGTGCTTAAGTTCTTCCACTCAATGAGATACTCTGAAATTGATCAATTTCATAGCTTTCGAGTTATTGTTTATGTGACTGCTTCAGGTTCCAATATGATTTCTCCTTCTTCATCAAGTTCTGTATATATCGTTTGAACTAGGAGCTTGTCACCTATAACCTTATTTAAGCATGAAACATGGAAAACTCGGTGCACTTAGGAAGATGCAGGAAGCTCCAATTTGTATGCCATAGTACAATTATTTTGCAACACCTTGTAAGGACCATAATACTTTTGTGATAATTTATTATCCTTATTAGCTTGCTTGAGGGACATTTTTTGTATGGTTGTAGCCATAAAAATACCCATTCGCCTACATCAAAACTTCTTTCCCTGCAATAATGATCTTCCTGTTGTTTCATTCAATTTTACGCCAAAGTGTGGTTATCATTTAAGATTTGGAGAGCTTTTTGTTGATGCTCAATGTGATCTTCCACTACCTGAACCTTAGAATTTTCTCTTAAAGATGATGTGATGGATAGTGGATGATATCCATAAAGTACCATAAATCGGGCCATTTTTGCTGCAGTATGGAAGGAAGTGTTATACCACAATTCAGCCAGTGGTAACCACTTGACCCATTGTGTTTGTTTATCAGATACAAAGAAACAAAGATATCCTTCCAAAAAAAATTCCACTATCTCACTTTTCCCATTAGGTTGAGGATGATGTGATGAGCTATGAGCTAATTGAGTACCCAAACAAAAAAATAATTCCGTCCAAAAATTTCCTGAAAAATGGTATCTTTGTCACTTATAATGATCTTTGGGTTTCCATGTAGCTTTTGAAATGTTTCCATAAATTCAATAGCAACTGTAATAGATTTAAATGGATGAGATAATGCACAAAACTGTGCATACTTGGTAATTTTGTCAACAACCACCATGATGGCAGTATTTCCTTAGGACTTAGGTAAACCTATGATCAAATCCATCGAAACCTCCTCCCAACGTTGACTTGGAATGGATAAATACTACAAGGAAAAGACCCTCTAGTGGAGGTTATAAAGGAGGTTTTTAGTGTTATAAAATTGGCCAACTTTGTCAAAAAATCATTTTCTACAACATCCGTTTTTGATAACGGAGGTTTTGACACAACTTCAACACAACTAAAAAAAATTGGGTGGTCGGAGGTTTTTGTTAGGTCCTTATATTATTAGTGTATTCCCATATTGTTGTTAGTGTAGCCCCCCTTATCATTATTTTTGTACCCCTGTAACCCCCATATTGTTATTATTGTGCCCTTACATTATTATTGTTAGGTCGGCTAGGATTATTTTGTGACCCCATGGACTCCTATATATAGAAAGGAGGTTTTGTCATTTGTATCATCCAAGAATTGTTCATTTATGTAATGTAAAGGATGTTACCCCCTCGAAGTGGCTTATTTCTAAGGCGTTTATCTCTCTTTTCTTCTATTTTTGGAGCAGGTTTCATAACATTTGGTATCAGAGCTTTGGATTCTAGGGTTTCACCGATCCAAACAGGTCATCATGGAATTTTCTCTATAACTTTTTTCTACTAAGTTTTAGAAGCTGAAATCATCAGTCAGATCTTGGTTTGCAATATTTTTAGAGATATGATCTGTTGAATTTAGGGTTTTTGCAGGCTCCTTAATTTCATCTAAAAGAGGTAACCTTGGGAAAATTGTCATAACTCTCTCTCTGAGCATCAGATTGGAATTCTGTAAAAAGTAACCAAAATTAAACAGACTGTAGTTTCCTGTATATCGATTTCAAAGCCGAAGGAGGAAATAGTGACATGTGGCACGTCGTACAAGTTCGCTCTACTGAAACAACCCATGATTAGGTCATTGTGGGAGATTGGGCATAACTTTTCCTTGAAACATCCAAATCAGGTCTGACCTATGGCATTGAAAATAAGATGTAGAGGGATACTACAGGACCAAATTTTAGATATTGAAGATCAAAAATTACAAAGATACATCAGTTTCAATATCGAGCTCCACAAAAGCAAGAAAAAGGTGTGTATTTTATTTTTCAAACTGCATAATTCTTGTTTGAAAATTCAATTTGAAGTGTTTCCAAGGGAATATTAAAGCATAGATATCAGTATTGGGTTCTAAAACTCCCCCTAAAAAAAATTCAACACCCATTAAGCCCTCAGAAGTCTCTACTATGACTCATGAAGAGGAAGAAGTGCAACATGATATATCAAAATTACAAGAGCAAGTGCACCAAATTTCACTCTCGCAAAGAGCAAAAAAAAAAAATGAAATGGAAGTTTTGAAGAAAGGCATGGAAGCTAAGATGAATGGCATGGAAGCTAAGATGGATGCCATGGAAGCTAAGATCGATGAAAAAATGAAATACAACATGGAAAACATGAAGAATGATCTAAAATCAGGCATGGAAGGTTTGAAGGAAGGTTTGACAAAGTTGATACAAGAAATGATTCCTAATGGTGAAAAGATAGTAGAGGAAACTCATGATGAGAAAAAAATAAATGTTAATATTGATTTCATAAACTCTAATGTTGGATGGAAGAACCACCATATTCCAAAGATGCATATGAGGAAGTTTGATGGCAAGGATCCCATAACATGGATACTACAGATTGAGCAATATTTTGAAATCAATAATGTGCAAAACACACAAAAGGTACGCATTGAAACTTTACATTTAGAACAAAGTACATTTGTATGGTATCGATGGCTTTGATCCCGTAAGAAAATTGTCACTTGGTCAATTTTTATGGAGGAAATGATAACACATTATGAGGATACAAAGTGCAACATCTTCTTTAGCCAATTGATAAATCTAAAAAAAAACGGTTCAGTGGTGGAGCACATTGAGGACTTCCAAAAAATTGATTATAAGGGTAACTTTTATTCCAGAGGAATATGGGATTGATATCTTCATAAGGACTTTAAAGGATAACATCCAACATCAGGTTCGCCTTTGGGAACCTGATTCATTCGAGAAGGCATTCAGGTTGGCAAGAAAAATTGAATGTAAAATTATGGCGACAAAGAAGCCTACCACTCACATAAATAAAGATGGAAGTGTTGCTACTCCTAGACTTCCACAACCTACAATGTTGACACCACAACAATTGGAAGAAAAAAGATCAAAAGGGATTTTCTACAGTTGTGATAGCAAATAAACTAAAGGTCATAAGTGTGCTAAGAAGAAATTATTTTGCATAGATTGTGAAGAGGAGGAATAAAATGAACAAGAAACTTCAAAAGAAGAGAATATGCACCAGGAACCAACCCTAGAAGAAGAAGAAATGAGTCTGACCATATAGTGTAATGCATTGGCAGGAATTGCCACTCCTCAAACTCTCAAGATAGAAGGACATATCAAGAAGAAAAAGGTAATAGTGTTGACTGATTCGGGTAGTACCCATAATTTTATTCATTGTAAGGTAGCCAAGGAATTGAATTGCTTCCTATACCCAGCACCAAAATTTAAAGTGATGGTTGCAAATGGAGCAACTATAAATTGCTCTAGAAAATTCCATAATATCAAGCTAACCATGGAGGAATATGTATTGAACAATCCAATGCTTTCCATTCTAATGGGAGGTGTTCATATTGTACTAGGAGTACAATGGTTAAAATATTTGGGGAAGGTAGCTTTTAATTTTCAAGAACTTTTCTTGCATTTTTTTTCAGAAGGAAACGAAGTTGAATTACAGGGTATCACAGGGAAGCCGAGAAAGATAATTGTTATACCATTTTTTGGTCATCTAATCCATTGTTATTATATGGACCCAAGTACACCAAGTAAGACCAATTTTACCCCAAGTAAAATTGCATTCACTATGAAAAATAACTTAGTAAACCACCTTTATTAAGTTGTTTATGGTCTAAACAGGAAACCCCATGGGGAAACATTAAATAAATCCATATTTGTTTGATTTTTCCTCAAGGAATAATTAGTTAAACAACAATTTAATTAATATTCCTGGTTATATTTAACCCAAAACAAGGAAATTAATTAGATAAATCATTATTTATCTTATTATTTTCTAAGAATAATTATTTAAACCTTATTTAAATAATATTCTTTGTTAAATATGACTACATCACCCTTAAATAATTAAATAAATCATTATTTATTTGATTATTACTCAACCACATCCTTAAAATGATAAATAAATCATTTATTTATTTATTATTTACAAATAAAGGGATTTGACCCAAGTCAAATTCCTTTTCCCTCCAACAAATATAATAAATATTCCATAAAAGTTGGATCTTGATTTGGTTAATAATATTTTAACTATGCACCAATATCTAGACTAACTCAATATTTTGTTATAAATAGAAGGGTTTTCCCATTCATTTGTCACCTTTTGTTGCCTAAAGATCACTCTGGATCTCAACTCTTGGTCTGGCTATTGATCCATCATCATAGCCATATTTTTCCATTTTTGCCTGGGTTTTCTACACCATCAAGAGAGAGGAACTCTAAATCTGAAGTGTTGAGGACTTACAAGAACCCATCCCATTGAGGAGAACAGGGAACACCCTCTTGCGTTTTCCTCCCAGGTGCCATTAATAAAAATTTCATTGGATATATTCTTGTCTTGTCTATTGGATCTATGGAACAAATCTTATTTTTCTACTGTTTAATGTCTTCTAATGCATAGATCTAGATTTTTGCAGCATTTGTCTTGATCATCTAACTGCAAATCTGAAGATATTAGCAGTCATTTCTGCTGTTAGGGCTGTTTGTTATGCACAGTTAAAGTGGTCTTTTTTCATACACCTCGAATCAATATTCATAGTAACAACTGGCGATTCCACACGGGTTTACAATTACGACCGTTGTCGTTTTTCTTATCCTTGCATATCCAGCTGTTTTAAACCCTAGGATTTATCTTCAGCCCCTTGTTTTTTCTTTTCTTGATGTTTTTTTTAACCTATAAAACCTTAAAACGATAAAAATTCTGACTTCCGTGTGTTTTTGGACCTATTGTGCAGGTGACAGACATCAGCCGCAGCTGAGACGACAAATTTTTCTGAAACCTGCCATCGAGAGTGCCGAAAGTGCAGGTTGCACTTTTCAGCCCAAAACCTATTACCTGGATCTCCAGGGCACACTTTACTGCCCAAAAAGTGCAACCTCTACTGAAAACAAGTCAGAAACTGCGACCTGGACTTTTTGCAGGGATTTTTCTGAAAGTTTTTTGGGTTTGTCTGAGCCTCTGTTCAGGGTTTTCTGACCTCCGCCTCTACCCATTTTGGACCTGTATTTGTTCTTTTTCACTCACCTAAGTGGGAACCTAGCCCCCTAGGGCTTCATAACCTCCACTTTTTGTGGATGAGTTTTTGCTATTGCAGGTTGTCTGAAATTTCAGAGTCTTCACTCATTTTTTCAGATCTGATACCTCACCTTCAAATCCACTTAAAATCGGCTTCTTATCCATCCAAATCTCCTCATTTAGCTTTGTTTGGGTTTTCCTTTAGGGTGCACTCCACTTCCCTCCTGGAGATAGCCTTTCGCCACCTCTTTTTACAATAATTTTTCTGTTGATCTGTTGTTGTTTCTGCACCACTTTCCAACAGATTTTGTCTGTTAGATCCCTATCCCTTCTGACCTTAGATCTATTGGCTGTTTTAGTGTGTTTTTATTAGTTTTTTCACTCACCTATAGACTAGTTGTTGAGAGACCCACCTTCTTGGGTTTAGATTATTGCATTATTAGCTATTTATTTTCTGTTTTGCAGGCTTATATACTGTCATTTGTAGGTTTTTTACCGCTATACAACACACTTTTTTCTTTTTCTCTACAAATGTCTGGGTTTAAAAATTAAAATTTACACACTTTTACACACACACCCTAAGTGAAAAAGGGCTTGGTTAACACTGCCAAGAAAAGACTCTAAAACATTGAAATCAATTGATCTTGCACCTCTCTGCCCTTGTTTCAACATTGTAATCAGTTGATCCTGCACCTCCTTGCCCTTGTCGTTCTCTTTTTCCTTTGTGTCGTGTTTTTTTCATCACCATTGTGCCACCAAGGCATTCATCCCGGAGAATTCTTGGCCTTCATCCTCAGTTTCCAGTAGGAATACTTACTCCTCCGCATAGGATTCGAGTTAGTCCTCCACCGAGTCCGCACACTGACTCTTCTTCTGGTCCTTCGAGTTCTCCCTCTCGTTCCGCCTTCATTTCTCCCCCTGACACCTTCACCATGTCTGGTGCAGGCCCTTATGCTGGTGGCAACCCCAGCCCTTCGGTTGGGAATACCACTAGTAGGACCACTACAGACGCTACCCCGACTATGCCCTTGCTCCCCTTAATGGCAGGCCTTAGCCTCCCCGACTTGGACCGGTTGATAAATGACCCTATACACCATGACGCTAGTTGGCCTGCTATGCCGACAAAGCTCCCTTCCGACATCCAAAAGTTTGAAGGCCTTGCTGGAGAATACCCTTCAAATCATGTTCGATCTTTCCACATGTTGTGTTCATCTAAATCCATTACCGATGACTCTATCCATCTTCGGTTGTTCCAACGAATGCTTACAGGTGACGCTTCTAAGTGGTATGTTGATTAGGCCACTTCCTCTCATACCACCTTTGTGACTCTTGCCCGGGCTTTTTTATCTTACTTCCAGCTTCCCCTTCGTTATGACACTGGTATCGAACTTTTGAATTATTTTCATCAATCATCTGCGACCCACCTATCCGATCATGTCCGGGAATGGTGGAGAAGAAAGAGCCTATGTCAATTCCCTACCTTCGAAGACCGTGTCTACATGGACTGGTTCCTTAGATCTCTCTTGCCTCCTATCGAGAAATATGTCGCATTTCATTTTCCTCAAACCAAAGAAGCGGCCCTCCAAATGGCGTTAAAATATGACCTGATCTACGCTCAGACGGGTTATGTTTATACCATTCTACCTGATCTCCCCAAAACCGGTGGTGCCAACGCACTGGGGGCACCTCATGCCAAGGGCGGTGATTTTGGAGCTCTCTCTCATCCATACGCTCAACCTCCCATGGGTTATGGTTTTCCTGGGGGCGGGGGCAGCACCTCCCGCACTTTCCCCCCTCCTGGTAGCACGTATCCCGGATACGACATGCCTCCTCTTTTGGCCCAACCTCCTGTTTACCACGCTGTTACCCAAACCCCTTATCTATATCCGCATCTTGGTGCTCCATCTCCTCCAAAATCAGCACCTCCACCTCCCTCGCCTGCTCAACCCCCGTAATAGCAGTCACCGCCCCCGTAATAGCAGGTGGATGCACAACAAGGATTTGTGGCTACCCAACCACCTGAAGGTCAGGTGGCCACTCAACCTCTTCTATCTGGTTCCCCTAATTACCAGATTCTCATGATGTCCTCTGATCATCCTTCTGAACCTTCTTCTCCTGGCCCTTCACCGTCAGCTGGTACTCATGACCCCCCTTACCCTCCTGGAATGGTTCCTCCAGGCCTTAACCATCTTGGAGCCGTCCCGCCTGGTCATTACCCATTTGGTCAGATACCATTACTAACTCCCCCACCAGGAGTGTACACAGTACCTGTTATGGCCACCCTCTCTCTTCCTAACTTGACCCTTGGGATTCCCGTCTGGTACCTCGATCTTCCAGCCGCTACCCCTCCTGGTCAACCCAAACCTTATCTTTCTTTGACCCTGGTCCAACTGGTCCCTATGAATTCTCCCACTGCAACAGTGCCTCATTCACCTCAATAGAAACCACCTCCCATTGCGACCGCTTCGCATAAGAAGGGCAAAGCTCGCAAGGGGCATCAAAGGACAAGGCTGCCCCGACAAACCCTGCCTCCTTTTGACCTCCAAAGCGTACCATCCAGTGTGCTTTATGTGATGTCATCGGCCACGCCACCCATACTTGTCTGGAGTTGCCTCACCTTAAGTCCATGGTCAATGAGACGTTTCCAGAGTCTGATATCCCAAAGGTATATGTCACTATACCGGATTCAGTCCCGAAACTCAAGTCTTTGCGCACAAATCACCCTTGCGCTTTGTGTCATTTCCATGGCCACTATACTCACCTCTGTCCCCACCTTGAAGAGTACCGCTCCTCTTTGGAAGAGGTTCGCCAATTTGAGGCCAAGCGCAATGAGTCCACCGCTCCCTTATTTGCGCATTTTGCTTCGGCAAAACCAGAGGACACGAATGCTCCCATTCACATTCCCCCTCCTGATGTCGAGATGACGAAGCCTTCACCCACCATTTTCTACCTATCATCATCCATGAGACCCTCGGTAGAAGTCCCCTTGGAGACTTCCCATGATGTTTCGCTTGACATCCCTTCAGCGATCACCCTGGGCTCAACATTGGTAGATCCTTTATCTGAATATTTGTCTGTCACCACTTGTGACGATGCACATGTGAACCTCTCTTCTCAAGATGATGAGTCTGGTAGCTTCGCCACGTCAAATGGTATTTCTTTCACCAGTCAACCCATCCTCTATTACGATGACGACATTGTGGAAGCAGTCACCACCCCTGACTTTATCTATCTCCCCTTACATCGAACTCATGCATTCAAACCACATGCACTTTGTGGCCATTACATTGACACCCAATATTTGTGTAAGGGGGCACCCCTATTTTAGAGACCAGGAGAAGCAATTCTCCACAACTCTCCTAGTGAATCTAGTCATGTCGACTCTAGTCCCATTATTCTTCCACATTTAGAAGAATCTCTAGAGTCCCATATCACTTCATATCACTCTAGGGATGATACCCCTCATCATTCCTTCATATTACATCAGCAACCTAGTCTCATAGACATTGTGGTTGACCAAAATATGAGTTTTCTAGGAGAACATCAGTTCATTATCCCTAAGTCCTACCTTTGGGATAGCAACACCATGTACGCCAACCCAGAAACTTAAAGTCCATTTGATTCATATATGCAGTACCAAAAGAGATTGGTAATCGTCTATTTCCTTTCTCAAACTGCATAACCATACCGAAAACAAGTGGCACACCACATCATTAAAAAAATTTTAGATATCCCTTTTTCTAAATACATTTTGGCATTTCCATAACATGCCCGGGGGCACCCATGCCCCTCAACCATAAAATTCTGGATCTCAGCCCATAACAACACTGAAATCCCCTTTCTCTGACAGGTCACACTTTCCAAGTCCTTCCCTGGGACAAGTAGCAGTTTTCTGCCCAGTACCTCCTACCCAGGTCACAGAACAGACCCCCACAAAAGTACGACCTAGCCTGTTCATGAGCTCTGGGTACCTAAGCTGTTCAACTCACTAAAATGAAAAGTAGGATGAGACATCTTACCTACAATTATCGGATCTTAAATTCCAATAGTCAGTTTATCCGCTACAACTGTCGCAAGATTTAAGGCCTCCTCTCCTCACGATATTAACCACAGTTCCATTGGCAAATAAGTGAATCTGGAAGGAAAATGCCTTATTAAAAGAAAACCCCTGATTTTTCTTTAGCTTACTATGACCAAACCGTAGCTCAGTTTGATGAACCGTCTATACCATTGGAAGGATCCCACCAAGCCCTCAAATGGGTATCTATTAGCTTTTTGTGATTTGATACTTTTCCAGGACACATTTTTTCCAAGAAGCGCCACTTCACCCTTCCTCAAAATCGAATTTCTTCACTTGCAACACTCGTACCAGGGGCACCATGTTGCCTCCATACTTGTCCACGCTCATGTCAACTTTCGTCGTGAGTTACCATCTTGTATTCATGCTTTTATGGTCCCCATTGGACCCTTTTCCTATGTGGCAGCACCATCGAGTCACCCTTGTTTAGAGCATCCGAGTTGAGTCATCATTGCTTTCATTGAGTCTATCCCGAGTCCCTTCGCACCCCGCTATAGTCCTCCATCCTTCATTTCTTGGTCCCTCTCTCGTGTCGCACATTATGGCCTTCAGTCCCACTGTCCCTTATCCCTCATGATATTGTGTCAGTCGTTGCCAGGTCATCCATGCCATTTATGCTCTAACAAGGGAAGTCGACCGTTCGCTACTCAGTTCCCCCCATTTCATCTTCATCATTGGTGTCAATATGTAAGTCACTCTACTATTTTCCCTGCTGCCTTAGTTGAGGATCTCTTATTGCCTCACCTATGGCAGACCTCCTTCTGTCGACATCATCTCATTCATTTCAGAATACAGGTCTAGAGGGCGGTGTACCTTGGTTCTAGCTTCCAATCTTGTTCAGTGCCTCAGATCAGGAAAATTGACTCCTCATTTCCCTTTGAATTGATTGTTTCTAAGCTCCAAATCCTTTTCAGCATGATCGAGATCCGTATACTCAATGGTCCAGTGATGCAGCAGCTAACATTGGTGATTCCCAGGTGTGTGTGAGATGTCTCAGCCCTCATGAGGGGGTGGCCCTACAGGTAGCCCCCCACACACTCGGATGACCTCTTCATTACATCCTTCGATGCAGATCCATACATTTGATGATGTCAGCCTCAGCCGCTTGCAACACCTTTTTGATTGCATGTATCAGTCAGATTTTCAGAGCCCTTTCCTGTTTTCAGGGGCATCTGGGTTGCATTTACATCTCATGTACTCAGATATCATTGTACAAGTCCTGGTTGTTATCCCGGGCAGAATATGTATGTGGGATTCATTATCGTATTGTTTATCTGGCTCATGTTTATGTCAGCATTATGTCGTCTCATTGTTTTTCGGATG
This sequence comes from Pinus albicaulis, assembly GCA_034641835.2. Lineage (NCBI taxonomy): Eukaryota > Viridiplantae > Streptophyta > Pinopsida > Pinales > Pinaceae > Pinus > Pinus albicaulis. The sequence goes on from CM076572.1 coordinate 58,070,086, forward strand.
CCTTATTGTTTATACTATTGCCTCGACGGGTATAGTTATGCCTCCCCCATCGCCTATAGTAGGTACTCACTTATCAAAAAGACTTGTCACACCTGCAAGTCACCTCCTCAGGGTCTAGTTCTTTCAACACTTTGGTCTACCTTAAAATCCTCTCTCTTTGACTTCCCCATTGTTGTCTAGTGATTGAGCTCTTACAACGTACTTCGGTCATACAATTATATCCTAACACTCACACGCTGGGGGGCAATCTGTTACACCATTTTTTGGTCATCTAATCCATTGTTATTAGATGGACCCAAGTACACCAAGTAAGACCAATTCTACCCCAAGTAAAATTGCATTCACTATGAAAAATAACTTAGTAAACCACCTTTATTAAGTTGTTTATGGTCTAAACAGGAAACCCCATGGGGAAACATTAAATAAATCCATATTTGTTTGATTTTTCCTCTAGGAATAATTAGTTAAACATCAATTTAATTAATATTCCTGGTTATATTTAACCCAAAACAAGGAAATTAATTAGATAAATCATTATTTATCTTATTATTTTCTAAGAATAACTATTTAAAAATTACTTAAATAATATTCTTTTTTAAATATGACTACATCTCCCTTAAATAATTAAATAAATCATTATTATTTGATTATTACTCAACCATATCCTTAAAATGATAAATAAATCATTTATTTATTTATTATTACTTAATCACATCCTTAAAATGATAAATAAATCATTTATTTATTTATTATTTACAAATAAGGGGATTTGACTCAAGTCAATTTCCTTTTCCCTCAAACAAATATAATAAAATATTCCATAAAATTTGGATCTTGATTTGGTTAATAATATTTTAATTATGCACCAATATCTAGACTAACTCAATATTTTGTTATAAATATAAGGGTTTTCCCATTCATTTGTCACCTTTTGTTGCCTAAAGATCACTCTGGATCTCAACTCTTGGTTTGGCTATTGATCCATCATCATAGTCATATTTTTCCATTTTTGTCTGGGTTTTCTACACCATCAAGAGAGAGGAACTCTAAATCTGAAGTGCTGAGGACTTACAAGAACCCATCCCATTGAGGAGAACAGGGAACACCCTCTTGTGTTTTCCTCCCAGGTGCCATTAATAAAAATTTCATTGGATATATTCTTATCTTGTCTATTGGATCTATGGAGTAAATCTTATTTTTCTACTGTTTAATGTCTTCTAATGCATAGATCTAGATTTTTGCAGCATTTGTCTTGATCATCTAACTGTAGATATGAAGATATTAGCAGTCATTTCTGTTGTTAGGGTTGTTTGTTATGCGCAGCTAAAGTGGTATTTTTTTGTACACCTCGAATCAATATTCATACTAACAATAATAAGCTCTAATGTCATGAAAAATCTTTTTAAGAAAGAACAATGAGGCGTAATTGCATAATTATGCTCACTAGAAGTTCCAACATCAAAATCATATATTTCTCCAAATCTCCAAAAAGTCTTGGACAATCATTCCAAGGTGTTTGAAACTCCCAAAGGGCTCCCACCTATTCGTGATCATGATTATGATATTCATTTGATTCCAGTAATTTTTCCTCCAAACATCAGGCCTGACATATATCCTTATGTCCAAAAGAGTGAAATTGAAAGTATGATTGCAGAAATGTTAAAGGATCGTATAATTGAACCTAGTCAAAGCTCTTTCTCTGCTCCAGTAGTATTGGTGCGCAAGAAGGATGAATCATGGCGCATGTGTTCGGATTATAGGGAGCTCAATAAGCTCACTATTAAAGATAAATTTCTCATTCCTGTGATTGATGAATTATTGGATGAATTAAATGGAGAAATTTATTTTACCAAGTTGGATCTTCGTTCAGGATATCATCAAATTAAAATGAAGACTGAAGATATTCCGAAAACAACATTTCGAACTCATGAGGGTCATTATGAATTTTTGGTCATGCCTTTTGGCCTTACCAATGCACCTTCTACATTTCAAGGGTTGATGAATTCCATTTTCAAACCCTTCCTTAGAAAATTTGTGCTAGTATTTTTTGATGATATACTAATCTACAGCAGGTCTTGGAAGGATCATATTCAACATGTTGACAGGGTGCTCAAACTATTGCAGGAGAAACAATTATATGCAAAAACATCCAAATGTTTCTTTGGAGTACAAGAGGTGGAATATCTGGGTCATATTGTATCTCATGAGAGTGTTAAGGTAGACCCTAACAAAATTAAAGCCGTTAAGGAATGGAAATTCCCCACAACCATAAAGCAGTTGCGAGGATTTCTCGGGTTAACAGGGTATTATCGCAAGTTTGTTAAGAATTATGGGAGAATAGCAGCACCTCTAACAACATTATTGAAGAAAGATGCATTTTCATGGACTCCTGAAGCAAATAAGGCCTTTGAACATCTTAAAGAGGCAATGTGCCTAGCACCGGTCTTAGCTACGCCAGACTTCACAAAAACCTTTATTTTGGAATGTGATGCCTCAGGAAATGGAATTGGTGTTGTTTTAATGCAAGAAGGAAGACCCATTGCTTTTGAAAGTCATCTAATCAAAGGGAAGTATTTACAGAAAGCTATTTATGAGAAGGAAATGTTGGAAATACTACATGCACTAAAGAAATGGCGACATTACCTAATGGTAAGACACTTCAAGGTAAAAACTGATCATGATAGTCTTAAATACTTTTTGGAACAAAGACTATCTTCCGAAGAGCAGCAAAAATGGGTCACAAAGATGTTGGTTTATGACTTTGAAATCATCTACAAAAAAGGGAAGCTAAATGTTATAGCAGATGCACTCTCAAGAAAGGATGAAGAGGTGGAAGCATTGCTTTGTGCCATTTATATTATCCAACCATATTAGATAACCAAAGCAAGGGATGAATGGAAGAAGGACGAAGAAGTGTGGACACTCATTCAAAATTTGCAGCAAGATCCTAGTACATCTGATACATTTATTTGGAAAAATGATTCCTTATGGTACAAAGATCGTTTATATCTTTGTAATAATTCCCAACTAAAACAAAATATTCTTTTGGAATTGCACACTTCTCCTTTAGGAGGACACTCAGGATTTTTAAAAACTTACCACAGGGTGAAGAAATAATTTTTTTGGGATGGCCTTAAATCTAATATTCAAAAGTTTGTGGCGGAATGTTTGGTTTTCTAGCAAAATAAAGTTGAGACAATTAAGACCCCGGGTCTTCTACAACCTTTATCCATTCCAAGTCAATGTTGGGAGGAGATTTCAATGGATTTTATCACAGGTTTACCTAAGTCCAAAGGAAAGAGTGTCATCATGGTGGTAGTTGATAGACTTACCAAGTATGCACACTTTTGTGCATTATCTCATCAATTTAAAGCATGTAAAGTTGCTACTACATTTATGGAAACAATTCAAAAACTACATGGAAACCCAAAGATTATTATAAGTGACAGAGATCCCATTTTTACTAGAAATTTTTTGAAAGAATTATTTTCTTGTTTGGGTACTCAACTAGCTCATAGTTCATCTTATCATCCTCAATCCAATGGGAAAACTGAGATAGTGAACAAATTTTTGAAACGATATATTCGTTGTTTTGGGTCAAGTGGTTACCTCTAGCTGAATGGTGGTATAACACTTCCTTCCATACTACAACAAAAATGACCCCATTTATGGCACTTTATGGATATCATCCACCGTCCATCACATCATATTTAAGAGGAAATTCTAAGGTTCAAGTAGTAGAATATCACATCGAGCATCAACAACAAGTTCCCCAACTCTTAAAGGATAACCTAAATTTGGCACAAAATCGAATGAAACAATAGGCATATCAACATCGTAGTGAGATAAGTTTTGACGTAGGAGACTAGCTATTTTTACGACTACAACCATACAAACAAATTTCCCTCAAGAAAGCTGAGAAGGATAATAAATTATCGCCAAAGTACTATCCTTACAAGGTGTTGCAAAGGATTGGTACTATGGCATACAAATTGGAGCTTCCATATTCTTCTCAAGTGCATCCAATTTCCCATGTTTCATCCTTAAATAAGGTTATAGGTGAAAAACTTATAGTTCAAACAATATTGCCAGAACTTGATGAGGAAGGAAAAATCATATTGGAACCTGAAGCATTCATGGAAACAAGAACTCGATAGCTACGAAATCAATCAATTTCAGAGTATCTCATCAAGTGGAAGAACTTACCCATTGAAGATTCTACATGGGAGGATGAGAATTTTATACAGAAGCATCCAGAGCTATTCAAGCGTTGAGGACAACACTTTTTTGGAGAGGGGCATGTTAGGTCCCTATATTACTAGTGTAGTCCCTTTTAGTTGTTATTGTAGCCCCCCTTATTTTTATTGTTGTACCCCTGTAACCCCCATATTGTTATTATTGTGCCCTTAAATTATTATTGTTAGGTCGGCTAGGATTATTTTGTGACCCTATGGACTCCTATATATAGAAAAGAGGTTTTTTCATTTGTATCATCCAAGAATTGTTCATTTATGTAATGTAAAGGAGCTTTCCCCCTCGAAGTGGCTTATTTTTAAGGCGTTTATCTCTCTTTTATTCTATTTTTGGAGTTGGTTTCATAACAGATTTTCTCATCGGTGTATGCATCATGTGTGAACGCACCGATGCATTTTACCCTATATGCACCAGTACTGTAAATATACCAGCATCGGGATGGAAAACAAATTTCGGAAGCCTTGGGGCATTTAGCAATGTCTCAGTGCGTGTCACCCACAATGCCGCACCGAGCCAATAGAAGGTGCATGCACTGGTGCTGTTAAGGTGTAACAACACACCGGGCCGTTTAGGTGTTAAAATGCACCTAGACGTTAAGTTATAAAAATGCATTGGCACATTAAAGGCAAACCATACCGTTGGATGCAACGCTTATTTGCCCACCTAGGTGGTAGTCGTCGATAAAGCACACCGGGCATTCTAATTGATATTGTATTTGGTGTGGTGCCCATAGGTTTTAGAAATGCATCGGTGCATTGTATCATACAAACACACCAGTGTGCAGTAAATAACACACACTTGTGTTCATTTTCTATTTTTTAGAAACATCGACCTCTAACAGTGCAATTATTGTGATTTTTTAAAATTCATTATTTGTCCAAAGTCGACACATATCTAATAACAATATTCATATCAATTGAATTTTTATTAGTGCATTTGAATGTGATGTTTGGATGATTTTTTTATATCATATAATCAGATTTCACATCTCCTCATTATAATATTTAATCATCCATGTATTTAATCAGTGATGTAACATTTTACAGCGACAATGGAGAACGCAATAGAATAAATTAAAACGTATTTTATTATATATATATGAATAAGACACTCTTTCTCATACAAAATTTGACAATTATTGGTATCCCTTTGTCTTTCAATTGGGACACTATGTCCATTACATTAAACAAAATATGTGATTTCATAGACAAATATTTCAAAAATTACAATGCCTTACTTTGATATCCAAACATATTGATCATCATTCTTCGTTGGAACTCTTTTCAATGCTACTTTGATATCCAAACATATTGATCATCATTCTTCATTGGAACTCTTTTCAATGCTCGAGCAACTTCCATGACTTTGGTTTTTGGAGGAATGTTTTGTTCATTGTGTTGATTTTTTTCCTCTTCTTCAAGTTCCATCTACAAACATAAAAATAAAGTGTAATGAGTTTATATACACTGGTGAGAATAATGAAAATTGTAATATTAAATAATATACATCAATGTAAATTGAAAAGAAATGTACCATAGGAGGAATTGACTCGTGAACTACACACATTCTTTCAAAACCAAATTTAATTCCATCTTTCAACAATTCATTTGTTGGCGCAGTTCCATACTTTGTTTCTTGCAAGTTTTACACCCCATAACAAATCATAGATTTAATATAAAAGGTTTTTTGTTCTATTAATTATAGACCGAGCGAAGTAAAACAAGATAGGTGCTTACAAATTCCACAATTAATTTTTGATATGTAAACATATACTGACAACCCATATTTAACCCAATGTCAATCAATTCTTTTGATAGTTCTTCTTTGTATGTTATCACCTGTTTGAGGACATTCAATGATGATTGTTGTAAAACAACTTAAAATATACAAAAATGAAATCTATTTAAGTTGTTATAAGAGAGTAACAATTACTCACAAACATAGATATCAACCATTTTCTTCCTTGTCGTACTATTTTATGTGTTGAATGGGTTCCACTTTCTTTTCTTTTCCACAAAAAAATACTTGAAAATTAATATTTAATGCTAAATTGTTTATTTATCGTACCTAATCGAAAAAATCAATGATTACATATTACATTTGAAGCACGTTGTTGTTGAGATGACTCCTCATGCGATGCAATTATATCCATTTCTTTGACCATCTCCTTGTACACCTTTTTGGACATTCCTACTAGCATATTTCTGATATCACCTCGTTCATCCTTTGAGATTTTCATAATCTTCCTAAAAATGTAACATGACAATAAACTATTTAATTTTTATATTGATATATGAAAAGTAAATATAACAAAACTAATATTTATAAATGATTTCTTTGTAGTAATATATACATATAATTCTAGAAAAAACATTTAAAGGAATATTACTTTTTCAATCCTTCTTTTTTGTTGTTATAATTTTTTTCTATTAAAAGTCTGACACGTCTCATTGACCAATTCTCTGGAAACTCATTTTGTAGTTTAAATAAATTTTGGTTCTTGGGATCATTAGATTGATTTTTGTATTGCAAGTGGAAAGAACGTCTATAAATTCATTCCACTATATCTCTCAAAGTTTTGTAAAAGTTTTTCCCCCTTCCATTAACCTCCAGCACCACTCGAGATGAGCTAGGAAGCAATTCGTTTTCATTTGCATGTTCTATTTTTTTTATTTTCCTAGAACAACATTCCTTTTCTTCGTTGTTGGTCCCTGTAGAACATTAAACATATTTGAATTAATATATTATTTGAAACATGTTATCTAATATTTTTAAGTATATTATTAATGAAAATAAAAAAAATAAACTCATATTGGATCGATAGTATTTGTTCATTGACTTGATTCATCCTTCTGCAATTTTTCCATCAAGGCTTTACGCTCTTTTGGTCTTAGATCAGAAATAATCTTATCGAGCTTCATCATTTTGTGGCTATGTGTGATACACACTAAACAATACATATTAGTTAAACTTACATATAGTTCAAAAATAATGATTTTTGTAAAGAATTTACAAAGAACTTTCCTTTTTTTCTTTTTTGGATGTGTTATCAGTATTTTTGTTACTTGAACTCTTGTCAACCATTTCTTTATCTATATGAAACTTGTACCATTCAATAATATATTTTATAAATAAATCACATATTTTTCAGTTAAAAAATAAATAAATAAATCAAGAAAATAGTGCGCCTTTCACAACTTACGCACCAAACGCGGTGTCATATGTTCTTATAAAAGCATTGCCAATACAGTAGAAACATCATATGGTGCTCTTTGTCAACAAGGAGACACAGTGTGTTATATTAATACTAGAGCACTGATTAACATAAACATAAATTAATTAAAAAAAAAAATTATCAAACAATGTTTTTTGTCATTACGCGCACAGTGCGCTATACTACAATCGCGCACCGGTGCGCTATTTTAAACAATGCGCACCAATTAAAAAAAAGTTGTTTTTTGAAAAATCGTGCAAGGGCCGACATGGATTGGGATCCGACTCTGCAAGTGGTCCTATGGATTAGATGATATACACCTATATATATAGCAATACAAACCCTATAAATCTAAAATGAAAAGCCCTAATTGTGAAGTCACATAAATAAGAAGAAGCAAGGGTTTAACGTAAGAATGGATTTTTTTGTTTTTTTACTGAATTTTAATTAAATGTAAATAGAAATAGAGATTGTAAATGATTTAATTAGTAGAATGCATAGTAAAATTTAAAACTTTTACTATGCATGTATTAAATCTAACAGAAACTGTAAAAAAAACAATTTTTACAGTAAAATTTAACAATTTTACTATACTACAGGGTTTTTGTGTGAATTACCAGATGTTTCAAATTCTGATTCTCTGAATAGTGCTGATGTTCGAAAGTATTTTTCTTCTCCACAGTGCTCTCATGCTCTCTTGCTCCAGGTATGTCTCTCGTGCAAATCCCTCCCTGAAAAATTTTGCAAAAATAATGAAATAATGAATAGCTTTTACTATTTAAAGAATTTTTTTATGAAATTAGATTTCCAAAAATCATTTGATGCCCATTTTTCATTTTATCACCTTTTTCACTTCAAAAAAATAAAATTTCACTCTTTTTTTCCCAATATTTGGTGCATTTGTTAACTAACAATACCGGTGCGTTCGTTAATAAAATCGCACCAGTGCAGTTAATAGTACATTAGCATCAATAACAATAAGTCCTTTTTTTAAGGCACTGAAATTACTTTTAGGTATGTACACCAAAATTTGTTGTAGATTTTTCTCAAATGTAGGGAGAAAATCTTATAATTATATCAAATGAAAATTCTTCAAAATCCAGCTCATTCCATAATATTTCTCGAAGTCCATCGTGGAGTTCTCCCTATCCATCTCCAGATGTAATTACTTCATATTTTATTTATATTTTCATTATCTAATTGAATTTATTTATTTTATCCATGTAAATCAACTAAATAAAATTAATGTATACAAATTTGAAGGTTCATGCAGATTCAAAATCGAGTTCAGGTGCACAAAATATTAAAACAGTTCCAAAACATCAGAAGCTCTTATCAGGAGCAACATACCGCAAGGCGCGGTTGGTAGATGAAAATGGAAAATCACTTCACCCTGCCAATTATAGCATGCCATATTCTAGCCATAATCCTGGGACAATGATGGTAATAATAATTGTTAGGTATAATGTAATTATTCAACGTCAAACCAATTAATCATGCATTGACGTGCTTACTAATTGATATCATCAATTTTGTACTAATCATGTTCAAATATATTTTTTGAAATTATTAGGATTCTATTGATGATGATTGACCTACCTGCCATCTTCCATTGCACGCCACTACAATGTAAAATCGAGAGAAAGCTGAATTAAGAGAAAAATGCGGAGAGGAATGATACCAAGAATGGTTGAATCAACCACCTATTCAATTCCCACTATGTCTAAATTCACCAATTAGGAATGACTACATCAATAATATTTCTTCACAAGATGGAAATGGAGGCAATCAAATAGAGGTTGGTATGGATGATTACTTAAGGTATATGAATGCTATGGAGACAATGTTGTTAGATGCATTCCAGAACAATGATCAGCTAGGGGATGATGCTCATATTGCTGATACTTTTTTCAAAAGTCTTAAATTTACTTCCACCACCCCTCTCTTTGGACCTGGAAATCATTCAAAGTCTACCCAGTTGGGGACAATGATGTTACTGTACAATTTGAAAATAAATTTTGGCTTGACGAATGCATTTTTCTCGGAAATTTTGAGGTAATTGACCATCGAGTCCCTTATATTTTGAGAAATATTATCACACAACCAACATTACAAATGGTAAATTTTATGAGCGTTAATAATTTTCGGCATTAATGTACATGTAATATTTCCCATGACCAACTACAGGTTATTCAAAGATAAGGTTCTTCTGAGTGATAATGTCTTGCCTGATAGTTGCGAAGAGGCAAATAAATTATTGAAAATGTTCGACGTTGAGTACATATCATATCATGCATTTCCAAATGATTGTATGCTATATATAGGAGAATATGCAGACAAAGAGATATGTCTGAAATGTGTGCATGACAGGTATGATAAATAAAAAAATAAGGGTAAATCACGTGGTCCTCCTTTTAAGATATTGAGGCACATGTCTATACTCCCAAGGATTCAAAGGCTCTTTCGTTGCAAATAATTAGCTATGTTGCAGGGATGGCATGCCTCACACAGAAGCGAGTTGGGAGTTATTTGAATCTGAACATATTCAGTAGCCATGAAGCATATAGAGGATACATGGTCCAAAAAATTCAAGGATGAAGTACGAAGTTTACGACTCAGCATAACCATGGATGGCGTCAACCCATATTCCCTCCAGAACACCAACTATTATGTTTGGCCTGTAGTAGTGATCAATAACAATATTCCCCCATGGTTGTCCGTGAAGAATGAACATCTTATGTTAGCTCTCATAATCCCTGGTAGAAGACAAGTGAAGAATATGGATGTCTACTTACAACCACTGGTAGATGAATTGAAGGAATTATGGGATGGGATAAATGTATATGATGTAGCAAGACCCGTCGCATTAGATGGGAGTTTTATGTTGTATGGCATATGTTCTTACACGACACATGATTATCCAAGCTTATGATTTTTCTCTGGTAAATTACATGTTTATTGATTTGTTTATATACGTAACAATATTCTTTCGCATATTAATTATGTTAAACACATACATGGTGTATGAGAAAGATAAACACACACAACAAGAGACTCAACACACAATGAAGGATAAGTGTGTAGCTTTCTTATTTTTCCATTATACATGATGTACATTTATAGTACAATGGTGTGACTCTTGGTTTCACATTCTAAGGTCACTTAGACTCCATTGTGACTTTTCGCATTCCACACCTACCCATGGGGGATTAGGTGTTCCAACATCCCCCCCCTTAATTCGAATGGGTATGTGTGAGTCCAAGAAGAGAGTTGTAATACAAATCTGCAAAGTATGCATGGCAGCACTTGGGCTGAATCAACTCTCTGAAATGTTAGAAAAAAGAGGTGGTTTAAGGATGACCACCAACACTGGAACACAACACTTGTTGCAGCTCTTGGAACTCTTCCAAAACTGGCAAGAGGCTGAAAGCTTCTACTAGAGGAATTGTCCCTCATAAAAAAGGGAGACCTTCAACCTAAAAGAAGGGAGGTCTACTACCTATGATGGTTTAAGGATGACCAACAACTATGGAATGCTTGAAGCATTTCCTGGAACTCAACCAAAGTTGGCAAGAAGCTGAAGGCTTCTGCTAGAGGAAGTGTTCCTCATATATGAAAGGGAGACCTTCAACCTAAAAGAAGGGAGGTCTACTACCTATGATGGTTTAAGGTTGTCCACCAAAAAAAGATGATGGTTTAATTTTGTCCACTAACCGAAGGCATGCTCATGGGCATCCATGTCTCTGGATACATCTCTGAATCTGGAATGACGAATTGTGGCTCAGCCTCGCTTGAACTACTGTTTCTTTGGCTACAACTCTGAACATGGAATGAGAGATTATGGCTCAGGCTCGCTTGATCTGACGTCGAAGCTTGTACATGACCACCATTTTCCCCCCTGTCAGGGACAAGGTGGGATGATGGCGAAAACTCAACTGCAAGTTTTCTCAATATCCGTGAACAAGTTTTGACATGTGTCTTAAACATCTTCTTGGCTGTTTATGCCCAATGCCAAGAAGCGATCCATCCAAGATGAATCTTTGTTCTTGCAGGAGGCTTGTTTCTGAAGCATCTGTCTGAAGAATGGGTGTGCCAACCACAGTGCTTGCATGGATGAAGATCAAAACAATGATCTTTCATATGGCCAACTCGATCACAGTGTTGGCATTTTTCAATTTGTTGTTGTGGAAGCATAGCAGGATCTGGAACAGCAGCAGGTGAACTGTCATACAGGAATCCGACACTTTGAAATATGATGGGCTTGGTGTAGTCTGGAATATGAAAGGACACATCCTTGTCATATCCAAGACCAGTTTTGTGCTTGTTGTGGACAAGCTCTTCCCAAGGTCTGATGATGGGCTTGAGAAGTGCAGGCTGAGTGGCTACATCTGCATGTAAATCTGCTCTACTACAAGGAACTGAATGGGAATAAACTTCAACTTTACTGACTTGCTGCTGATGGGAGTCCTTTTCAATATTCTGACAGAAACAGGTTCAGAATGGTGACTCTTTTGCTGAAGTTCATCTTGCTGAAGCTGAGATTCCAACTGCAAAAACTCAATCTTTTCTTGTGCATCTTGCAAACAACTTTGAATGTTACAAAGAGCATCCTTGCTCATTTCTACCATATCATGAACATTTGAATGAATGAGGTTATTCAACAACTCTAATGCCTCATTGATTTTAGCCATTTTTCAACAACTTAGGCTCAAAAATAAAGGGTGTCAGCTTCAACCGAAAATGCACCCATTTACAATGTGATTCAACTTAATTTCAAGAAATAAAAATGACTCAAGAGAACTTCCAACTATGGAATTCTCAAAGTACAAAATCTGCTCCTCAAATGATAGAGGACAATCAACAATTTTTCCAACAACTCAAATTTACACTTCAAGTCTTGATTGCAACTATGAATGAAGATGCAAATCAATGTTAGTTCAATACAATATTTCTGCAAAATATGCAGCAAAACAACGTGCAAGAAGCCTTTGAGGTAGCTGATTTCTCTTCTTCAAATAGATGTTTTAAAAATGATGGCAAACTTGTCTTCACATGTAAAATCTCTTTTAGAGAAAGCCACCCTTATGTCAATGTCATAAATCACAATGCAAAACTGCAATTTTCTCTATGTATTCAGTCCATTTGCTTCATATGTCAATTCCTCATTTGCTGTTGTTCATTTCCTCTCTTCCTCTCTCTCTGCTTTTTTTTTTTTTTAATAAAAAAAATAAAAAAATTAGGGAAAACAGAGGTAAAACTAGGAGAGGTTTTTACTGGGGGAGGGTGAAACTAGGGAAAGTATTTACTAGGGCAGGTAAAACCTAAGGGAGGTTTTAACTAAGGGAAGTATTATATAAGGAAGTATTAATTTAAAAAGAGAGAAATTAATTAAAAGATAAGGGGAGAAGTTGGGGAATTTTTCAAAAATTAAAAAATTAAAAAAAAAAACAAAATTAAAATGGGAAAGGGAAAGCATTGTGATGAAAGCCGAATGGGAAGCGGAATGCAGTGACGATGTGAGGGCAGGGGTAGTGGAGTAGGGGCGGGTAGGGAAGGTTTGGTTGGAGCGTATGTGAGGGTGGAGTGATAAGGGGAAGGGCGGGGTGTGTGAGTGGATAGGGGAAGGGTTAGAGTGGAGTGTGAGCAGAAGGGAGGGGGTAGCGGGATGGGTAATAGCATAGGGAGGGGCGGCTGGGATGAGTGGATGCGAGGGTTGGTAGCACATCCGTGAGGGGGGTAGGGGGGTGTGGGAACGGGTGAGGAGATGTGCTGTGAGATAGAGAGGGTCATGCGAGGGGGTGGGGTGAGTTGGTAAGGGGGATGGGATGGGTTGAGTTGGGTGTGTGTGAGAGGGGACCAAGAGTTGCAGGGCACTGGTGAGGGCGTGAGGTAGAGGGGTCGGGTGAGTTCTGTGAAGGGGTGGGTAGAGTGTTGTAGGCCGTGGGTAGGGTGGGCGAGAGGTATGCACGTGAGTGTAGAAGCGAGGGTGGTAGTGGGAGCTTGAGAGCCGAGCAGAGGGTGAGGGGTTTGGAGAGGGGTCGAGGGGGCTTTGCGAGGGGGTGGGTAGAGTGCGTAGGGTGTGAGGAGTTGAGAATGAGGGGCGTGGCTTGAGCGTAGGGGCCGAGAGAAGCGGCCGTGAGTGTTGGTGCCGTGGGAAAGGGGGATGGGGAGTAAGGGTCAAGAGTTGTTGTGTGGGGATGAGTGGAGGGGGCCATAAGGGAGAGGGGGTAGGGTACAGGGTATAGAATGTGAAAGGCCGAGTTGCGAAGTTGCAAGGGCGAGGGTAGGGCCGAGCGGCTAAGAGTTAGAATTTTTTTTTTTTTTTTAATTACAGCAGAGAGAAAATACAGAGGCTTTTAAGAAACTGTAGAATGCAGGAAATTTGAAAGAAGTTGTAGAAAAGAGTAGAATTTTTTTTTTTTTCCAAATATACAGCAGAATTAGAAATTTGCAGGGAATGCCGAAAATTTCGCCAGTAAAAACTTAGAAATTTTTTCAGTAATACTGCAGGTAGAAAACTCAGAAATTTCAGAAATTTTTCAATGACAACTCAGAAATCTTCCTTTCAGAAACCCACTTTGAAACAATATTCTCCAGCAGCTCTTCAATGCAGAAATTTAATAGGCAGAAATGCAGGAAGAAATCAGAATGAAAACCTTCAGATGCGCAATGCTGCTTTTCTTCAAAACCACTGCTGCTCTTCTTCAAAACACCTTTCTGAATGCAGCAAAATGTCTGCTGCAGAAACTCTCTAAATGCTGCAAAAATGCCAAGAATTTTTGCAGATATACACAGGCCATAAACACAAATGGCTCACTCAAGGTTGAGCTGGTTATGGACGTATTAGCTCTGATACCATGTTAAACACCATGTTAAACACATATATGGTGTATGAGAAAGATAAACACACACAACAAGAGACTCAACACACAATGAAGGATAAGCATGTAGCTTTCTTATTTTTCCATTATACATTATGTACATTTGTAGTACAATGGTATGACTCTTGGTTTCACATTCAAAGGTCACTTGGTCTCCATTGTGACTTTTCGCATTCCACACCTACCCATGGAGGATTAGGTGTTCCAACGAATTATTTAATTTGTTGTAATTGTTTTGATCTTCGTGATATTCATTAACATGTCATGCATATTGTATATAATAATTTCGCAGGTCTTGTAACAAAAGAGTATTATGGATGTAAATATTTTGGACCTTCTCTTAAATCTAGATGGCCCAACAACCTACGAGCCAATGTATAACTGCTCCAGGGTATTTCTCCTAGAAGAAGACCCTTACAAAAGAGAAACATTTGCTTTCAATGGTAAATGAGAGAGAACCCAAAGGCCTACAAGAACGACACCAGCTGAATGGCTTAGAGCATATGAGAGAGAGAAGGAGAAGGAGTTCATAGAAATGTTCGATCCAAATGGGGAGCCTATGTTCGATGATCCAAAATTCTTCGACACCTATGTTGAGAAATTTCCCATTGGGATGAAAAGGAAATATATCTTTTATAACCTCCCATATTTGGAGCATCTTGAGATTACCCACTTATTATATCCCATGCATATATTTAAAAATGTTTCATCTCCTTTATGGAGGCACATATCATCGAAACAAAGTGACACATTGGTTGTTAGGAAAGATTTTATTACTTCAAAAAAATTAAAACAAAAAACATTGCCTAAGACGATTAGAAAGTACAGGATCAGAGGTTGGTCCCTCTAATTCGTATTTCAAAGAAGGTGATGTCCCATGTATTTTAAAAAAATATTATCTTTCTTTGGCAAAGGAAGTTATAATGGGTGTGAGGGTGCCATCTTCATATGGGTCTTCACTAAGGCGTTGTTTCACCGTGGAAGACCATTTTTTGAGCTTGAAATAGCATGACCATATGAATCTTCTAGGAGTACATATAATGTCAAAAGCATGATTTTATTATTTGTTATATTAATAAATTTTATCCCATGGAGGGATCATAAAACATAACTAATTTTGTATATTATTGCACGTGTTTATAACTTTGCAGTGTCATTATCCTTGGTTCATGCATGGGTGTGTGAAACATGACTTCCCCTAAGACCTAGGACATTCCATATCTAAATTATCTGCATTTTTACATTGGATAACGTCAAAGGAGATTCATGTGGCTAGCATTCCACAGTGACGTCAAGAGATAGTTGATATTGTTTGTATGTTTGAGAAGGAATTGTCAAAGAGTTTCATGGACTTGCAAGTTCATATTCTAATCCACCTAGTAGATGAGGTTGAATTAGTTGGGGTGGTTTCTTGTCATTGGATGTTATTCTGAGAGAGGTACTTGAAGAAATTGAAAGGTTTTGTTCAACAAAGAGAAAAATCTGAGGGGTCTAAGGCAGAGGGGTACGTATCGTATGAGTATTTTTATTATGCCATTGAGTACATTAAGCATATTGACAACAAACCAAGTGCGGTGATTTGGGACGATGAAAGGGATAAAGGCAAAAGAGAATGGGGGCTTCTCCAAACGAATGGAAAAAGGCGCTTGATAAAGAGTAGGCGACTTATAATTTGTCAAATTTACACAAAGTAAATATTCACGTTGAACTTTGATATAATGTATATTATGATCTCATGTGTACTATATTTCGGTTTGATTTCATCAACGAATGCAGAAATTGAAGCAATCAATGAATTTGTTCTTTACAATTCCAAAGTGACACAACCGTGGGTTGCATTGTATGAACAAAAGAGGATGAAATGGGATAGTGATAGGAAAGAATTCAGATGGTTGAATGGTAGAAGTGTGCCTTATCCCAATCATTTAAAAGAAAATATGCCAATTATATGCCCCAACTATTGGGTTGTTGACAAAGTCAGCGAGAAATACGGTGCAACCAGTGGTTACCCGCATGATGAAGAGGATGTGCTAAACGTAGGGGTTGGGTGCAACAACTCGATAATAATATATTTATGTACATTTTAAACTTAATAATGCACCTTTGAAATGTAACACCTATATTTCATATTTAAGCAGTTGGGTTATTAGACACATGACACTATGATTTTTTAACTTTTTTATAGGTGCATTTGTTCCAATCTATGTGGGCATATGCACACAATTTTCACACAGAAAATGCCGATGATGGACACATGACACAAGACTATGGAGTGGAAGTCGAGTTCAAAATTGACAAATAATTTACAATTTTACAAATTTACAAATTTACAAATTTTACAATTTTAATAAAATTGAATCATGACAATACATACAATTCCAATTACAATTTTACAAATTCACAACACAATTAAAATTTTACAAATATTTTACATAGAATTACAATTACAATTTTACAATTTTACATACAATTACAATTACAATCATTTCATAATACAATTACAATTGCAACTACAACTTTACAAATATTTTATATACAATAATTTTACATACAATTACAATTAAAATTACAATTTCAATCACGATGTATACAATTACAAATAGCATTTGCACATGACAGTGCAAAAGAACGCAGAAGGTGAAGTACCCTTTAAACCTGTTCAAATTCTGTCAGGAACGACAAATCTGAACAGTGTCCTGAACATAAACCTCATAATAATAATGGCTTCGTCGTCATTAAAATTTTAGAAAATTACAAATTTTACAATTTTAATAAAATTGAATCATGACAATACATACAATTAAAATTACAATTTTACATATAATTACAATTAAAATTACAATTACAATTACAATTACAATTTTACATATAATTATAATCACGATACATAAAATTACAATTACAATTACCCAATTTTACAGTTACCAATACATAATATTTAATAAATATCATCATTTGATATTAAAAATAAACATCATGATCATGATAACCATCGTACAAACATCATATTCTAAAATACACATTCAAATTTGCTAACATCATCTAAGCATCATGATCATGATCATCTAAAAAAACACAAGCATTGTATAACATCATCACAACACAAACATCAAATATACATCTCATGTCAAATAACTACTATCACATACACATCTATCTGCAAGCACATAAAAAGAACATATCTAACATTACCTAACAATATACACATCATGATGGACACCAACATGTAAATTAAGTACATCAACATGAACATAAAATACATGCACCATATATATATATATATATAACTGTACAATGTCAAAAATATACAACTGTAATAGAACTGCATATAAATGTCAAATATCTGGTGGTACTACAGCAATACTATAACTAGTACTAGTCGAGGCATGCTCAGTCGATGGTGCAACCTCATGCTCAGATGGATGACATGACTGCTCCAAAGGTGCCTGCTGATTAGATGGTGCAGTCTACTCAGGAGGTGCCTACTCATCAGATGGTGCAGTCTTCTTAGGAGGTTCCTGCTGATGAATCGTTAATGGTGCAGCCTACTAAGTGGATGGTGCCTGCTCAGTCGTTGGTCGTGTCTTCTCAGGACTAGGTGCTTGCTGATATGGTGCACACTTCTCAGAAGATGTTTATTGATCAGGACTTGATGTTGGCTGCTCATCTCTGACGTGAGGTGAAGGAGGAGGAGGTGGAGTACTAGAATAATGACCACTCCCCTCATGATCATGATCATCATTTGAGATGCTCTGTTGCGCATCTCCATGATGCCTATCCCTCCTAGTCGTCAGTAGTCTAGAAGCTCCAACAATATGACGTGTAAGGGTCATCATATCGTGGGGCATGTCTCTCCAAAGATTTGTGAGCCTACAATTAGCCTAGATCTCTCTAATCGTAGCAAGGCGAACTCCCTCATCAACCAAGAGTCGACACAGTCTGTCGCCCAACTCCATCTTGAATCGGATTTCTGCCTTACGCCACATCCCCATGGGTATCTGCACCCAAGGATCATGTATATCACCCTGATCCTTCATCTCCTCGTCATGATTTACACCCGGATCATCCGGTCGGGGTGGAATCATGTCCCCAATGAATGTGCCAATATCTACAAAATATATAGTACACAACAATAATTAGACAATTTCATTAAAAATTTTAATAAAACAAGTTAAAGAACATGTTAGAATAATTTTTATTCTAATAAGTTAATTAAGACAATAAAATGAAACTATATTAATTTAAAGAAAACACTAATATTACTTCTAGCATCTGGTGGCTCATCCTATTTGAAGAGGATGTTGGTACACCCTCACCAATCCAAACCCACGTACGAACACTACACCATCATGAATGAGTGATCATCAGCACTGGCTAGCAACTCGAGTGCATCACTATATATCTTGAATGGATAGTCAAAGATGCCCCTCTTGGCCATCATCTGGCCCCACATCTACATCCGCACATGCAACATCGGCTTATGAGGTTGCTAAAAAAAATACGCCTCTTCTGCAAAAACCTCTCAAAACATAAACAAAATAACTCTGAATCAAAAGGGAAGGTCAACCTCCCACATGCCTGAGAATGACATCTATCTAATGCTATACAAACTGCCGCAAAAAAATGGCAGACCATCTCACAATTCGTGGCGTCTGGAATAAATAATCGACATAAAATAAAAGCGGGCAACTAATGTGTTTCCCATCACCAGTATAGTGTGCAATGGTCATTAGTAGTAGTGAGAGGCACCTCACCTCCTCTTGACCGAATGAAGCAATGCGTAACTAACCACCGAACACTTGAAAATCTACAGGAGAAAGTATATCGACCCTAGTGTATCTCTGGGAGTACGCCAACTCACTCCCTGTTGCATAACTGACAGGGACATCTGGGAACTGGGGCAAATCATGCCCTCTCCTTGATAGGCCAGTAATAAAATAGATGTACTCCTCAGTGGGCTCATGCCACTGGCCAGGATCGACCCAAAAAGCCTATCAGTGGGCATCCCACCTGTAGATTAGTTGTCCCAATAACCCATTGTGCCCCTTCAGGGATGTAGCCTCCTCGTAGAACTTGAGGAGTCTTACCTCCCTTAAGAGCAACTAGGTGGGTGTCATAATAGGGTGACGGTACAAAATTATCTCCCTCTCCTATACCTCCCACAACTGAATCATGTTATAATGGTCCTCCATATACTCTTGTTTTTCCCTTTGCTCTCTCCGTTGACGTCGCTGAATGATTCACATATTAAATACATTTTTTTTATTAAAAAATAAATAAATAAATAATAAATAAATATATATATATATATATATATATATATATATATATATATATATATATATATATATATATATATATATATATATATATATATATATATATATATATATATATATATATATATTTATTGAAAGAAGAAAAAAAACACTCGGTGTGCCCAAAAAAATAGTAATGCACCACTACCAGTGCTTACTTCTTTATCATGCACCGCGCATGGTGTGCATGAAAAAAGTTTTCGCACCGCGTAAACATGAAATTTTTTTGTGCGGTGCATTGACCAAACTTTCAACCCTGGGGCAGTTAGTTTGATCAATGCATCGCCTAACAACAATACATAATTAATGGTGGGGTCTTGTAAACAACCACACCGCCATGTTATTTTTAAAAATTTTATATGCTTGATGCGATTGGTAACCAACACACACCACACTGTTTTAGTGTTACAGTGGTGTGTGTTTTCTCGGTACTACACCGGAACCCATTGCAGTTTCTGTTAACATCATTCGCAGTGTGGCCTGTAAATTTAAAGGTAGAACTGCGAATGGTGCAAGCCGAACAGATTGAACGCACCGCACACAATTTTTTCTTTTTAAATGGTAAATTTTAAGTGAATTTGAAAAATTAATCCGCTAAAAGGTTAAGTTATTGAGAAACAAGTAGATTACCTACACATTTGCGCATCGAGGAGGCATCTTTGTTGAGGAATAATAAAAAACAAATTTTCCCACCATTTTCGAAAATTCGAACTCCACACAGTGAGCAATGGATGGCAACAATGCGGGAAATGGGAGCACCGATGGCAGGGCACCTTAGAGAAGAAAAAAAAACATTGGTGCTTGAGATCTCTGGAGCACTGAACAAGTAAAAATGAGGTTTTTTACAGCTGATAATTTTTTTAAAATTAGCCCTTTTTGATGCACTTGATTATGAGACACACCGAGCAGTTTTATCAGTGGTGCACCGCACATTGTTACGGTGCGTTGGATTACGGAGATGCATTGGGCCGGTTTATACGTAGAGCATTGGTGCGCTGGAGTACTGAGACTCACCAGGCCAGTTTTTATGGAGAGCATGGTGTCTCGATGTGCCAATTGATAGTACGCACCGGTGTGCTTTTCATAAAATGCACTAGTGCGTGTTATGATTAGAAACACAACACAGAAGAAAAAAAAAAATCCACAAAAACCTCCACCGACCGACCTCCTCTAGTGACCTCCGCTACAAACGGATATCTGGGCTATTTTTATAAGGGCTTCCTCAAAAACATCCGCTAGAGGGTCTTTTCCTTGTTGTGAAAGGTTGTAATAGACCTGGGGTATTAATGGTCTCAATTTTATTTTGTTGGCAAACCAAAAATTCTGCCACAAAATTTTGAATATCAGATTTAAGGCCATCCCAAAAAAAATTCCTTCTTGCCCCTGTGGTAAGTTTTTAAAAATCAAGAGTGCCCTCCTAAGAGAGAGATGTGCAATTCCAAAAGAATCTTTCGTTTGAATTGGGAATTCTTACAAAGATATAAGTGATCTTTGTACCATAATGAATCATTTTTCTCGCTAAATGTTTTATATGTACTAGGATCTTGCTGCAAATTTGAATGAGTGTCCATACCTCTTCATGATTCTTCCATTCATCCCTTGCTTCGGTTATCCACTCAGGTTGGATAATAGAATTGGCACTAAGCAATGCTTCCACATCCTCATCCTTTCTTGAGAGTGCATCTGCAACAACATTTTGCTTCCCTTTTTTTTGTGATTTAAATGTCATAACCCAACATCTTTGTGACCCATTTTTGCTGCTCTTCTGAAGATAATACTTCTTCCAAAAATTATTTAATGACTATCATGATCTATTTTTACCTTAAAGTGTCTTCCCATTAGGTAAGGTCGTCATTGCTTTAGTGCATGTAGTATTGCCAACATTTCCTTTTCATAAATGGGTTTCTGTAAATACTTTCCTTTGGTTGGATGACTTTCAAAAGAAATGGGTCTTCCTTCTTTCATTAAAACCACACCAATTCCATTTATTGAGGTATCACATTCCACAATAAAACTTTTTGTGAAGTCTCGGGTAGCTAAGACCGGTGCTTGGCACATTGCCTCTTTAAGATGTTCAAAGGCCTTAGTTTCTTCTGGAGTCCAATAAAATGTATCTTTTTTCATTAGTGATGTTAGAGGTGCTGATATTCTCCCATAATTCTTAACAAACTTGCGATAATACCTCGTTAACCCCAGAAATCCTCGAAGATGCTTTATGGTTGTGGGGATTTTCCATTACTTAATGGATTTCATTTTTTTAGGGTCTACCTTAACACCCTCATGAGATACAATATGACCCAAATATTCCACCTCATGTACTCCAAAGAAACATTTGGAGGTTTTTGCATATAATTGTATCTCCTCCGATAGTTTGAGCACCCTGTCAACATGTTGAACATGATCCTTCCAAGACTTGTTATAGATTATTATATCATCAAAAAATACTAACACAAATTTTATGGAAGGGTTTGAAAATGGAATTCATCAAACCTTGAAATGTGGAAGGTGCATTAGTAAGGCCAAAAGGCGTGACCAAAAATTCATAATGACCCTCATGAGTTATGAATGTTGTTTTTGAAATGTCTTAAGTCTTCATTATAATTTGATGATAACCAGAAGGAAGATCCAACTTGGTGAAATAAATTGATCCATGTAATTCATCCAATAATTCATCAATGATGGGGATGGGAAATTTATCTTTAATAGTGAACTTTTTGAGCTCCCTATAATCCAGACACATATGCCATGATCCATCCTTCATGTGCACCAATACTACTGGAGCAGAGAAACAACTTTGACTAGGTTGAATTATACCAACCTCTAGCATTTCCGCAACCATACGTTCAATCTAACTCTTTTGAGCATAAGGATATCTATAAGGCCTAATGTTTGGAGGAAAACTTCCTAGAATCAAATGAATAGCATGATCATGATCATGAATAGGTATGAGTCCTTTGGGAGTCTCAGACACCTTCGAATGATTGTCCAATTTTTTTTGGAGATCTGCTGAAATAGATTATTTTGATGTTTGAACCTCTAGTGAGCATAACTGTGCAATCATGCCTCGTTGTTATTTCTTCATAAGCTTTGTCATGCCATTATAGCTTATTATATTTCTTGGATCTCCTGCGATACCCCGTAATTCAACTTCCTTTCCTTCCAAAAAAAATTCAAGAAAAGTTCTTATAAATTAAAAGCTATCGTCCCCAAATATTGTAACCATTGTACTCCTAGTACAACATCAGCACCACCCATTGGAATTGAGATCATTGGACTATTCAATACATATTCACCCATGGTTAGCTTGATATTATGACACTTTCCAAAGCAATTTATAGTTCCTCCATTTGCAACCATCACTTGACACTCTGGTGCTGGGTATAGGAAGAAATTCAATTCCGTGGCTACCTTACATTGAACAAAATTATGGGTACTACTTGAATCAATCAGCACTATTACATTTTTCTTCTTCATAATTCCTTCTATCTTGAGGGTTTGAGGAGTGGTAATTCCCACCAATGCATTACAAGATATGGTTAGATTCATTTCTTCTTCTCTAGGGTTGGTTCCTGGTGTATATCCTTCTTTTTTTAATTTTCTTATTCCTTTTCTTCCTCCTCTTCACAATCTATATAAAATAATTTCTTCTCAGCACACTTACGACCTTTAGTGTATTTTCAATCACAACTATAGCAAATCCATTTTGCTCTTTTTTCTTCCAATTTTTGTGGTGTCAACCTTGTAGGTTGTGTAATTCTAGGAGTAGCAACACTTCCATATTTATAGTTATGAGTGCTAGGCCTCCTTGTCGCCATAATTTTGCGTTCAATTTTTCTTGCCAACTTGAATGCCTTCTCCAAGGAATTAGGTTCCCAAAGGTGAACCTCATGTTGGATGTTATCCTTTAAACTCCCTATGAATACATAAATCATGTGCTCCTCTAGAGTATCCCTTACCCTTATATTCAATTTTTGGAAGCCTTCAATGTGCTCCACCATTAAAACCTTTCGTTTGAGATTTATCAATTGGCTAAAGAAGGTGTTGATCTTTGTATCCTCATAATGTGCCATCATTTCCTCCGTAAAAATTGTCCAAGTGACAATTTTTTTATGAGAGCAAAGCCATAAATACCATAAAAATTTATTTTCTTCTAAATATAAAGCTGCAATGCATACCTTTTGTGTGTTTTTCAAATTATGGAGATTAAAGTATTGCTCCATCTGCAGTACCCATGTTACGGGATCCTTGCCATCAAAATTCCTCATATCGATCTTTGGAATATGGTGGATCTTCAATTCAGCATTAGAGTCTATGAAATCACGATTAAAATTTATTTTTTTCTCATCATGAGTTTCCTCTACTACCTTTTCGCCATTAGGAATCTTTTCTTGTATCCACTTTTCCAAACCTTCCTTCAACTCTTCCATGTCTTTCTTCAAATATTCCATGTTGCCTTTTATACCATCGATCTTAGCTTCCATCCCATCCATCTTAGCTTCAAATCCATCCATATTATCTCCCACGTCGTCCATATTAGATTCCATGTCATTATTCAAACCATCCATCTTAGCTTCCATTTCATTTTTGGTTACTTTTTGCAAGAGAGAAATTTGTTGCACTTGGTCTCGTAATTTTGATATATCATGTTGTACTTCTTCCTCTTCATGCGTCACATTATATATTTCTGAGGGCTATAAGAGTGTGGAATTATTTTTGGGAGGCATTTTGGAACTCAATAATAATGTATATGCTTCAATATGCCCTTGG
The DNA here is from genome assembly GCA_034641835.2 of Pinus albicaulis. Classification (NCBI taxonomy): domain Eukaryota; kingdom Viridiplantae; phylum Streptophyta; class Pinopsida; order Pinales; family Pinaceae; genus Pinus; species Pinus albicaulis. The sequence continues at coordinate 58,094,520 of CM076572.1, forward strand.
AATCACTTCAAACTGAATTTTGAAACAAAAGTTATGCAATTTGTTTAAAAAAATACACACTTTTTTCTTTCTTTTAGGAGCTCAATATTTAAACGGTTCTAACTTTGTAATTTCGGATCCCTAAGATCTAAAATTTGGTCTCGTGGTATCCCTCTGAGTTTTCTTTCCAATTCCATAGGTCAGACCTAATTTTGATTCTTCAAGATAAAGTTATGTCCAGTCTCCCACAATGACCTAATTATGGGCTAGTTCAGTAGAGTGATCTTATACGATGTGCCACAGATCAATATTTTTAAATTTGGTTCTAAAATCGATACACATGAAAATAAATTTCGTGCACTTTCGGCCATTTTTTACATAATTCTAATCTGATGTCCAAAACAAAAGTTATGACAATTTTTGCTCGGCCACCTGTTTGAGATGAAATTCTAGAGCCTACCAAAACCCTATATTCATCATATCATATCTCGGAAAATATCTCGAACCAAGATCTGAAAGTTTTACAAGAGGTTCCTCAAGATTTTAGCTCAAATGGGCTTTTTTTCCATCTTCTGAACCTTCGTATAAAAAAAGTTATAGAAAAAATTCCAATATGGCCTATTTGTAGCATCGAAACCCTAAAATCCAAAGCTCTCATACCAAATGTTATGAAACGAGCTCACAAAATAGAAGAAAAGATATATCAATGACTTAGAAATCAGTCTCTTCGAGGGGGAAACCTACTTTACATTACATAAATGAAATTTTCATGGATGATACAAATGACAAAACCTCCTTTCTATATATTGGAGTCCAATGGGTCACAATATAATCCTAGTTGACATATAAATAACAATGTAAGGGCACAAAAATAACAATAGTGGGCTTCTATGGGGCACAAAAATAACAATATGGGGACTACATGGGCACAACAATAACAATAAGGGGCTATAATAACAATAACAATGATGGGATACACTAATATTATAGGGACCTAGCATAATCCTATAGAATCAAAATAAAACCTAGAAGTTCACAATAGGGACTTTGACCTAAAATAAATATGACCCAAGCATGAAACCCATGATTTAGTAAGTCATTTAATAATAATAATATTATTAAAAAAAAAAAAAAAAAAACTTTATTATTTTGACAAGTACAATAATTATTGGCTCAAGTATAATTTATGAAGACTGAACCTAGTTACATTCTTCAACATGGGTACCTTCACCTTAAACACAATTTTTTTTTTGAAGTTTCCCTATAATAAGAAGAATATGACACTTCATGACATTATAGTGGAGTGGAATTCAATAATATCTTCATCAAAAGACTTGAAAGGTATATCAAAGGTACTCATTCAAGAAATCAAAGGTCAATATCAAAGATGCAAAAAGAATTCGACGAAGTGATCTCAGACAAAAATGAAAAAATTAATTGCTTGAGAGATCATAACAAATAATTTCTTGCATAAGTAAAGAAGACTCACTACAAAGAAAAAACTAGGATAAGAAAAAGAAGGTCTCGAGAAGCAACTCAATGAAATCCTCTCGAAACAAGACGAATAATATTCTCATTTGAAGAGCTTTAATTAAAATTTGCTCGAAGAAATTAAAATATTAAAAAAAGAGAAACCCAAGTATCAAAACATTAAAGATAAAATCTATACCTCAAAATATGAAGAGATGTGCATGAAAGCTCTACTAAGGTTCTAAAGATACTATTTTTTGAATCACTACAGCCTGCGTCGACAACATAGATCCACACTTTCACCTTTGCTGACGGGCTCTGACGTCTCCTCCAAATTGAACGGGCTCACGGTGGGGCCTCCCAAAGGAGGGGAATTCACCCCCTTCTTGAAATTTGTCCTCACTGGCACTCATCGTCCTCTCGCAGATCCTTCATTGAGTTTCGGCCAACATCATGGAAAATCATATGACTCGTCAGCCTTAAATGCTCAATGGAAGTGGTGCATGTGAGGTCGTTGCCTTCCAAAAGCAACCAAGAATCCCTGAGTGGTGATTCCTAGCAACCACCTCGAGCAATATCGCCAATTTATGCAGGATCATGCAATAATCTATAAATTCATGGGCATTTTTCCTAGAGAACCATATATCCTGTGTTGGATCTATATTAAATGGCAATCAAAAGCCCTTTTTGATCTTCACCTACGAGCCAAGGTTTTTTTCATAGTAATATTTGAAGATATGGATGATCGCAAGTGAATCCTTGACAATGGACCTTATTTCATGAACAATGTTTCTCTATTCATGAGACCTTATGAACCTTTCTATAACCCAGAAAAGGAATAATTTTTGGCTGCCCCCATATGGGTTCGGCTCTACTCCCTTCCATGGGACTTTTGGGAGATGGATATCCTAGAATCCATCGACAACTCCACAGGATACTTTGTCCAAGTCTTAGATATTACAAGACGTAGGCATTTTTATTCATATGTGTGAATTTACGTGTATATTAACATATCTCAACCTCTCCCAAAATCGATGGAAATAGAATACGAGGATGAGATCTGGTCCCAATCGTTGGACTACGAGCATGTTTCGTTCAAATGCAGGATCTGACTTTGGTGGGATATGGATTTTATTTTGGCGGGCTTTGGGGGAATTGAGTTTGATGTTTTTCTTTAGAAGTAATATTTTCTTGAGGAGGAGGAGGAGTTAGAGAAGATTTATCTTGAAGGACTGGTTGATGATCCTCGGTGGAGCCAATCCACTAAGAAGATTCTTGTTGTTTCTTTTTGTCGATTTTTAATTGAGTAGAAAAATGAGAAGTTATATGGCATGTATTAGAACAATCCCTATATCACAATGAAACACACTCATAATCTAATATTTTAGTCCAAGAAAAATATTTCCCATTCAACTTTGTTTCAAATGAAAACCCAAGGTTAAGATCCATTCCAAACAAATGATGCATAAGTAGCATTTATTCTTGTTAAGGTTTCTTGGGAGGAAAAATGGAACTTTCCTAAAGAAAATTCAATATCTTGAAGAGAGGGAAAACCCCATAAATGCAAGTATAGTTTTGGAAACCGCACCCAAATAGGAGTAGAAGTCAAGACATTGGAGATTGGATTAAAGGAGGGAGACCAACATTTCATACATAAAGCAACATTGCACCAAAACTAAGGATCGAAGTTGAATATCAGATCCCTATCTTTAGCACTGTAAAACTCAAAAAAAAAACCCTTTAGCACAAGGATGGATGAATTCTTCTTCCTTAATCAAAGGAAGCCATTTATGAGCAATCTAAGATTGAAGATCAAAAATTCGTGGCCAAGACCCCAAAAAGTGGCATATTACACTACAAGATATATGGAACTCAACATCTAATCCAATAGGAATGGAAATAAATGGTGCTTCATGAACCCAAATAGAGGAAATAAGTGCACAAAACTCAAACACAACTTTCTTGGAGGAAACATCACTACATGTGATGAGGGTTGGATTTGGAGCCATAGGACTAGAAAAGACATGACCTCCAACAACAAGATTGGAAGGACCCCCCCTTATATAACAAGGGCTTCTCCAAATCTGCAGAACATGAATAGGGGTGGGGCTTTAAAATAATAACCTCATATTATTGAAACCACAATCAAGAAAACTTTGAAAGCAACCACAACTTCCACACGAACACAGGTTGGGATGCTACAACTTCAACAACACTCAGACCTTGGCTTCTACAATATTCAATCAGATATAACCTGGTAAGGGCTATGACTATGATGAACCCTAGTTTCTCTAGTTGCACCTACAAATTCAGACGCACAAGCTCTCCATAACCCTACCAAAAAGTATGGAAATTTGAAATTTTTATAAATGTTCATGTATTTTTATTTCGATTATTTTTTCTTCAATTTTTTTGTCTTCTTTAAAATTAAAAAAACACATGATGGATTTCTTCTCCTTGAGATAAAATATTACTTGATTACATTTCAAATATTTTGTTAAAGAGCTCAATGGACCAATGTGACTCCTACAAATTACATTCACTTTAGCTTAATCAACAATCTTTATTATCACAATATAAGCCTTTGGACCCAACAATAAGAATTATTTCTCATACAACTTCATTCACTCTGATCTAAGTTTATGATGGTAATGAAATGAAATATAGATTTAAACCCAAAACACAAAGATAAAGTGAAAATCGACTTCAATTAATAAATGGAAAATGTTGAAATTATATACATGAAGAATGAAAGCAAACTAGCTCGTACAGTGGTAGCTTATTTCTACAAAGAGATGTGAGGGATATGTGCCTTCCTAAAATATGTTACCATGAGGCTAAGAGGCCTTTCTATCTTGAATAAGTAATGATAAACCCTAAACATCCAAAAACCTAACACCAGGAGAAGAAGCGCCAAAGGATTATGGGTCCTAATGGGGTAAGTTGGAACATCAACTTCCCGAGGTCATAACTTTGGCATATGATCCTTGTTTTGCATGCATGATATCCCATTAGAAAATTCTATAGAATGAGTACAATTTCTGACTAATGAAAATAATCAATTACTGATTTTGGCTCATTTCCCCAAATAGAAAATTTTAGGACCTCAAAATAGCTTTGGAAGTCCATGACCTAAAAACTGCCAAAATAGGAAAATTGTGTTGTGAGCTAATGGAATAGGTGGGTAGCCACTGATATCCACCTAGATCACACTCCCTATTATATACATGCTCTACACTTTATTCGTTGTATCATTATGGCTTCTCTTTTTCTAATGGAATCTCATAGAGTAATCCTATTACCTCTCATGTCAGCAAGGGTACATATATATTTTGCAATATATTTCATCACCATTGTAAACCCAGGGTCAGAAGTCAAAAGAATTGTAAAAACCATGTGAAGCCCTATATTATATGTCTTAGAACTTATGTTTAGTTGAACCATGGCCATTCCCTTTCGGTTTATCTCTGGCTCTTTTCGTCCTTGATAACATTAGAGAGCCTTGGGTACGCTGACTTGAGGACTCGTGGTTCTAAGGGAACCTACTTTTCTAAGGGTGATCAATGGTGTATGGGCTAATCTAGTCCACATTAAGGTGCATTTATGTCTTACCTCAAGGTTATGTGTATATAAATTCTATAAGTGGTCATATATTTGGTACAACATTCCTCAAACAATTCTCATACATGGCAAACTCAAAATGAAAACTTTTCATGTTTCCAATGGTAGTTCAAGTTTCCCAGTACAAGTGGTCCTAGATGTGAAAATTCAAATTTTCCCATATTGTTAATCTCGACGAGAGGATGGCATGCCACAGTTTTTTTCTAAAAATTTAAGGAAATGACAAGTCACAATCAGTAAAATTCATTCAATAGGTATTACAATTTTCCAGGTGGCAGAACATGGTTAGTGTTGCGAAACTTTGGGCATCTATTACATCATAAGTGGTCTATAAAGGAAAAGGAACAAAACCCCCAAGTCTTAATTTTCTTATATTCCTCAAGGAATTAGAGAACTCACACAAGGGAATGATGGCATGGCAGATCATTGATGATGTGGCAACGCATGGTAGGATATGGAAAAATGGACAAAAACCTAGTTAAAATCAGGCTACCTTACAACAAAACCACATGGTAGAATTCTCTAGGTCATTAAGGCGTTGGAGATTTTAAGCAAATATATTCAAGTCGAATTAGTATCTAAGGAAATTTTAGTCAAATAACCATCACATTGGATAAGGTAGTCATTTTAAGGATCAAAGGTGAATGTTGAGCCTAATGGACTAAGGAATTTAATGAAAGGACATCTATCAATTCTTACAAAGCCTTTATAACAAGTAAAATGTTTCCTTCCTAAGATAAGTTGTTATATATTGAGGTCATGTCTATTAAATAAGGCCCATGTAGCAGATATTATGTGGAAGCAATAATTGTAAGAAGGATCATTGGAAGGTCAACCTACTAAAAATTTCCTAGTATGCTATATGGAAACCATATATAAAGAAGCAAGAGCAAGGTAATGAGATATCTTGTGAAGCATATTATAATTGGAGCTCTACTTAATTGGAGGTTCCCCCCTTGAAGAGGTGAGTGATATTTTTTCTCATCAATAAAGGTATTTCCAATTGTGGTATTTTGGTTCCCCTGCAATTTCCTATTATTGTTGTAATTTCTCATATCTGCTCTAAATCTTGCTATAGTTTATTATCAACTTAAAGGCTTTAGGGTGGGGACCATATAGGTTTTCAAAACTTACGACATAATCTTAAAGAACCCACAATGCTCAGTCAACACAGATGTTACAATTTTGTCATACAAGTTGAGCCCTCCAATGACTAACTTATCATGTACCTATTCCTCGAGGTCATTCACTCTCCTATTTATACCACTCAATTTCTCTTTTTAAACTATATTTAAACTAATTTATCTTTGAAACCTTATCTTACAAGGGCATGGTCAAATTAGTGACACATATGGATCTCACCTCCCTTCCTCCTTCTCCATTCTCTTGTATTTATTTTTCCTAGAAACTTGAACACCTTTTGATATTGGTTTGGTGCCAACTTTGAAGGTTTTTTTATTCTTCTCAAGGAACTTGCATTGGCACAATTCCACTCATATATCGGGCAAGAGAGTTGTCATTCTCATGAGGGATCTCATATATCTTTACTCAATGTTATTGTTGATATACCTTTTTTGATAGTAAATTTAGCATTATTTCAAATAAAGGACAAATGTTGTCTTATAATGGAGTTGAGTAACTATGTCATATTGTCCAAGATGTGGGTCATCGTTGGAGAGATGTAATGACTCTCTTCTCCAATGCCAGTAGCTTCAACACCTATAACAATGAATTCCAGGTGATTTCATTCCATAATTATCTTTTTATTTTTCAATGTTAGGGTTTCTAGCTCACGAAAGGAATCTTTGGTCAATTATCTTCAAGTTGTAAATTACTTTTCTTTGGTAATTTGGTTGTAAACCTTGTTTTGAGCTTAAACTAAAGTACTACAATAATATGCAATAATAGATTAAAATAATCACGAGTTAAAACTCCTAATCAACATGGTGTCTCTCCCTTTCTTTTTTATCATTTGTATCATCAATTTGGGGTTTCTTGTTTTTGGCCTAAAACAGAGTGATGACTATGCTTTGTCTTTCTTCTTTAGTGGGGTGTGTGTGTGTGTGAAGAAGAGAGAAATACGGGAAGAGAGGAAGAACATGGACAGTAGTTTATTTGTTTGATCAGGGTATCATGAACGATGTAATTGAGTTGTGTTAGGTTTCTCTTCCATCCTTGCCTTCATGTTGTATGTGGTAGTAAGAACTCATTCGTTCACTACATAAAGTGGGTTGCTTTATCAAATTATCACTTCTCATTGTTTTCGCTCCTCAAACTTTGATGAGTGTATTCAATGCACATACTTTTATATTCTCATTTTCTTTTAGTGAAAAAGAGGATAATTTCTCATTTTCTCAAAACAATTGTTGCATAAAGGATATTTGAAGCGAATTAGACTCATTTTGACATTGAATAAGGACCTTGTCCCATTTTTTACTTGATAGGATGGTCATGTCTTTAGGATAAACATGTTAATGATTGATGGTGTTTCTTTCGAATATGGAATGCATATGTCAAGCCACTCCTACCTATTTATATCTTTAGATTCCTATTTCTAAACTCTCTTTCAATCAATGTATCATTTAAACTTTATTTTGCAAGGACACACTTGGATTGGAGGCACATATTGATATAGTCTCTCTTTTGTCTTTTCCATGATCTCATGTTGCTTACATCTATTAACTTAGGAACCTATACGAGGACCTCTTGTTATTTTTTTTGAACTAACCTTAAAGTCTTGTTGATTCATTTATGGGCACCTCCATTAGCCTCATTCCATTCATACATTGGATAATGGGGAGCTTCCATCAAATTTGGGGTAAGGGAGGGATCATATCCTTGAAGGTTTTTAGGTATCTTTGCTCAATATTATTATTGATATATACTTTTTGGTCATAAATAAAATGTTTAAGCATTGAGGGGCTTACATAGTCCAGTATATGAGATATCATTTTTGGAATTATTTTCATACAAAAACTCATTAATTTATGACCCAGATCCAAGAGTATTGGTTACAATTGATTGATTTCCCATGATTTTGAATATTTTGGTAACGCTCATTATGTTGGGTGATGCTTAAGCAAGTGAAGAAGTGGGATCAAAACTAATGTAATTAATCACATAGTATCAATTTTCACATTTGGGCCTTGCACTCGATAACTATGACTTCCTAGGATACCACCCATGATAAGATTCCTTTTGCTCAAGTGCATTTAACAGTGGAGTTTCGAAACAATCAACCCCACTTATCTTGCAATTCTATTTTCAAAACCTTAGTAAGTATTGTTCCTTTTAATCATCGAGAGCCTTTTATAATCCAACATATGAGATATCATTTTTCGAGATTATTTGTGTAGAGTAAGTCATTAATGTAGGACCCCTATCCATGATTATTAGTTGAAGCTAACCAATTTATCATGGTTTTGAATAGTCCACTCAACAATTATTGCATTGGGTGATACCCATAGGGGTGAACAAGTGGGATTGAAACTAGTGAAATAAATCACATAGCATCGACCATCACCTCCAAGGTTTAGTCCTAGTAAATAGGAATTTTTAGGAGCTCCCCATTCCCATGATTACTCTAGCTCAAGTGCACTTAAATGGTGGATTTTCCACAAAATCAAGCCCCATTCTCTTTCTACCCCTTTTGCAAAACCTTAGCAAGGGTTGTGACTTTTGAGCATCAAGAAGATTTCATAATCCAACACATGAAATAACATTTTTGGGATTATCCATGTAGAGTAAGTCATTAACCTATGACACATATCCTTGATTATTAGTTACAACTGACCAACTTCTCATGATTTTGAAAATTATAGTTAACACTCATTGCATCGGGTGGTGCTCTAGTGTTATTTTAATATATGGATATGTATCTTTCTTTAGATATTAAGGACTAAACTAATCTCATAGGGAAGTTGAGTTGCAATGTAGGATTTTCTAGGATGTGGATTAGTCTTAAAGAATTGTCATGACTCTCTTCTTCAATGCAAGTGGCTTCCACGTCCACAACAATGAATTATAGGTGATTTCCTTTGATACTTGTCATCATATTTTTGAACATTAGGACTTTTAGCTCAATAAAAAAAACTCTGGTAAATTAACACCATGGTGTTAGTTTGTTTTCCTATTCTAATTTGGTAGTAAACCTCGATTTGAACTCACTGTGAGGTACCCCAATAATCTTCAACGCAAGTTAGCATAATCAAAACTTGAAAACACTAATTAACTTACCATCTCTCCCTCTCTTTTTTATTCTCTCTTTCCCCATCTTTGAGTTTCTTGTTTATGCCTTAAAACCAAGTGGTAACTCCGCTCTCTCTCTCTCTCTCTCTTTTCCCTTCTTCAATTGTGTGTGTGTGTGTATTTGTGTTATATGCATCATTGTTGTCATGTTGCATGTGGTGGTGGGGACCCGTTTGTTCACTACATAAAGTGGGTAACTTTTTCAAAGCATTGCTTCTCATTTCTTTCTCTTTTCAAACTTTCATGGGTGGATATAATAGATATTCTCTAAAATTCTCAGTTACTTTTGGTGATAACTAGAGCAATTTCTCATTTGCCTCACTCCATAATTGCATAAAGGAGATGCATTGGGAATTGGACATAGTTTGTAATGGAACAAGTGCTACATGGTAGCTATTGTGTGCTGCTCAGTTTAAATATAGCTAAATTAAAGTAAAAATACTAAATTCAAGTTAGTGTTAAGGTTTAGATTGGGTCAACTTAGGTCTTACTGATTCATAAATTGAGGTATTTTATTAATTATAATTATGCATTCTCGTGGTGGATAATCCAATCCTACCCAAATAAAAATTGAATTCCATGAACATTATCAGTAACTGTAGTTAATTTTTAAAAATATATTAGATTTTTTATAACTTATTATATTGTTTTGCAGATTTAAATAATTATGAGAATATTGTAGTTAAAGAAAAAAAAATTAAATATAAAATTATAATTTTTTATTGGTTGAAACATATGAAAACATTAATTAATTATAGTTGAATATTACATAATAGAAACAAAAAATTAGAAAAATAAAATGCCTTATTTTTTTAAAGGAGAAACTATGGATTTGCATTAAAATTTCTTGGTTTAAACACCAGGACATTGTATAGCATCATCCAAAATAATCCATAGCTTCTGTTATCACCAGGCTGGAGAAGATGAGCTATTCAACCATCAACCTAGCATAATTATTTCAAACCACTTTTGACTAGAATTTAACCCTTCCAATCTGAGAGGGCTCTCTCAAGGAAAACAATGGAATATTCAAGCTTAAATTCAAATTGCAAATGACTAACTCTATTTATGATTTATGTGGTTTTTTGCAGGTGGAAGAGTGTATGATAACTACCATTGGGCATGGAGTTAGCTAAGGAAATTCAATCTACAAACAATTGTATTCATGGAAGTTGAGGAAAATTGGCTTAAAACATAAAGTTTTACAACATACACAACATATAAAGGAAATTGGAGCATTTTATCATTAATTCCAAGTAATCATACTACCATGAAAGTGATAACAATACACAAGGTGAAGAGATAAAACTCATAAGCCAAGGAGAATCTGAGGTTGTAAAAGAGTCTGCTGCAAAATGTATATTAGCTTGATAAAGAAAAATTACATAGTAGCCTTCTCATAAAATTCATCCACCCCTCTACTGTGAAAAACTCCCTCATTTATAGAGTGAAGCCTCTTTACAATAGTCTGCCACCTGGGCTAGACTCGATACCTTAACCAAGAGACCTAATTCTAGTAGGATTGAATCACATAGATATTTTATAGGGATATCTTCTGTTTGACAGAGTTTTTATACAAAAATGAATCTATGCCCATTTAATAAATTTAACAAAACTCTAACAGACTATGCTAGTCATCCTTATCAAACCCAATTGACGGTTGAAGTGTTTGAAAGTTGATGCATTGGAATAAAGACCTTGTAGGCTTGAGATGGGATGATGAGTTGTAGTGACGAGCTGGCATCATAAGTTGACTTGATGATCTATCAACTACATGGAGGTTGACCTACTGAGTTGTCCCCTTGAAAAATGAGATAATGATGTGTATGATCTTGAATGGTGTTTTATCCATTTCTTCACTGTTTGACTGCCCAAAAATCATCAAAACTCCATAACGCTAGAAAGAACAGAGTACAAGGATAGAAACTCACCATTTCACACCCCCCTCTCTATTACCGCTTATGACCTAAGACCTCCGAAAAGTTGTTTTCGCTAGCTCCATGTTTAGGCATGATCATAAACTGACACCTTATAGGATGTACAGTTACAGTCAAATCAGCAAGAGAAGCAATCCAAAAAATCAAAGAAGAGCTTGGTAAGAAACTTGAAGAATCCCTTGAAATCATCAAGTTTATTAATTCCAAAAATAGACAAGAACTTGAAGAAATTGGAATTAATGACAAGACATAAACCATCCTAGAATATAGGAATCTAATTGCTAAGAAGAATTTGTGATACAGTTAGAAGAGAAATGCCAGAACATGGAGGTTTCTAAGACCCCCCTGAGGACTATCATCACGAGTATGAGTTGCCAAAGGGGCACACGAACTCAACCTTTGCAAAGATCAAACAGAGACATGGCTTCAAATTCTATAAAGAGGAGGCATACCCTACATATTCTCTAACCCAACTACACTTTAACCATTTATTTGCATGAGGACCTGTAAAAAGGTAAGCATGGGAGTATTTTGGGCCAAGAAGAAGGTAGATTTCACCCCATATTTACCACGATTTGTTATGTAATTTTACGTATTTTCCCCTCATCTTAGCAATAAAGTAAAGGAAAATAATGTAAAACCAAGGAAAAGTGAACTAATGATCAAAGGAGTGTTCAATAAAGTAAGAACTGACTTGTCATATCTTTATTGATAGGGAAGAAAAGCAGGTGAACTCCTGATGACCAAAAGATAGTTGACAAGGGAGGAAAACGGGATCATATTGGATCCTACAGATTGGCGGAAGATGGAGAGGCACATCCATGCTTGGAGTACTCAAACGACCGCCACGAAGCAGGAGGGTCTCGTATGGAAAGGATCAATTACTACTTTTAAATTCACCTTTAAAAGGTCGAAGATGAACAAGATATAGATATATTTTTTTGTAATAGACGTATTGAGACAGAATCATCAATTTGTATTAATGTATTACTCTGTGGCTTAATAAAGAATCTGTCGTTTTTGGAATAGACAATCTCTGAGTATTCCTTAGCAGTATACTTCTGGTGGCTTTGGGCCCAGCCCTGCGAGCTTCTCTGCTACTTATGTTGTATATGTTTATTTACAGAATTTGTGTTTTTAGTTATCTAGTGTGTTTCATAAGATATCGTTTAATTGGTTAATTGTGAACGTAAGATGCTACAACTTCCTCTTTCATTAGACTAGTTTACCATTCATGCCTTCTTGCCTGAGGTCAATGCTTTCATAATTGTTTAATGCTTTCATAATTTTTCAATGCTTTTATAATTGTTCGATTAGTCTTAGCACGAATGATGTTCAATTCTGCATGTAGTTAACATTGGATCTTTCTTTATTATCATTCTGAGCGTTGGTTGTTGTTTAATTCATAAATTTGTCATTAGTTGATTAAAAGAGAATTCCATTGCAAAATTTAGAATAATTGATTGTTTTTCAATTCATTATGGTTGTTGTTCAATTCATCAAAGCACACTTTTCAATTGTAGTTTATTCTTTCCAGCCCTGAGTAGTTACTTCTGCATAGGCTTAGAACAAATTTAGCTCCCTTGAATAGTCAAAAGCATTCTATAATTCACTTCCAAGTTTATTTGATTGAACTTCGAGAATTAGACAGTCTTCCTTATGATAATTTAGAGTATTTATCATCCAATGTCACTTGCATATACTGTGCTTACACTCTTGAAATAACAAGACTTGCGCTGGGTTGATAATTAAATGAAAATAATTTAGATTAACTTTAAACAGTCACCTTTACGACCCAACAAATTTCACCATTGTATGGTTAATTTCTACTTCATTTGTCTTTTTTTTTCTCGTCTAGCATCTTCTTTGGCAATTATTCAAAATGCTTCTTCCATAAATTTTGTAGGAAACAACATTCATTCTTTATGTGGTAATGGATTAGAGTTTGTACTGAAGATGTTTTATTCTATAAAATGATCTAAACCATGGTATTGACAATATGCCCAAATGGGCTACACAAGTTACACATGAAATCTCTAAATTGGAAACTAATAGTGGGTAAAGAAAAAAATGTGTTTATGCATGATATAAATTCTATAAACCATTAATATAATATTTGATTTCATTTCCCCTTGCATCATATATGATTTATACATAAAATATATCCAGTCTTATAATATTTTTACAATAAAATATAGCCAGCCCCATTAGAAAAAAAATGCAAAATGGAAATTAAAAAAGAAATGTAACATAGATTTTCTAGCAGTTTTATTAAACAAACTTGGATAAAGGCCATGAGAATTTGAAAAAATAAATTAATTAATTATAATTATTAAAAAAAAAAATCCATATATAAAACAAAAAAACATCATTCTACAAATAAATTTAAATGTCTCTTACTAGTGATTTACATAATATTGAAATCCCTTCTAGTTCAATCTGGAATTGCATCTTATATGGTTTGATCTAGATAACATCCTAAATTCAACCAGGGAGATCGTATGAGAGGTCATGAAGGCGAGACGAGAGTAGGTAATACTGACCACCGAAGTTCACCTAAGTAAGTCAAAATGGTGAGAAAAATAACCCACCAAATGAAAATTCAAATGTGTTAATTAACCTCACATTATTATACATGCAAACCACAAAAACTAACCTAATATTGTAAATCGTATAGTTGGGAAAGATTTTCGGTGGGATGACGAGTTTGACTAATTTCAAGACTAACACCGTTAATTAAAAATTAATTAATTTTTAATCTTTTTCTTATTTAGGATACAATTCAAGTTTGCTAGATTCTTATTTTTTTTTAAAGTTTTTTGTCAGTTATCAACATTGTTCCTGATGTTGTTAGCTGTTTTTCTAGGACCATTTTCTATTTGACCCTGTGACGTGTTATTATTATACAATTTGCTTTCTTTGGGGCTTCTTGTCTTTGACAAGGAAGTGATGTGTCCCCTGGTCATGGGGGATGAGGAATCCCTGGAATATGACTTAGATATGATAGATTACCAAGAAATATTGGCCCAACCACCTATGTTAGATCATGTGTCCCTTGGTGTTTCTCCCAGAAGCAAAGCGAGGGTGTCTTGTTATGTTCCATATATTAACACTGCTCCTCTTTCTACGAGCGTTTTTTCATCTACTGTTGAAGCTTTTGACCTAGAGGAAGCTCTCTATGTGGGCATAATATCAAGCGAGGTTCAAACCTTTGAGGGTGTTGGAAATTCACAAGGGCTCCCTTTTGCCTCTTAGTGTTCGGTTTTTCCATCCCAGGCTACACCATTTCAACAACCACCTGGCTTATTAGAGTTATCATTTAAATCATTTCTCCCATCTTTTTCTGCAAACTTTCTAGAGGTCTCCAGCCAAATAAAGGAAGTCTTAATTTCGATGATTACATCATCTTTAATTGTCCCTCGTCTCCCCACTGATTTTCCCTCAACCAATATATTACTGAGGGAATTGGTATCCACTGCAGGGTATTGGAGAGCATTCCATTTGGGGTCTATTAAGCCATTAACTGGTAATGTCGATAAATCTGTGCAAGTTTCTTAAGATCTATGCAAATGTAAAGGGAACACTTACGGATAAATAAAGAAGGACCATTGTATAAATATGTATAAGGAAGTGATAATGGCTCTAAGCTTAGGCTCTGACATGGTTATTCATCAAGCATAGGCCTTATGCAACATGTCCTTGGTCGATGGAGTATGTGGTCAGAAATTCAGGTTGCAACTACTCTCTGAATGGGCCAAGATGGAGGTTCACCCACTGATTAAAAACCCTCTATCTATTAGGGTTCTCACTTAGGGTTGGATTCATTTGATATTTCAGGATGTTAAGGACTTAAATTTGTTCACTAATATGGTTATGAAAATTAACAATTCTCTATTTTATTTCAAACCTCGGTCTCTGCATTTTGACACCAGATGTGAACATTCAGACATTGTTCCTATCTGGGTAAGGATTCTAAGTCTCCCTACTCATTACTTACATGAGTTAAATTTTTGAGATTTTGGTAATCTTCTTGGAGTTTATTTAGAGCATGAATCCTCCTACCTCATTATGGGAGACATGTCCATGGAAAGGATTGTCATAAGCGTGGATTAATGAGGTGGGTTTCCTGGTTCTATAAATACGGGTTAAAAAATGGCTCGTCTAGACCTAGATTATGAAGGGGTCCCTTTTCATTGTAAGAGGTGCCATAAACACGCACACCTTGACAAATAATGTGTGTTCCCTTTATGCAAGAAAACCCATAGAGCTGAAGTTTTAGCATCTGGAGGAGCTATGGAACCAAGGGGTCATTCACATGAGATTTTGGTCTCTTCTTCAAGTACATTCTCTCAAGGTGTTATGGAAGGTGAAAAAGTGTCACACTAGAATTCATAGGGATCCTAGTCTTTGGTTCAACTTTCAGTTCAATCGCCTCCAGTCTACATAGGTACAATGTCATCTAATCCCCCATCTTCCTCCATATATATTTTAAAGGATTCTATTTTTTTCGGTGCACATTCCTTGGCTATTTCTCTTTCGAAATATGTGGTCCAAAGATCTATTACCTTATGCAACCCTCCATTAGGAGAATTTTGAGGTCTAAAATGGGCCTCCTGAGGAAATAATAAAATAACAGCTAAACCAATAAAATAATATTTATGAATTTACAATTCACCTTTTGCACCACAATCCATGTAACCATGGTTAAATTCAATTCAAAATTTGTACCAAAATAAAATTAATAAAAAATTGGTATTGGTGTGATTATAAATAAGAGTGGGCTTTTCAAGAAAAAGTCATTATCATTGAACAACTAATGCATTTGTCCTTTATACTTAAATAACTTAAAATAAAATATAAATATAAATTCTTAAATTCTTAATTATATAATATGTTATTAATTAAAATTTATATTATTTAAATTGTATAATAACATGTAATTAATGTAATTAATTAATGTACTATATAAAAATAATATAATAAATGTAATATGTTATTTTAGGTATGAATTTTATATTACATATTTAATTAATTTGATTTATAACATAAGAAGAAATAATGTATAATATAAAAAGAATATAATATATATTCTATATCATTTAGATTATTTTACATAGTATTATAGATAATAATATATAATATTAATATAATCATAATGAATAAGAAGAAATAATATATAATATAAAAAGAATATAATATATATCAATGAATTGAGTTATATTTAAAATTAAAGAAAAATATATTGAAATAGATTTAATTTATATTTATAAGTATAATATAATTTTATATACATTGAAATGTAGATTTTTTTTTGCCCCAAACTATATTGAATCTAATAGAAAACTAATATATCTTTTTTTTCATCATACAAAACTAAAATGATTTTTTTTCTTTAATTTTAATATTTTTATATTGTTATCAATATTATAATGATATTATTTATAGATTTGATTTATCATAAAATTACAAAGTTACATTTTTATTTATTTTTATTTAATATGTATAATATATATATGTATAGATATTAACTTATAATTAATTTGAAATTGTAATATTAAATAAAATGAGATGAATATATAATTTAAAAATAAATATAAGAAAACATAAAAATATAATATTTATTCAAAAATGTGTAAAGACATTAAGATTGTGTAGGGATATCCATTGTTTACAATAATAATATTTTATTCAAAAAGTGTAAAATGGCATTTACTATGCATACTTAACTTTATGACTTTAAAAGTACTTAGATCACTACCATGGCTAACCATGAGTTTTTATCCACCATTGAGAATGTGAAAAGTAACTACCTTTAACTCAAGCAATGCCACCTCAACTATTAAGGATGATATCATCCCCTAAAATGTGATTGGTTCTCATAAAGTGAATTTTGATTGTACATTTTCCTTAGGATGCCCATTTTAGACCTCGAAATTCTCCTAATGCGATTGTCCCCTTCTATTCATTTTTTGGCTTTGTGTCCTTGACTAAATGCCTTAGGTGACCTATCAGTTGAACCCCAAAATTGCTTCTTTTTTACAACTATCTTACACCCCTTCCTCCTCCTTTTTTATCCTAATAACTCTAATTAGGTATCAATTTATATGGTTTATGGCATAACATGTACATAATCATCTTTTGTTTCATAAAGATCAATTTTATTTATTATTAAACTCAATATTTACATGATCTACTGAATTACAATGATTCTGCAGCTAATGTATGATTATGTAGCAAAGTTGAAGGTTTGATGGGTTTCGAAGCTCTAGCTGAAGAACAAGGCATATGGGCACATGGCAAATAGCTGGCACAATGATTTTTACCTATTATCATAACCTAGATCGATAAAGAAAGCACCATGGTAGCTTAGCCAAAGTGAAATTCAACCATTGTGGAAGGCGAATGAAGCAAGCGAGAAATTAATAGATGCAGATATTCAACCTCATGATTTGCTTCGCTGATAGAAAATCATGAGAGAATCATGTTATCTTATCGTTTTCTATTAATTTTAGTCTTTGTCGAGTAAGGAAAGATCCTAATACTCTGAAACAATTATGAGCACAAGATTATAAATGTGTATCTTTGAATGATAGTCACAGACTTTTATATTGTTTGAACAAACTCTGTTTTTGCAAATACAAACTTTTTTTCGTATCATTCCTTTTATATGTGATTTATCTTTGCGAATTTTTTCTTGTAATGGTGTGGTACTGTCATCGACTTCTCGCATGAGGGCCCCTCGAGTTGTAAGGTTTTCATTAATTGCATATATAATTTCAATTCTATGTTTGGTGTAGAATTTTATTAGTTTATTTAAATGGTTAAGTTTTTGTTTTTAAAAGAATTCTTAGGATTGTTTCTAGAGTAATATTGTTTAATCATTTTCCTGTAATAGTGAATCCGAGATCTCTTATGCACATGGACAAAGTATAAATTGATATATATTTACAATATAGTTGTGTGAAAAGGATTTTAATTTAGATTTAATCTCTTTTTTGTCAAAAGAAATTTAAATTTAGTTTTATAAGCAAGTGTGATTTCATTTCAAGCAAGAGTGAAGCAAGTGTGATTTTATTTTGAGCAAGAATGATATTTATTTATGCAAAGTGTGATCTTTATTTTGAGCAAGTGTGATAGTTCTAGTATAATATTCCTTAGGCAAGTGTGATAATTTTATGCTGATTCTAGTTTGCAAATAATTTTGATTTTAAGAGTGACATATTTACTTTCATAGTTAACATGTGCATCTTGATATCTCAATTTAACTTAGAAATTGTTTGAGTAAAAAGAACTCCTAGCACATACATTTCAACAATATACTAGCCCTGGTTGATAATTCATGTAAGTAATTT
Source organism: Pinus albicaulis (assembly GCA_034641835.2). Classification (NCBI taxonomy): domain Eukaryota; kingdom Viridiplantae; phylum Streptophyta; class Pinopsida; order Pinales; family Pinaceae; genus Pinus; species Pinus albicaulis. The sequence goes on from CM076572.1 coordinate 58,113,127, forward strand.
AACACCAATTAAATTACCAAACGTTTTGGCGTCGTTTTCAGGGAAGTCTATATAGGAGTAGTTTTCTTTTAACATAAAAAAAAATCTTTAAAATGATATGCATAGGGAAAGATATTATAGAGGTAGATTTGTAAGAGGTAGGAGTTTAATTCCAACATCACCACTCATCCCACCAAGACCTTGTAGTGCAACACCATCCACCGAAACTCGTATTCCATCAATTGCAGGAATACATAGACTTTTCGAGGTACTTAGATCTTAAATCCAACCTAGATATTCACCAAATTCCTCTAATGAAACCGTAGTAGTAAAATAAGATCCTACATCCCCAACAAAAGGATTAATATTTCTATATTCAACTGGAGAACAATTTCTAGGTAAAAAACTAGAAATCCCTAGAGAAGAAGAAGAAACCTATTTTAACTTTCCATTGAGAGAAGAACCAGAGGAGGAATGAAAGGATACAATTTCGAAACCTTATATTAGCTCTGAGGAATCTACAATGGTAGGAGAAGGGGAAGTAGAAGTACGCAATGTGAATGGTGAACAACCTAAAATTGGAGGTGGAAGAATAGGTCGAAGAGGTGGAGGAAGAGGAAAAGGAGGTGGTAGAGGAGATCCATAACCTTTTGGATTTCCCATATTTGATTAAGATACCACAACCAAAATGAAAATATCTCACCCTCTATCCTCCCTAATTTCCATGGATTAAAGAATGAGGATCCTGAAAAATTTCTCTTTGAGTTTGAATTTTTGTGCAGATCCTATGACTACTTGTCTGATACTTAAAGGTTGAAATTGTTTCTAGCCACTCTTAAAGATGAAACATTAAAATTTTTTTGGGATTAGGAACATATACCATAATAACATGGGAGGAAATGAAAGATGTGTTCTTAGAAATATAAAAAGATTATTGTATGCCTCATAACCTTAAAGATGAAGTCTTTAAAATGATGCAAAAATAGGATGAAAATCTTGAGGATTTGGTTGAAATATTTTCTTATAATCTTAAAAGGGATAAAATGCATAATCTAGATGATGAAACTTTGAAAGATATTTTTATAAAATCCATTAGAGATGAGTGGATAGATATTATCAATTTAATGAGTAAAGGAAATGTTTCACAATTAACATTTAGAGACATTTCTGAACTTTGTACACATATTTCAAGAGGTAAGGCTATAACTGAAAAAAAAAAATCCAAGAGATCCTGTTATGTCTAGGATTAATAAATCTGTAGCTGGAACAATAAGTAGAGCAAAAATAGGTAACTTGCTTGAAAATTTCAAAATAGATATTTTGGGGAGTCTTAGTGAACAAATATATACCCTTAAAATACAAAACAGGAAAAAGTTTGAAAATGCTGCATTATCTATCTTTTGTCCAAAATGTAGAAAGAGGCATGCCTTGAGAGAATACCCCCTTGAATTTATAAGTTAGAAATTTGTGTTACATGTTCGGAAAATCATGATATAAAGGAATTCCCTTCAATACTAGGTCTTAAAGTTGTTTATCAAGAGGAAGTAATACCAAATCAAATAGAACCTCTTTGTTTTATTTCTAAGAGACCATGGTAAAATTCACAACCAAATATGACTCAAGGTTTCAACACTCAAACATATGCATAACCACCACAAAGTAATTGGACTGCACCCCTGCCTTGGCAACCTTGGCCTCAACCATGGGCACACATATTGAAAAATATTTATGGCAATTATCCTCAATACCCTCAATTTCAAAAACCTTTCCTGTTTTTCCACCACAATATTTTCTTGAACCTGTTCAACCCTCTCAACCTCAAAATCCAAATCCACAAATTTCATTACCATTTCCACAAAAGCAAAATCAATTGCGTGCTCATCCACTTCCAAATCCAAATAATAAATACTCACAACCTTTTTACAAAGCAGAAGGGAAGAATTTCCAAACTTACATGATAACTCCATTAGATCTAAACAATGTTCAACTTAGATCTGGTAGAGGATTGGAAAATAAGTCACCATATGTTGTTATCCAGGAATATGAGAAGGATGACCTCTCTGAGAAATTTACATTTCTTCATCAAGAGGAAGATCCTAAAAAAAAAACCACCCCTGTGCATTCCGATGATGTTCCAATAAACTCAACTCCCATTATAGAACAACCTTCAGTTTCTGTTCAAAATCCAGCTTTCCCCGAAAGATTGAAAAATTGACAAAGGGGTAGAGAAAAATATTGTATTTCGAGATTACAACATGATAGATGAACGGAAGAATGTTTGTACAAAAATTCCTTTGTTACAAGCTATCAAATAAATACCAATATTCACAAATAAAATCAGGGAGTTAAGTATTAAGAAACCAGGAAGAAAAAGAAAAGAAGTTAAAAGAATCTAGTTAGTTGGAAAAATTGCAGATATCATGATGGGAAAGACAAGAATTCAGAAATATTTGGATCCAAGTAGTCCCATTGTGAAAACACACTTTAATGGTGTGAAAATTCCAAACAAGTTAATTGATTTAGGGCTAGCTATCAAGATCATGAGTAAACGAACTATGGATCAATTGAAACTCCCTAACCTTCAATATACACCTATACTATGGCAACTAGCAGTCAAATCTGTTATCAAAACTAATGATGTGTTAGAAGATGTGATTGTATCCTTAGAATCTTGGGAATATCCTGTTGACTTCATGATCTTAACACCCAAAAATAATCTAGGAGGACATCCATTGATTCTAGGTAGACCATAGTTATCTACAACTGATGATTTTCTAAGTTGTAGATTTAGTGATATGTTTATCTCTGATGGAAGTTCAACAAATAAATTCACATTATATCCTCCAAAAAAACAACAAAAGAAGTTGAAAATGAAGAATGGATAGATGATGATAATGAAAAATTTAATATACAACCAATTTTTGCTACTTCACAAATATATGAAGAAGATCATATTTTGAATTTAATGGAAAATAATGAATCTTCCTCATGTTGTGAAAAAAATCTAAGTTTTCAAGAGCAATGTAATATTGAATATTTATCATCACGAAAAATGGCTTAACATTCTATGGAGAAATTTGGAAATTCTTTAATAGAAAAATCTCCAGGGAAAGCTTTGAATATCAATGAGAATCTGGAAGAATCTCAAAAGAAGGAATTAGTGAAGATACTACAAGACCATCCCTCTTCTTATGCATGGGAATACATTGATATGAACGGAGTTGATCCTAACACTTGTATGCATCATATCTATATTGAAGAAAATTCTAGACCAATCTGAAAACCCCAGAGGAGGATGAATCCAAACTTAAGGGAAATTGTTAAGGAGGAACTACAAAAATTGTTAAAAGTGAATTTCATTTCTCAAATATAAAATAGCCAGTGGGTCTCACCATTGGTAATTGTTTCAAAAAAGAATGGAAAATGCAGAGAATGCATTGATTATAGGGAATTGAATAAACTACTTTAAAATATCAGTGTTGGTCCCAAATAAAGGTATGTTCTCACCCTTTAATTACTTCAAATTATGTTACAATTTTGGGAGAATTCATCTTCATATTAACAGTAAAGAGAAAAAAGTATTATGAAAATGAGAACAATTAAACTAATAATGAAAAGGATTTTTTTGTAACAGAAAATTGACTTCTCTTATCTCCGCATGCAGGAAGGCAGAGTGGTTGGACCAACAGGAAACGGAAGCTAACCAACGAACGCAAACATATGAGATCTCGGTAACTCCCAGCAGTCGACAGAAGGCATACAGATGAATTCGAGTCCAAGAACTCAAACGACATTTTTGAAATAGCCTTTAAAAGGGCGAAGGATGGATGAGAAGAGGAGTCGGAGAAAGGATAGTAAATTCATTCTACAATCGACGCATCAGAGCCAACCTGTCTAATTGTATTTTTGTAACATCACTGGATGTAATATGGAGCTTTGAACAATAATATTTTGAAGTTTTTACTGCGCTAGAACTTCTGGTGGTCTGGGCCCAACCCCTGGAAGTTCCTCACCAGTTTTCATACTCTGTGTAGTTGCAGAACCAATGCTCAAGTATCTGATGCAGTTGTAAAGTATATTTCCATTCATTAAAGTTACAATTCTCTTTCTTCAGGGTTGTTAGCAATTGCGTTCTTGAATTAGGATAATCACAATCGTATTTTCCGACATATGGCAATGTCTCATTATCAATAGATAGTTCCAATTCTTTCAATACCATTGCATTTGAGTTACAGATCATAGAATAAGTTGATTTCGATGTTATTTGTCTTTATGAATTGCATTCTTCTTTTATCACAATGAAGCATTCAACCATCGATCAATGTCAATTAATTAATTCATAAATAGAATTCCATTGCAAAATTACTTAAATAATTGTTGAAAATTTCATTTAAATCGCTTCAGTTATACTGTTGTTCCATTACTGCTCAGTTAGTTATATTGTTGTTCCATTATTGCTTAGTTAGCTAGACTGCTGATTAAATTCAATTCCATTGTTGTTCAGTTTATTTAGACTGTTGTTTAATTTAATTCAATTGCTGCTTGATTTCTCTAGATTGTTGTTCACTTCAGTTAGATTGTTGTTTGATTCCATTAGATAGCTGCTCAATCTTGTTGCTCAACCTTAGGTTAAAAATCAATCCAAGCGACCCCTCGTTAGGATAAGTGAACTTAGGAAGTCAGAAAATTCTTCCTCATAAGTGACAAGGAGTAACTATGAGACGACTTGACTCGCATATATTGTGCCAACACTCTTGAAATAAGAAGACTCACCCCGGGTTGATAATTAAATGAGAAATCACTAGAGTTGTTAATAATAATCCACCTCTGTGAGTCCCAACATTTTGACGCCATTTCCGGGGAGAGTGTTAAGATTCATATCCTTTATTCATCTTTCTCCATTGTTGTGAAGAATTGGGTATTGAAAACGAGAGGTAAGAACCTACGTACCAGCAAGCAACATGCTTGACCTCTAGCTCGCTTACCAGCAAGTCGTGCAAAGAACCGTAGGATAGGTGCTCTTGTTTTATGTCTAGGAATAAAAAGATAGAAACAATTTGAAATCATTCACAACCATCCTCACAATCCAAAGGACCACTGATCCTTGGAAGAACAACATATATAGACGAATTCATTAAGAAAGTTGAATCTCAGGCATCTATAGGACCCATAACTGTTTCCATTCAAATTCCTAATACACTCCCTCAGGCGGCAGCCTCACCATCTGTAGCCTATGTTGAGATTCACTGTGAGACAGAGGGGTCTGAGCAAAGCCTGCAGACTGTCGTTCGTATAGGCACTGACCCTTCAAAAGAGGGAGGCTCTTGCAACCTACAAGAAGGAGGGGGAGAAACTAGTGGAGGAATTCACATAGAAATATCAGAACCTAAGTCCCCTAAAGAAGTGATCGAAACAGAAGAACTTAGGATCCCATATCAGGGAAGTGTTGTAAAACCCCCACCGCATTCACCTCCCAAGCCTATTAGAATCACTCCTCCAGATCAAGAAGTTTCCGAATAATTCTGGCACCTCTTTGATCAGATGGAAAATAATCAAAATCAGAATCAAAGACAGACATCAACATTAGAATACCCTATTTTCTATCATGTTTCCAATGCCCCTATGAAATCGATTTCCTTGCACAACATCCCCACCTTTCATGGATTAACCACAGAAGATCCTGATGCATTCCTATTTGAATTTGATGTCTTATGCAGAGGATATGACTACACCACCGATCCCCAAAAACTAAAACTATTTCCCCCTACCTTAAATGGAACTGCACTACACTGGTTCATGGGATTAGGTGGGGGAACTATAAACAAATGGGACCAAATGAAGAATATTTTTCTTACCAAATACCAAGACTATTTCCAAACCCAAGATCTAAAAGATGAAATCTTCAACATGTCTGCAAAAGACAATGAAACATTAGAGGAATAAGTAGAAAGATTTCAATACAATATACAAAGATCCCCATATACCATGCTATCCAAGGACATTTTAAAAGCCATGATTCTGAAAGGGATGAAGGAAGAATGGGTTGAGATGCTTAACATAATGGGGAAGGGAGATATTTACTAGAAAGAATACGACGATATTATTTCCTTATGTATTAGATGCTCCTGGGGTAGCTCACGCAATAGGCCTGTGGGGTGTGATTCTATGAAAAAGGACCTTAAGCAAACCAATGGCAATGTAACCAAAGCAGTATTTGGAAATCTGTTAGAAAATTTCAAAACTGACATCCTGGGTACTTTGAAAACACAACTTGATGTTTTACAAGCCAAACAGAAACAAGATATAGTAGAACAAAACCTAGCCATATTTTGCCCAAGATTTCAGAAGAAGCATAGCTAGAGGGAATTTCCTTTAGACATGGTTCAGACTTGTGCTATCTGCACTAAGGATCATACCACGGACCAATGTCCTTCACTTCCCGGGTTGAAACTTTTCTACAAGGAAGCAGAAGAAGAAACAGAGCCAGTCTATCTAATGAATCATCATCGGCAATGGCAAGCACGACCTGGCATACCGCAAGACCTGCCTCAATACTTTATTTCGCCACAGTTTAGCCAGCAAAACCCTACAACAACTTGACAGACTCAAAACTCTTTCCCAACCTAGCCAAACTAAGCTTTTCCTATGCCACCCTGGCCTACATAACCTCCATCAGGGAATAATTGGCAGAACTTTCCTTGCTCTCCCCCTTATTGGCAGAATGTCCTGTATCAAAGCCAATGGCCAAACCCCCCTACTCAAAACACAAATTGGAATTATCAGCGACCCATGGGAATGGCCAATCTGTCGATAGGAGCAGAGACCCAAAATCAACCTACGTTGCCAGCACCCTACCCAATTCAGCATAACCAGCAACCTACCATACGCCCTCAATTGCCAGCCCAACCCAATCATAATCCCAATAACATACCAGTTCAACTAATTCAGATCATAGAAAATCCAAAACCCAATGCCGAACAGAAATAGTGCAACGAACTGAGGTTAAGATTAGGACGTACCATCTTTCCTATAGAAGCCACAACTCCACCTCAATCCTGAACTGAAACCTCAACAGAACCTAGCTTAACAAATATAACAGAAACAAGTAAAGATAAGGAAAAAACTGATCAACAAAGACCTGAAGAACTTAGGGTGACAACACCTCCATTTCCTAAAAGATTAAATCTGCCCAGGCCTATAATCATTCCAAATCTTGACATCCTGGGGGAATTAAGAAACATTTGTATCAAAATTCCTCTTCTCCGGGCCATCCAAGACATTCCCATATATGAAAATACAATCAAAGAATTATGTGGAAAAAAACAAGTCAAGAAAACAAAAGTTGCACCCACCGTTCATGTGGTAGGAACATTATCTGACTTGTTGTTAGGTAGGGAATCACCTATGAAATATGAAGACCCAGGAAACCCCATTATAACTGTGCAAATCTATAGCCACTCATTTCCAAACACATTGGTTGACCTGGGGGCAGCCATTAACATCCTAACTACTGGAGCTTGTGAAAAACTGGGCATATTAGCTTTAGAACCTACGGCCACACTTCTGGAACTAGCTGACAGGTTTGTTATCAAACCAAAAGGTATAGTGCAAGACATCATGGTCTTTGTGGACTCATGGGAATACCCAACTGATTTTTTAGTCATTAATCCAAAAAACAGGATGGAAGGGCACCCATTGATTCTTGGGCGACCTTGGCTGGCCACAAAATATGCTTACATAGGCTGTCGAGTAGGTAGCATGACTATCACTAGAGGAGATTCTATAAAAAAATATCATTATTTATCTGCCTGCCAAACCAAGCTTTCCCACGGTAAAAATTCATAAACATCCAGATACATATTGGGAGAAAAACATCCGTCCACCTCTGACACTAGTAGAATCTCTCGAATTCAAGGATCAAACTGAAGATGATGTAATCAATAATTTTATGAATCAGTCACCCATGCCTGAAAATCTAAAATGAAAAATGTTGAAAACAGTCCTCGAACATGAAGATTAAGAGGATCCTATGACAGAATTCGAGACTCAACATATCTCCAAAACCACTATTCGTAATAGCATACCTATTGAGATCGAACCAGGAAAGGTTCTGAATATTAATGGCAGTTTGGATGACGACCAAAAACAAAAACTCATAAAAGTCCTCCGAAAGCACCAAGGTGCATTTTTGTGGGACTACCAAGACATGAAGGGTTTAGACCCATAGCTATGCACACACCATATCTATATCGATAGGGAAACATGCCCCGTTAGACAACCCCAACGAATATTAAACCCGCACTTAAAAGATTGTAAAAGAGGAGCTGCAAAAACTATTAGATGTAAATTTCATTTATCCTATTTCAGACAGCAAATGGGTCTCCCCTCTGGTATTCGTCCCTAAAAAGAATGGGAAGTGGAGAATTTGTGTAGATTACAGAGAATTAAATAAGGCAACGTAGAAAGACCATTTCCCCCTCCCCTTCATTGACCAAGTCCTTGATACATTGGCCGGGAAACATTTCTTCTCCTTTCTTGACAGATTCAGTGGATACAATAAAATCCAAATAGCTCCCGAAGACCAAGATAAGACAACCTTTACCTGCCCGTGGGGCACTTTTTCTTACAGAGTTTTACCGTTTTGATTATGTAATTCCCTAGCAACATTTCAGAGAGCCATAATTAGAATTTTTTCTGACTTAATAAATGACGGACTTGAAATCTATATGGATGATTTTACACCTTATGGGGAAGACTTTGATCAAGCTCTAGAAATGCTAGAAAAAGAGTTAGAACGATGTATTGCTACTAGATTATGTCTAAGCAATGAAAAATGCCACATGATGATGACTGAGGGGGTAATCCTAGGTCACTACATTTCTGCGGCTGGAATATAGGTAGATCCGGCTAAGATAGAGGTAATCCTTCTGTTGGCCACACCTTGTACACAGAAAAAGGTGCGCATTTTTCTGGGATATGCAGGATATTATCGCAGATTTATAAAAAAAATTTCACAGATAGCGGCACCTCTGTATGCATTGACTGGGAATGTTGAATTCCATTGGACAAACAAATGTGACATCGCCTTTACAGACTTGAAGAGGTTGGTATCAACAGCACCAATCCTGCGAGGTCCTAACTAGAAACTACCCTTTCACATCTCTTCCGATGCATCTGATACAGCAATAGGAGCAGTACTTGGCCAAGAAGAAGGCCGAAAGACCTATGTTATTTATTATATCATCAAAAACCTTACTCCTGCCGAATTAAATTATACAGTGACCGAAAAAGAATTCATGGATATCATTTATGCTATCAATAAATTCAGGCACTATATAACTGGATATCAAGTGATCATGTATACTGACCACTATGTTATTAGATATCTAGCTAATAAACCAATCACGAATGGGAGAATAACTCGTTGGTTACTGTTGTTGCAGGAATTCGATATAACAATCAAAGACTGTCGAGGGAAGGAAAACGTGGTCACAGACTTCTTGTCCAAATTCCCCAAGACAAACGACACGCTAACAGTTGACGATCAATTCCCTGACGAACACCTATTTGTTGTAGCGGTAAAAACACCAATGTATGCAGATGTGGCAAATTATCTGGCCGTGGGGAAGCTACCCTGACACTTAACATCGAGAGAACGGAAACTGATTGTACAACGTAGCAAAATATTCTCTTGGATTGGGGGATACCTATTCCATACAGGGGCCGATATGCACATACACAAATGCATAAGGGAAGACAAAATCTGTGACATCTTACGAGCCTATCACGATGAACCTTGTGGTGGCCATTTCGCAGAACACAAGACAGGGCATAAAGTGTTGCAATTAGGCTATTATTGGCCTACGATTTTCAAAGACGCAAAGAAATATGTCCAGGCCTGCGATAGCTTCCAAAGAATAGGCCGCCCATGCCAAGCTGATGAAATTCCGCTACAACCACAATTGGTGGTGGAACCATTTGAACGGTGGGCGTTGGACTTCATTGGGCCATTCAACCCACCATCAAACCAGAAAGCCCACATATTATTTGCCACGGATTATGTCACCAAATGGGTAGAAGCAGTGGCCTTGTCAAGAGCCACAGAAGAATCAGTAATTAAGTTTCTCTTTCAACTATTCATGCGATACGGCTTGCCAAGGGAAGTGATAACCGATGGAGGGGCACAATTTGTAGGCAATAAGATCACATCCACCTTAAGAAATCACCATATCATCCACAGAGTTATGTCTCCTTACCACTCGCAGGCCAATGGGCAAGTCGAAAGCACCAACAAAGTTCTGGAGGCAATCCTTACCAAGACGATAGCAGCAATCACCGGGACTGGACCACTAGACTACCAAAAGCCTTATGGGCTTATCGTACAACCTGGTGAAATACCACTGGATATTCACCATATCAGCTAGTATTTGGGAGAGAACCTATCTTCCCTATTGAATTCTAAATTAAAACTCTAAGAACAGCCCAAGAAGTGGGATTGGACTTAACAGACGATCAAGCTAGGAGACTCCAAAAAATAAATGAACTGGATGAAATTAGACTGCTAGCCTTGCAACGCACAACGATCATTCAACAACAGTAAGCGAAGTGGCACGACAACCTAATAAAGAAGAAGGTATTTCAAAAAGGAGATTGAGAACTCCTCTATGACTCTAGATTCCAAGAATTTTCAAGAAAACTGCAAACAAGGTGGCTCGGTCCATATGAGATTCAGGAAGTACATAGCAATGGTACCCTCACCTTAACCACCATATATGGGCCTGGTTCAACATTTCGAGTTAACGGACACAGAGTACAACTCTATCGCAAACCTCTCACGAAATAATCTTTCTGTCAACAAGTACAAAACAATCCCACCATCCAAGTTGTGGTGCAAGGGGGTGATAACCCCACAAACTCAAATACATGAGAGGTTTTCCAGCATCACTTGTAAATAATGTATCTAATTGTCTTGTCTTATTGTACATTCTTCACATTTGAAATTTATTTTCCTTCTAATATTTTTTTTTTATTGCTATTAAATTTGGGGACAGTTGTTGTTCGATCTTTGAATGGTTTTTGTTCATTTGAATTGAACATCCGTCCATTTTCATTTTTATTTTTGTTGTTCAATTCGTGGACAATTGTTGTTCAATCTTTGAATGGCTATTGTTCAGTCAAGTTGAACAGCCATTTGTTGTGTTTTTATTTTTGTTGTTCAATTCGTGGACAACTGTTGTTCAATCTCTGAATGGCTGCTACTCAATTGAACAGCCATTTGCAGTTTTTTTATTCTTGCTGTTCAATTCGTGGACGAGTGTTGTTCAGTCTTTGAATGGCTGCTGATTCAACCAAAATTGAACAGTCATTTTCACGTTTTTAACTTTTTTTTTCAATTCATGAACAGTTGTTGTTCAATCCTTGAACGGTTACTGTCTAGTCGAACTGAACAGTTGTTCATTGGTGTTTTTTTATTTTTGATGTTCAATTCAAGAACAGTTGTTGTTCAATCTTTGAACATCTATGATTCAATCAAATTGAACAATCATGGTTGTGTTTTTATTTTTGCTGTTCAATTCGAGAACATTTGTTGTTCAATCTTTAAATGGTTGCAGTTCAACCAAATTGAACAACCATTTGCTGTGTTTTCATTTTTTGTTGTTCAATTTGTGGATAGTTGTTGTTCAATCTCTGAACAACTGCTACTCAGTCGAATTGAACAACCATCTGCAACATTTTTATTTTTGATGTTCAATTCGTGGACAAATGTTGTTTAGTCTTTGAATGACTGCTGATCCAACCACAATTGAACAATCGTTTTCACATTTTTAACTTTGTTGCTCAATTCTTGAACAACTGTTGTTCACTCCTTGAACGACTAATGTTTGGTCGAATTGAAAAATTATTCATTGCTATGTTTTTATTTTTGTTGTTCAATTTGGGGATAGCTACTGTTCGATCTTTGAATGGCTACTGTTCATTCGAATTGAGTAGTCGTTTTTTAGCGTCTTTTAATTGTGCCAAGAAATCTGTGAACAACTATTGCTCAATCTCTGAATAGTTGTTGTACAACCAACTTAAAAAGCCATTATTTTTGTGTTTTTCTCAAATTGAGTAACCTTGAGTAGGGAATGGCAGTTGAAAGAGAGAGGGAAAATGGTAAAATTACAAATATGATGGCCCTTTGGCACTATAATTCTTAAACAGGAAGCTGATATTATGCACACATGAAATGAAAGGCTAAGTCACCCTCAATTCAAATATGATATCATACAATACATGACCTCTGATGATATATATTTCTACACTATTCGAGTAATATGTCCCTCCAGTATGAAGGAATGGAACAAGGGGTATTAATGGTATGGGCATCTTTTTCCGCTTCTTTCACCATCCCTCGCTCTTAAGGAGTTAATGAGCCTCCCTCTATCTATAAAAAGCAATTATTTTGTGTTCATACAAATCTTTAAGAGGATATGGGGTCTCATTACGAGCCAGCCTACCATGATCATAGGGATTTAACAAGTGACATGCCCACAATGGCTACCACACCAAGGTAATGACCTTCTCATCTACCAGAAAGAAAGGAGGTCTCATCATGAGCCAGCTCGATCACTATGTTACAATTCTAGTGAATGGAATTGTGATTATTTGGCTACAACACCAGCACAATGACCTCCTTATAGATCAAGATGTTACAATTCAAAAGGAAGTACTACACTTACATGCAGATTTTAAGAGAGGATAGGGGGTCTCATCACGAGCCAGTCTACCACATTCATAAGGGTGTAGCAAGTGACATGCCCACTATGGCCACCACACCAGGGTAATGACCTTCTTAACTACTTGAAGGATAGGAGGTCTCATCACGAGTCGGCTTGATCACTTTTCTACAACTCTAGTGAGTGACACCATGGTTATCTAGCCACCATACCAGCATGGTGATCTCTCCATAAAATTGGCAAAATAACTATTCTTACATAAGGATCCTGGCTCATTTTTCGTGTTAAAATAGCAACCTTGTCGAGGCTGTGAATGCCTGCTGGCAGCAGTGGCTCTGCTTGTGGTATGAAAGTATTCTCCTTCAATATCCAATTGCTTTTATATACACCTTGTCTTCCATTCTTCGTCCACAAACTATTACTCTAATTAGTAATAATTATGACCTGCCATAAGAATAACTAACAACGATATGCTTACATATTTTGAACCTTGGGATGACAACACCAATCATTACTTGACTCAGTCTTGCTTCCATCATAACTTTTTAGTTGTATAAGGACAGCATATCGTAATAATGGTTATGCTATTTCCTCTAGCTTTTCGGTCACTTCTGCACAAGATACAATTATGAAAACTTCTAAATCTGACCTTTATACTACAGATGTTAGTAATTACTCAACCGCCCGCTCCTTCACATGCAAATTATCATTACCAAATTCTGACATTCCCCTATCTACATTCATGAGCAACCAAATCTCTCTTGTACTTGAGGGCGTGGGCACCCTTTCTTCGAGGGAGGGGGTGTAATTGGTCTTAATTCGGCAAGCATGTGAAATCCTTGCATAAATCTCGTTAGACGCATCAATAAGACCAGAGGAACACTACAATCAAGGCATGAAGATTATCTACGAAGAGCCACAATCTATCTTTCTCTTGCATACAACATCCAATCGAAACAACAGAGCCAAGAAGAAATACAATCATAGGAAAAGAGCATATCAGCTATGGGAGGAAATACCCTTCGAAGCGAGCATGCAAACTTTCCAATTTCAAAGGCAGCGAGTGCCATCCTCCAACGAGTTGGATGGCTGACATATGTACACCGACTATAGGGATTCGACACAAGAATTGCAATCGAGTTTCTGCAAAATCTACAGGAAGGGAAAACCAGAGTCAAAGGTCGAATTATACCAATTACAGAGGGAATTATCGTGGAAGTTTCTAGAATACCAGCACAAGGAGAAAGATGGGCAGAGAAGCATCTCCTTGTGAGAGAAGCAGTAGCAGCATGCTAAGACCTGGACAAACCGTTGGAACGAAAAAACAAAGGGATTAACCCTGCCTCTCTACACCAGCCATGGTAGGAGCTAGCGGCATTCATCAAAAATTTTATTACATGTGAAGGATATCAAGATGTGGTAAAACCTCAATAGCTTAAACTTTTAGCTGCACTTAAACAAAATATTTCAATTAATCTGCCTACCTTCTTGAATTATGTATTGCATGATATTTTTGTTCGATTGAGGAAGGCCAAAAATCCCCAAGCAGTGGTTATTCACCAGGGTTTAATAAAACTAGTCATCATTCATGAGCTAGATAGGCAGCAGATAGCCTGGGATAATTTCGTTAACCCTGAGGCACAGGAACCAGAAATAAACCCTGACGGAACCGAAATTGAGCCCCTAGGGTAAATACACCAAAAAGAAAAAGGACCTGAACCTCAACTTTAGAACTAAGCAGGCAAAAACGGTCCAAGACACTCCAAGGAACCTCGAACCTCATGGAGGAAGCAGGACCATCTCATGCAACCTTGCAAGATTTCGAGGAAGAAATGGCTCGAGTCCTAGGACAAATAAGGACAGACTATGAATCAAGAAACCCATTGGGAGCAGGGGAGAAAGAGGAACTTTTTGATAAATCCGTCACCCCTAATAGCTCTGGTCACACTAACGTCCTACCTGACCAAGAGGAACCACGAGATGATGAGGCTCTATCCCCTATTGATAATTATGAAGTGTATAGTGATGGGCAGACAGAGGAGAGAATGGAATCACAAGATCAATCAGGTGACATTGTCCTTGTGGAGCAAAGCACACACACGGAGACAGCTCCTTTGTCACTAGGAGGTAGCATCACTCCTCCTATTCAGGACCCTCACATTGAATTAAATTCTGAAGATGTAATCATAAACACCATTTTAGACACCATCCCTGAAAAGGGGAATTCCACTCCCCTACCACCTGCTGAAATCAGGACAGGTGAAGATTCACATGAAAGGAGAAGTGAGAAACTAAGAAGGACTTGCAAGAGATTAAAGAAATTGGTAAAATATCTTATAAAACAGCTAAAGAAAGAAAAAAGGGCCTGGAAGCCAAAGAAATAAACCTCTATTGCAAGCACTCAGACAGAACCAATAAATATTGTCGAAAGCGAAATGCAAATTGACTTAGTCGACACCATGGAAACTGGAAGACAAACAAATTTGATAACTACTACGGAATCTGGGGTACATACCAACTTAGCAAACACCATTGAGGCTGAAATGCAGATAGAACTGGAAAACACCATCGAAGCCTCTACTCAAACTAAGCAAAAGGTTACAAAAGAAAAGGGGACCCAGACAGAGGAAGCCCCTGCCTATGCCCATCTAGTAGAGAAAGCTGCCAACCAGAAATTACGCAATGAACTAGTGCAAATGCGGCATGAGATAACGAAGTGTATGAATGAGGTGGTGCCATTACAATAATATCAGGCACTGCTAAAAAATTTCACTAACCTCTCCTCCACAGAAGATGAAACATTTTCCCAGCTTAGAGGAGAACATGCAAAGGTTAAAATGGTACAAGAGAAGGTGGAGCAAGCTAAGAAGAAAATCTCTACAATTTTCTCTCTATATAATGATGCGCTATCATGTAGAGCTTCGGCAACCAACTATGCCTTGTTCCTAACAGAACGATATTTACTCTTGAAATTTAAAGTTTTTAGGGCGGGAAAATCCACTACTTTCAGGACCATAGAAGAATTTGTCCATTGTTGTAATGATCAGGATGAGCAGGTCCAGCACCTCCTGTGTGAACTTTACATGCATAACTTCTTCTTAGAAGAAGACACGGATAGCAACCCTAACCCCTTTATAGGGGATGTGCAGCTACAAGCCTTCCTTTCATTTGCTAAAAACCAGATCAAGTGGGCCAAAGCCTATGACATCTTCCAAAAAAGAGGGCATAGCCTAGATTTATGGGTTAGGGGGGAGCCTACAAAACCCCTGCAACTGATCATCTAGCACAAAAACTTCATGAGAAGGCAAGGTGTGAGGACTAGGCTGGGGCCCATCCATAAAAATATCATAGAAAATGCACGAGAATACTTTGGGGACATTCATGAAGCGGCCTTAGCAGTAGCTAAGCAAAGATGGATGGCCTCCACAAACAATGTGAAGAATAGGGAGCCATTTAGTTACAGGAATTTCAAGGCTGTTACCTCCAGATTCCTCTCATACAGCAGTCCGGTCTACAGCATGGGGCCTTCCTGGTTGGGATGTAGATACAGAAGCCCTCTCCTCTGGTATCCTCCTAAGGATTATAATCACAATTATGAATTACCAGAAGGATCCACAGGTGTTGCCTTTGTACTCATGAAACAAAAACAAGGCTTTAGAGCATACAAAGAAAAGGTTTACCCTGCCTACTCCTTAATGCAGCTACATCTCAATCATCTGTTTGCATGAGGACATGTAATTAGGTAAGTAGGGGAGTTCGTTGGGCCCAAATAAAGGTATGTTCTTACCCTGTAATTACTTCAAATTATGTTACAATTTTGGGAGAATTCCTCTTCATATTAACAATAAAGAGAAAAAAAGATTACGAAAACGAGAACAATTAGACTAATGATGAAAAGGATGTTTTTGTAACAGAAAATTGACTTCTCTTATCTCCGCATGCAGGAAGGCATAGTGGTTGGACCAATAGGAAATGGAAGCTAACCAACGGACGCAAACATATGAGATCTCGGTAACTCCCAGCGGCTAGCAGAAGGCAGACAGATGAATTCGAGTCCAAGAACTCAAACGACAGCCACGTGTAGTGGACTGTTGTTAGGGAAATACTTTTGCATTTTTTAAATCACCTTTAAAAGGGCGAAGGACGGACAAGAAGAGGAGTCAGAGAAAGGATAGGAAATTCATTATGCAATCGACGCATCAGAACCAACTTGTCTAATTGTATTTTTGTAACATCACTGGATGTAATATAGAGCTTTGAACAATAATCTTTTGAATTTTTTACTACGCTAGAGCTTCTGGTGGTCTGGGCCCAACCCCTGGAAGTTCCTCACCAGTTTTCATACTCTGTGTAGTTGCAGAACCAATGCTTAAGTATATGATGCGGATGTAAAGTATATTTCCATTCAATAAAGTTACAGTTCTCTTTCTTCAAGATTGTTAGCAATCGCATTCTTGAATTAGGATAATCGAAATCATATTTTCCGACTTATGGAAATGTCTCATTATCATTAGATAGTTCCAATTCTTTCAATACCATTGCATTTGAGTTACAGATCGTAGAATAAGCTGATTTTGATGTCATCTGTCTTTATAAATTGCATTCTTCTTTTAGCACAACGAAGCGTTCAACTCTCGATCAATGTCGATTAATTAATTCATAAAGAGAATTCCATTGTATAATTACTTAAATAATTGTTGTACAATTCATTTAAATCACTTTATTTATACTGTTGTTCCATTACTGCTCAGTTAGTTATACTATTATTCCATTATTGCTCAGTTAGCTAGACTGTTGATTCAATTCAATTCCATTGTTGTTCAGTTTATTTAAACTATTGTTTAATTCAATTCAATTGCTGCTTGATTTCTCTATATTGTTGTTCAGTTCAGTTAGACTACTATTTAATTCCATTAGATAGCTGTGTAATATTCCCAATTAGCCACTGCTACTTGGAATATTATAACTGCTCCATTTTTGAAATAAAAGAGTAGGGATGACAATAAAAAATATCCCAGTGTGAAAAGGGATTGAATTAGGAGGAACAATAAATCCACCTTGGTGTGAAAGAGGGGAAAATCAATGAGCTAGATCCAGTTGACCAAGTCAACAACGTTGTTACAAGAGGAGGGAAACTAGCTAGAGCAGTGCAGTTTTGAAAGGGGAATCTTCTCAAGGAAGATACATCATCAATGAGTGGGGTCCGGGGTGAGGAAGCTCACCAAGGATAAGAAGGAGGAGATACCAGCAAGGGAAGGCATTCAGTACTCATCTTTGTTTGGTATTTTAACTTATTGCAAGCTTCAATTGTTTAGCCGGAGTTGTAGCACTGTTTAGTGCAAAGAATTCTCATGCGGGAATTCCATCTTCACCTTTGGTCTAGCTGATTGGGAGATCTAAGGAGGAGGCCCTGAGCTCAATTTTCATCATTTATCTTGAGGAGAACCATTCTACATCATATACATCGCAGTCACTCCCAGTAACTGTGTCTTTATGCAGTAGCAGCAGCAGTTGGGTCATACCTTCCTATTTTGTGCTTGTTTCAGAGGAGGAGGTGTCTATTTCACTCCGAGAGGTCTATTCAGGAAGGCCTTGAGAAAATTTCTGTATTATTTGTCTATTTCAGATTACATTTAGTATTTTCTAATACAGAGTTGCTGGGTACAGCTTTATTTTCTTCAATGCTGCATTTTATGTTGCTATTTTTCCGAAAACCCTTGTCGAGGTGTTCCGATGTACTTGTAAAAGAGGTCAAACCTCTCATTTCTGATTCCATGACTAATGAAAGCTCCAGATCTGTATGAAATCATATTTTTTTTTATATTTCATAATAAAAATTACACTGTTGCAGTCTTCAGCAGTTCTATTTTGTGAAGTTGTGGGATTGGGGTGTTTTTGAGCATATATGAGCTAGGGAGATCTGTTTAGTGTAGCTAGAATGATTTTTTTCTGATGCCATTTCATATTTAAGCTACATACAACATATATTATAGGATCCAAGTATTTTTCTGTGTTTTTATTGCATTTTTTTCTTTATACAGCATCCTCATTTGAGATATTGCAGAAATTCCTGAAAAGGAATATTACAAGCTGCTCAATCTTGCTGCTCAAACTTAGGTTAAAAATCAATCCAAGCCACCCCTCGTTAGGATAAGTGAACTTAGGAAGTCAAAAAATTCTTCCTCATAAGTGACAAGGAGTAACTATTAGATGACCTGACTCACATATATTGTGCCAACACTCTTGAAATAAGAAGACTTACCCCGGGTTGATAATTAAATGAGAAAGCACTAGATTTTTCAATAATAAGCCACCTCTATGAGTCCCAAAAATCATTTTCCACCTCCTTTTATATATCAAGTCCTTGATACATTGGCAGGGAAAAAATATTTTTCATTCTTGGATGGTTTTAGTGGATATAACCAAATTCAACTGGCTCTAGAAGATCAAGATAAAATGATATTTACCTATCCATGGGGAACTTATGCATACTAATTACTTCCTTTTTGGTTATGTAATGCACCAACAACATTCCAAAGGGAAGTTTTAGGCATTTTTTATGATCTAATTCATGATTGAGTGGAATTTTCGTGGATGATTTTACTGTTTATGGAAACTCTTTTGAAGAAGCTCTTAAAAATTTGGAAAAACTTCTCATTAGCTGTAAAGAATAAAATCTTTCATTAAGCCATGAAAAATTCTTTAAGATGTTTACTGAAGGAATTTTTCTAGGCCACCATATTTCAAGAGATGGAATTAAAGTGGATGCATCTAAGGTAGAAGTCATCTCTAAATTATCAATTTACTTGTAAAAGGGATGTTAGAAGATTTCTTTGTTTTACTAGCTATTATAGAAGATTTATAGAAAAATTTACAAAGACTGCCTCTCCAATTTTCAAATTTCTTACAAAAGATTGTGAATTCATATGGAATTTTCACTACCAAAAAGCTTTCGAAACATTGAAAGAAAATATTTCCCAAGCACCCATTTTAAGAGGACCAAATTAGAAACTACCTTTTTACATTTTAACTGATGCTTCATATACAACTTTAGGATCTGTATTAGGACATAAATATTTGACTCATGCCATTTACTATACAAGAAAAAATTTGACCTCTACAGAGTTGAATTACACTGTAACAGAAAAGGAGTTTTTAGCCATTGTACATGCCATCAATAAATTCAAACACTATATCACTAGTTAAGATACCTTCATTCACATAGATAATTTTGCAATTATATATTTAATGAATAAGTCAGTTACTAATGGCAGAATTAAAAGATGGCTATTTTTATTATAAGAATTCAATATTATTATTTTGGATAGACCCGGAAAACAAAACACAATTGCTGATTTTCTATCTAAAATCCAAAATGATAATAACGATATTAATGTAGAAGATAAATTTCCTGATGAATATATTTTTGCGGTATCTATTAAATATCCTTGGTTTGAAAATATTGCTAGTTATTTGGCCATAGGGAAGTTACCATCATATTTGTCTTCTCAAGAGAAAAAAAAGGTTACTCAAACATCTAGTGCATCTTATTCATGGATAAAAGAATAAGTGTACAAGACAAGATGAGATCTAATTATTTGAAGATGTGTTAGAGAGGATGAAGTACCAAAGATACTAAAAGTTTGTCATGATGAACCATGTGGATGGCATTTTGCTGATAAAATAATTTCTTATAAAGTTCTTCTTTTAGGATACTATTGGCCTTCTCTTTTTAAGGATGCCAAAGAGTATGTTAAGAGATGTGATAGTTGTCAAAGAATAGGAAACCCTTTTCCTTCGCATGAAATGCCTCTACAACCTCAGGTACTTATTGAACCCTTTGAAAAGTGGGCATTATACTTTATTAGTCCAATCAATCCATCATCAAGAGAAAAAAGGTACATTCTTGTCTGTACAAATTATGTCACAAAATTGGTAAAAGCTAATGCACTTCCTTTTGCTACTGAAATGTTGTAGTTTCATTTATTTTTTAGGATGTTTTCACTCATTTTGATGTCCCAAGGGAAATTGTGACAGATCAAGGTACTCAATTTACATCCAATTTGGCACAGAAGATAATGTAGAAATACAAAATCAAACGTTGGAAATCCACTCCATATCATCCATAAACAAATGGAAAAGTTGAATCTACTAGTAAAGTAATTGAAGCACTTCTTACCAAGATTGTGCATCTACATAGAAGGGATTGGGCAGAAAAGCTTCTAGAAGCTTTATGGGCATATCGTACCACATGGAGAAACAAACATGACACACTCCTTATGAAATTGTTTATGGAAAGAAAGTCCTATTTCCTATTGAGTTTTAGATAAAGACCTTTAAAACAATAGTCAAATTAGGTCTTGATATATTAGAAGCACAAAGACAAAGAATGGAGCAATTGAATGAACTTGATGAGATACAAAAAGATGCTATTCATAGAACAAATATAGTTCAACAACAAAGATCAAGGTGGCATGATAAGTTTCTCAAAGAAAGAAAATTCCAGCCTGGTAATTGGGCATTGCTTTTTGTTTCAAAGTTTAAATATTTTCAAGGAAATTTTCAAACTCATTGGCTTGGTCCTTATGAGATTGAAAATTTATTTGATAATTGAGTGGCCAAAATCATAACCATTGATGAAGAAAAAGTAACTTTCCTTGTAAATGGTCATAGATTACGAATATATCATAAACCATTAACAAAGGAAGAGTTCGTAAGAAATGTGCAAGATAATCTCAATTTGAAGTTGGTCAAGGAAGATTCTCCTTCCTCTCCAACTTAGCCTTCTACTTTATTTTTCAAAATTATATATATATATATAATAAAACAAAGAAAAAAATGATGTTTTTTTTTGTATAAACATGAAAACCAACATTGTTGGCATATTTATACATAAAATCTAAGTTGAAAACCAAGAATCCTTGGAAGCATATATTTTCTTCTTAAATTCCCTATTCTTGTCCCATTTTATTTTTATTCCTCTTTTATATTTTGAAAAATAAGGCAGCTATAGAATTGTCAACATTCTACAGCTCTTATGAAATTCTGCAACAAACTTGACAAATTGCAACCAGGGAAAATGAAGGTCATGGAAAAAGCAAATTGAATGAATATTACAGCTAAAGAAACCTGCATACAACCTAAATCAACCTGCAAAAGGAAAAAAAATCAGTAAGGCAAAGATATAAGGTATGTACATATTAGTTAGATAATAAATGTACAAATATTTGAATTATGAAATAAAATATGAAACTGTTGCTACGACCATTTTGTAAAATTATTACTATGACATGACTTTGGAATTAACGAAAATATCTATGTATTGTCAAATAAGTCATTTATGAAGCCTTGATATAATTCAAACTCATTTCCTTCTCTTCATATATCATTCCACTTCATGCGCAGTCCTTCCATCACACCCATTTCACTCAACCCAATTTTCAGTGTCGAAACCGCCTCTTACCTAAACTCTGTTTCTTCAGCTCACTCCATAACCGAATTAATTCCATAATAACCCCGTAAAAACATAAATTAAGGGAAAAATATTCTCTAACATGAGAGTCATTATGATACTCAGAGCCGAGTGGGGAAAAATTCCTTGAAGCATACCCACAGGTCAGACAGTTGTTACAGCAAGCGCAGTGGCTAGAGTTTGTGGGAAAATTTGATGGGCATGAAAAAGAAGTGAAAAAATCCTTTTCTATAGAATACTATGAAATAGAAGCAGAGATTGGGGATGTGATTTTTTTATTGACAGCGTCATTTGTAGCAGAGGCTACAAGATTTCCAAGAATAAGTGAGAGTTCATTCAAGAACCGAAAAGTTGAAGAGAACGAATGGAAAATCTTCCTCAATAATCCAGGTATGGATACTTCTGTGTTTAAAATGGGGATAACATTTACAACTTTGAAGAAAAAATGGAGGAATTTTCTATTGATTAATCAAAAATTTATAACTTGTGAAGGTAGGTTCAGTAACATGTTCTTTTACCATGCACGATTGATGATGAATTTTCTTGAAGGAAATGAAATTAACCTACCATACTTCCTACTTCATAGCTTGAGAAAATTGTCTGGAAAAATACAGTTCATAGATAATTCCTTATACCACCATGGATTAGTGAAAATGTTGATTGAAGTCCATCTGAAAAATATAGGAGACAATTGGGAAGATTTCTTAATTAGAAATCATTTTGAGGAAGAAGAATAAGGTGAACCTAGAAAAACAAGGAAGAGTAGAATGAAATTGCCTTTAAGCGATAAGGATAGCTCACCTTCATAACAAGAGCAAGATTCAGAGCATGAAACTCCTCTTGAAAGTGCGTTGGATATTTTTAAATGAAGAAATGTTATAAGAAAGAAAGCCAATAATAAAGGAGAAATTTCATCCAAAGAGAAAATAGAGCAAAAGAAAGTTAATAAGCAGTCCCTTACTACTGAAAAACCATCATCCACTGTAAGAAGAAGTGCAAGGCTCAACAAACCAGTGAATGAACAATATCAACAGTCCCCAAGAAACATCGACTTAGAAGAAGATGAGGAACTGAGAGTTCCATCACCTAGATTTATATCACCAATTTCCAATCCAACTAAGAGAACTCTTGAAATGGATACTATTTAGTAAGAGATATATGACTACATAGAGTCTTTTAGCACTCCTTAGTTTCCCAAGGCTGAGAAATGAAACTACTGAGGTAACCATAGACCAACATTTGACTTGGTAGCTATCCCTACCAAATCAAAGAGGGCTCTCTCTAAAATCAACCAAAATATGATTGGAATTATCAGGGTTTTAGGCTAGGTATTAAGTTCAAGAAAATATGTTTGATTGTGTGGGGAAGGGATGAAGATAGAGACTTCTGAGAAATTAGGTCTTAGGCCTTGGCTAAACCCTAATCACAGGGAATATGCTAATGGGAGTATGTAAGGCAAGGTGAGCTAAACAACTAGTATGGGGTTTGTTTATCGTAGTATAGATATATATGGTAAGAGGAAAAGTGAGGAAAAGGACAAGCATCTAAGATGATTTCGCTCTTTTAGAAAGACATATCTAGCAAATTGAATAAGACCAAATACTAGCAAAGCATGAAAAATTAATTTTGCCTTCAACTTGATATTTTATTCATTAGATGAAAAAATACTAATGGAAATGGAAATAATTCATCAAAACAGTAAAGACAGTGACACAACTGAGAAAATAACATAAAAATACCAATGAATAAACTGCAAGGATCTCACATGTGCCAATAAGCTCTTCCCTGTATTATAATTGTCTGCAAAAAGTACAAAATATCTCTCAAAACCTCAAATTCTTCATTAGCCAACCCTTCAATACACTTAGGTTGTAGCGTATATAGATGAAAAAGAAAAATTCCCCTCTAAGGGGTCGAATCCTGGTCCATAGAAACTGATTCATGCACCTCTCTACTCATTTCCAAATCCTAGGGAAGTTAGAAACAACTTTCCCCTTTTTTAGCTAATTGATTGAGATTATCTCTCAAGGCATTAATTACAAGATTATTTACAATAATAATGTTTAAAAAACCCATTTACATGAGATAAACTCATGAGACAAATATTACATCGACCTAATTTGACATTTCACCATTTACATGCAATGAAAAATGTTCATGGACAGAAACACAACAAATTACACAAAAATGTAGAAAATCCTAGCAGAAGCGCAACAAATGTTTGGCTTGAAGTTTTTATGTCTTGGATGAGGTTTTGAGTGTTGTCTAAGACCTTTCAAGAAACTTGGAAATGTCCACTACACCCAGGAGCCTTTAAACCATTCAAACATCATTTAACCTCTTCAAACTTGGTTTCAAAACTTGATTGTTCAGAAATGCAACAAATTCTCCAGAAGCGCAGCGAAAAATAAGGGTCAAAGACGAAATGATATGTCTATAACCATAACACCTATTACAAAAATGGAAGAGGTTTATGTATATAATTTTGTTTTTGAGAAAAAACTCTCTCAGTTTTTGGAAATCAGTTTCCATTTTCTCAGAATCCGTGCCACAAAATGATGACTAAAATAGACAAGAAAAATTGGAGAATTTGATTTTATGAAATAGGCCTCCAAAAAAGTTGAATATCTCCCAATATATGATACCTGTGTAGAAACTGAAGGAGTTTATTGTGATTGGGTCTATTCTTAACAAAAAATTTCTTTGGCTGTTTAAAATGCATCTTCATTTGGTCAGAAACCTCTTTTGAAAATGATGACAAAAAATAGAGTCAAAAGCGCAACGAATTTTGGAGGGAAATGAGAGGGAAGCAGGGTAGGAAAAATTCGAAGAAAAATATGGGGGGTAGGTATAGATGTTAGGAAGATAATGGTTGTGGAGTTTCTCGAAATGAGAGAGAAAGAAGGGGTGAAAAAGGCAAAACACAAAGTTAGGCTAGAAACGCAGCAATAAGCTAGGTTTTTGAAGAAAGATGGAAAAATGAGGGAATTTCAGTAAGGGAAATGGTGGATAATGTCTAATAAGGTTAATGAAGGATGTATATACTTTGAAACAAGGAGATTTATTCTCAAAATAAACTTTGGAGAAATTGAGATGACAACTGAACCTTTTCTTCCTCCCTTTGGTCTCCAAATGAAAAGTGCAACAACCTTTCTCCATAAATGCAACAAGCATATGAAAATAGAAGTGGTGGAAAAATTCGAAGTTCTGATGGCTATGGAAGATCTTCAAAGAGGTAAAAGGCAGATTTGGAGCTTTTTTGAAGGATACAATGAAATTTTGAAATGTCTTGATGCTCCTTTATAAATTGGAAAAGCAATTTTTGGCTTCATAGTGGAATGACATCATTTGTACTTTGACATAGTGATATGATGATGCGATTGGTACTAGCAATATTATTCTTTAATAGGAAGTGTTATATCTCCATGTGAGGCAGATGTACTTTGATTCTTTTTGAAAAACTTTATTCTCTAATTGCTAACTGCCATGATGATGACCATAATACATGACTCCCTATTTCAAAATTCTGATTGAGATGATGAGGACCATCATATGCATATTCTTGACCATTACTTATAATTTTAGCTCTCAACGTATGCATTTTTATGTTTGTATGAACAATATGATGACCAACTTACTCATTTGATGACTTATGGTAGGAAATGATGACAATGAACATGATGGCTTTTTGTGACCTTGGATAAGTGGAGGGAGTAACAATGACACCTAGACAATAACTTGGAACCATTTGACAATCAAGAAAAATTTCAAATTTAATATGAAAATATTATAATTTGACCCAAGACTCAAACAACATTGGAAATATTAAATTTGATCACTATGACTATAAGACACTAACATTGGCTCCAATGGGGATTGAATCTCCTTTAGGAGGTATCAAGAACACCGTAGAACATGTCACCTTGTTCATTGGGAATGGAGTCACTGCAGCTACAATATTCAAATTGACTCAAATTTAAATTGAAAATTCAATTGTACCATCAACTGCAAACTCTACTGGAAATTGAAATTGAAAAAGATGCTTACAATGTTGAGCTTATTCATCACACCTTACCTAATCCAACTGATCCATAAGAGATTTGATCAAGTGAAGACGAAGATCCAGTGTAACCAATCAAGTACATGACTACTTGACTGATGCTTGTATTCAGCTCCACCAAGCATAAAGAAAAATTTAGTAAATGGAAACTCAAAATGAACGATTCCAAAACCTATGTTGGTGAATAAAAAAAACTCCACTTTTTCTTATGCTTCCAAAAGACTACCCAAGGGGTATTGAAAAACATGAAACATTACCTCTCGTGGATCAGAAAAAAGAAGGGAGATGCCTTCAAATATAATGGATGATTTTTCTTCTTCATTTGGTTGATCCCTCTTAAATGGAAATGCAACAATGTGATCTTCCATATCATCCAGATCAGAGACAAGATTTGTATGTTCTTGTAGATCTTCAATTGAGGTAACCATATCGGCATCAACACAAATATCTACAAGTGGTTTTTTCATGTATATCAGAAATAGAATTTGATCAGAATCTGGATTGGGGGCAAAATTTTTCCAAAAATTCAAATTTCATATAATCGTACCAAAATAGACTGATTGGATAGGGCTTGTTGTACCTTAAGAGACAATACCTTAGTTGTGATAAGGAATCAGTTCTTAAGACATTTATATGATTATGTCACAGAAATATTTGTCTTTGTTTAATCACCTTCAAGTATTTACCATTAAACCCTCAAATATCAAATATAATGAATGTCTCACAATGCTATCATTTGTTGATGTTGAATGAAATGACCAGAAGAAAATGAAATTTGCCCAAACTGATATGTTGTTACACAGAATATATCACCTTAAACTCCAGAAGAATTATATGAAGGAAATAGTTAAAACGAAGGAGCGCTAATTAAGGATTTTAACTCTTGCTTACATAAGTAAAAAGAGACCTGCAACTCATTACTTCATCTTATTCAAAGATAGAAAACACAGAATGTAAACTTGAATACATATCAACATAAACAGATGCTATAAACTTGCTTTTCATTCATTAATCATTTGAAATATCTGAGTGCAAAAATTGCAGTCTGAAGGTCCAAAACTCGGAAATTTCCTTCTCCTTGACTATTACATTAAATACAATAAAAAGCAGTTTGAAACTGCTATAACTAATTCTAACTACCTCAACTTATGAGGACTTCGTAAGCTATCTATTACATATCCTCAAAACGTATTATTACAATTACATCATCTTTTAAAGAGTACAATAACATAAAAATTAACATCCTAATATATATGTTGAATGTGAATTGACAATGATGTTGCTACATTTCTTGGATCAGTTGATTTGTCTTTCTTCGAAGTAAAAGTATCCTTTGGAAAATCCATCGTCCAAGCTCTGCACTTCTTCCATATCTCTACTTTTGTTCTGGGTGAATGTACCAAGTTGTGATACTCCAACCTAAAAGCAATAATACGGTTGAAAGATGGCCTTTTTGCAAATAGATTTTTTACCAACCACAGCAGCTAAAAATGTCTCTGAAGAAAATTGATTATTGTTTCTCCCTTAAGCTCCTAAGTCTTTTCATGTGTATTATCAACTTTACTTTTTTTCAATACTAGTAAGTTTTCATAAGAATCCCATGACAACAGACTTCCTCCAAGTCCCCAACATGAGGGCAGGCCTTCTCTTGTTATTTTGTCAAATAACTTATCAAACTGACTTACTGCTTCTTTAATTTCCATCAACTTATTTTCTGTATCCTATCTATAGTAATTCTTGACAATCATCTTATTGATCTCCACTGCATATAATATTATATCTTTGATCTCATTTTCTTCTAACTCTTGATCTGTTTTAGAATTAATAAAGTCAATGAATCTTCTTGCCCAAATAGCCCTATTGATTGTCTTTTGTTTATCATTCAGGACTTGTTCTTCAAATTCCTTGATGAGACTTTTCTCTTCTGCAACCACCATCAAAAAGCTCCAAATTGATTTCATTTCTAAAATGATATCATTCCAAATGATATCTTTAGCCTATATTAAAGATATGTTTCCTTTCAGTTTTTCTTTGAGACTTTTAATCTCAGCATCAGCGTTCTAACCGTCCATTTTGTATTTACTAGCTTCATTTTCTGCAGCTTGAATAATCTTTGATGTAGTTTCTAAATCTGCTTGAGCCTTTTTCTGATCTCTTTCTGCCATCTACAATTCAGTAATCAACTGAGAAATTTGTGCTAGTGGGTCTTCATTACCTGCTTGAAAAACAAAAGTACAAGAATGATTATCAATATGATTTTGCAGTGACAGTGCAGTTTGCTTTAACTTAGAGACTTCTTCCTCCTTTTGCATGAGATGTCGTAGAAGCTTTTCTTTCTCGTTCTCTACCTCTACAACCTCTGCTGCCATGGAATGCTCCCCTCTAGGAAATTTTAACTTTTTCTTCAATATAGATATCTCTGCTTCAGCACTTTGGAGAATTTTCGGCACAGCAGTCCTATCATTAGGATCTACTCCAACATTTACTATGATTTTCTTCAGCTCCTCATTCTGGATTGTTAAAGCCCTAGAGTTGGCTTTCTCTAACTTTAACTACTTAATCACTTTTCCAAGCATATTCTCTTCCTTCATTGCCATTGCATTAGTCTTTGTCAGGTCATTCACAATCAACTAATCTGTTTGCATATGTAGGTTCACCTTGTCTAGCAATGGGATTTTCTTCACATCTACAGTCAAATTTACAGTATTGAAATTGTCAAAAGAACCAATTGACATATCTGAAGGATGTGACAGGGAAATTTTGAATTGATCTTCTCAAGATCCATTGCAGTTAAAAGTCTGGTTTGATCTGGAGAAATTTTATATTCAGCTTGGGCCTCTATGCTGGCCTTCATCTTTTGGTTTCTCTCTGCAATTTGGGCAAACATCTATTTGATCAGAGGCACTTGTTCATGAGTGCTCTCATGCCTCTTGGGTGAAGAAGGAACATTTTGTTCCTCTCCCAACTGTAAGGAAAAACCAAGTTGAGTATATACAGGTTCTTCATTAAATGTTGCTCTATTCTCAGCTCCCTGCTCCTCATCTTCTAAATCAACCACTGTCTCTTTGCCTCATTTACTTGATTTTTTTGATATGACAGGAGTCTGAATATTTGAACTTGTTGAAATCATAACACCTTTACTTGCCATATTCTCTAGATCTGGCCTGCTTTCATGAATGAAAGCTGAATACCCATTATTAACTCTTCTACTATAAATAACACTGTGAGGGTCATAAGCCCACTTTTCCCCTAACTGCAAGTGCATCTCATCTAGCATTCTAGTAACTTATTCAAATGCTTGTCTCATATTAACTATGAAAGGACCTACAGTCATGGGCAGTTTGAACATATACCCCTTTTTCATGGGCACAAAGTGAATTTGATCAACATTAGACTTTTTCGAACAAACTTCAAAGCAAATAACCTCATAGGTACAAATGCTAGAAGCCTATAAGGCTCAACACTAGCTCCATAAAGTCTAATTTTGGAATAATCCTCAAAAAAAAACCAATCCCCAAATTTACAGTTTTCCCCTAAATGCAATAACTCCTGAGCTTTGGGTAAGAAACAGGGGGGAGGAATTCCATTCAAAACTTTATATGCAATTGACATGAAATAACTGGCAAAATCAAACAGACCAGCTTCATTTTGTTCTCTTCTCAATATATCTATCCAAGATACTATTGATTGCCTCTTCTTATTCATATCCATAATATTCAGACCCAGATGCATGAATTCCTCTACATTTTGATATAAGAATAAGTAAATAATTAATGAAGGAAACCTGAAAGAACCTGTTAATGATAAGCTCATGAGTTGTGAATTGACAGCTTCTTGCCAATAGGATGGAATATCCAACACCATTCCTGGCTTCATCATCATGGAAAAAATCCCCAAGACTGATTTATCCACTGTGTTGTCATCATATTTTCCCAGAATCTTTGCAATGCTGCTTAGCACTGGCTTAACCTCAATATCAAAAATTTCCATAGGGAAATTTTTGCTGTCAGGCTGAAATTGTTGTGTGTTAGGCTTTAGAAAATGAATGAATTGATTAAAATATTGATCTGAAAGGTTGTCATAATATGCTACTAAAGAATCATCAGAGAATTTTACATATGATTCTAACTCAGGGTAACAAAAGGCTTGGTGAATTAGCTGGGCAAACACTTGCAAAACATTCTCCCCCTGACAATTCATCACAAAAAATTTCCCATGATACATAACAAATAATAACCAATATATGAATTCAGGAAAAGGATGGGTTTTAGGGATACATGCAGACAACGCACCAGTCTTTTCCATAGCAGTATAAACTGGGGAAGCTTTATCATTTAAGAGGACTTGCTGGTAAAATGGAAGGTGAACCAAGGAGCAATTGGTGTCTTGAATATCCCTCTCGGTATCCATGAGAGGGATGTGACTAGCAGAACCTGACAGGGATGAGCGTTTAGTAATGATTCAGAGTTGTGACAATAGACGACTTACAGGGAAACCAATTCTTGATATGATCCAGGTGGATATCGGTGGCCACCCACCTATTCCATTTGGACCAGCACCATCAATTCTTGCAGCTTTTCACATTCAGCACAACTTACTATTTTTAGCAGGTTTTCAGGTCCTCCACTCTCGAAGCCGTTTTGGGGGCTTAATGATCCAGGTGGATATTGGTGGCCACCCACCTATTCCATTTGAACCACCATCATCAGTTCTTTCAGTTTTCAAGTTGCAACAAAACTTACTATTCTTAGCAGTTTTTCGGGTCCTGAACTTCCGGAGCCGTTTTGAGGCCCTAAACGACGTTTTTTGGGCATCGTTTTACTAGCGAATGAAATTCGCCCCGAAAGTTGTGGTCCTCGGATAGATCTTTCTAACAAGCTATTGAGCGCATCAAACGGAGACCGGGTGCCAAAGTTACGCCCCCGGGAAGTTGAACCACCAATTTACCCAAACGGGCGCCCACAGTTTTGGCGCCTCATCTCCTACGGTTAGGTTTTTGGACGTCGGGATTCGCACAGCAATATCAAATAGGCCCTCGAGCCTCATCAGAACACATTTCGCAGGTCCGTAGCCATCACATCTCTTTCCGCAGATTCGCTAACAAGACTCCTAGCTATTTTATTTCCATTATGTCTATAAGCATATTTTCGTTATTAATGAAATGACGCATTATTTCCGCTCGCATCTTCGTATTTATGGTTATATGTGTATTCTCGTGGCGTCTCGCATAAATCCGTACCGTTACCGTAGGTCCGTTTCTTTGTTTTTCTTTGCATGTCCCCAACGCTTGGCCGTGCGCATATGGAGTTAGGCTCGATTAGTCTGAACCCTAGACTGCCGTAAACTCCCGACGACCTCCCATGGAGCAATAGGCAAGAAAGACGAGGAGCAGAGAGAGCAGAGATCCTATCAAAATATTGCTCGAGTAGGTCGTTTAAAAATAAAGGAACATGATGATGGATAACTTCACCCAAATCCTTCAACGACTACCCATTGGCGGTGCATCTGCATCCAGCAGCTACTGTGGAGTTGCAACCCCTTCAAGGCAAGTAAACTTTGAGACATTCCTATATTTGAAGGAAAAATAGATGTAGACACCGTAGTATTTATTGGTTAACTGTCGGAAGGGGCATTTCTGAGCCATGACTTCTTCCGATCGAGAAAAGATTATTTTTGCACTCCTCAAAGTCGCCCCATGTCAAAGACTGGTGGGAAACCTACTGTGAGCAAGAGGACGAAGGGGAACCCTCTCTATTCTCGGCCACACCCACTTGGAATTCGTTCCGCGATGGCATCAAGGAACAATATTACCCCGTGGGGATCTATGAGGACAAATACATCTAATGGACCACGTTGCGGCAACAAAGGGATCAAGATGTGCACGAACTAACGAATCTATTCCATACCCTAGGCACAAAGTTGGGTATTAAAGATTTAGAAAGACATTTGGTTCTCAAGTACCACGACTGTCTACACTAACAAATTCAGGTGGAAATGGAGTTCCTCAACATTACATCGCTTGGCATGGCATATCGCTATGCCGCCAAGATCGAGCAGAAATTTAAGTAGAAGAAGCGAGACTTTGGATATGCAAACCCGGAAGGTGCCCCCGAACCAAAGAACAAGGGGCAAGGCCAAAGCAGTGCGACCCAGAACAACACCACAAATCAAAATAAGGACATAGGGAAGTGGTGTGAATTTCATAACATCCCCACTCATAGCACAAACGAGTGTCGAGCCAAACAGTCATTGGCGGTCGAACTAAAGGCACCCGAATCAGATGCATTTTCTCATCTTGAGTCAGAACCAGAAAAAGGCAATGACAAAGGGAAGTAGATCGTTGATGCGGATCCCAGTGCCATTGTTGCCACCACCAAGATCCGATGAGGGTCCGCAGGATCCGTAGGAGGGGGAGCCGCCTTCAGCCGCAAATGTGGGTAAAGAGTTCTCCGCTGCAATTTCTCGTCGATAGCGGAAGCCAAAAGAACCTCATTTCAGCAGAGGTCGTGAAGCGGCTTGGCCTACCGACCATAGCACACCCACAGCCGTATACCATTGGGTGGCTCCACCCAGGGAGAGATCTCCGCATCCGCCAGCAGTGCCGCCTTCTATACAGTATCAAGCCATTCACGGATGAGGTATTGTGTGATGTTGCTCCTCTTGATGTAGCTGATGTATTATTGGGCCAACCATACTTGTGGAGGCGACATGCTATGTATGAGTCTAGAACTCGTGCTGTTATTATTACTTTGGGAAATAACTTGTACAGGATAGCAGAGGTAGTACCGCCTCCTGTCATCTCTTTGACTACTGCAAAACAACGCAATAAGATTGTTTCCCAAACTAGGAAATTAATTTTCCTTACGAATCACTCAGAGGGAAAGAAGAATATTGTGGCCACAACCTCGAAATAGGGCTCCCTTGCACGACTGCAGCAGATGGACAAAGTTATGGAGGAATACGATGACAATTTCTCCTCACTCATAAAGGTTCCTCTACACTGTCAGGACAAGCACTCCATTGATTTGACTCCCAATGCACCACCGCCTGATGTTGCCATACATCCTGCAACTATACATACAGAATCCAAACATTACTGTCTAAAGCTGATAAAGAAACCAAATTTACTAAACGCATGCAGCATGTCCACCCGCAGGTCCATGACATCTTCAATACATCTAATACTCAGTTCAACAGAATTTGCCTCATCTCATGGAGGATCTCAACGCAATGGGGACCATTGCTTCCTAAGGAGGGAGGAATGATCCAGGTGGATATCGGTGGCCACCCACCTAGTCCATTTGGACCAGCACCATCAATTCTTGCAGATTTTCACATTCAGCACAACTTACTATTTTTAGCAGGTTTTCGGGTCCTCCACTCTCGGAGCCGTTTTGGGGGCTTAATGATCCAGGTGGATATTGGTGGCCACCCACCTATCCCATTTGAACCCCCATCTTCAGTTCTTTCAATTTTCAAGTTGCAACAAAACTTACTATTTTTAGCAGTTTTTCGGGTCCTGAACTTCCGGAGCCGTTTTGAGGCCCTAAACGACATTTTTTGGGTATCGTTTGTCCAGCGAATTTCATGGAATGAAATTCGTCCCGAAAGTTGTGGTCCTCAGATAGATCTTTCTAACGAGCTATCAGCGCATCAAACGAGGTGACCTGTGCCGTTACTCTCGGAAGTTGAACCACCACTGCGCAACGCGCCTATAGTTTTGCGCCATCTCCCATGTTAGTTTTACTTCGGATTCTGCATCAGCTCAATACAAATAGGCCCTCAGCCTCATCAACACAACGAGGTAT
Organism: Pinus albicaulis; assembly: GCA_034641835.2. Taxonomy (NCBI): domain Eukaryota; kingdom Viridiplantae; phylum Streptophyta; class Pinopsida; order Pinales; family Pinaceae; genus Pinus; species Pinus albicaulis. Next base: position 58,147,165 of record CM076572.1, read on the forward strand.
GTAGTCACACTTTCTTCGAGATTCGCTACCAGCACCCTAGCTATTTTATTTCCATTATGTCTGTAAGCATATTTCTGTTATTAATGAAATGACGCATTATTTCCGCTGCATCTCTGTATTTATGGTTATGTGTTTATTCTGTTGCGTTCCTGCATAAATTCGGATCATGATAGGGTGACAAAAAACTGAACAGGGTGCAGCACAAACAAATTTCAAATATCAACTTAATCACAAATGATTTCGAAAAGAATGAAAATTGCTTTTAAACAGGTGGCACGGCTTCGAACTTAAATGTTGATAAGACGTGCCAACAGACCGTTAAGCACTCCTGATGTGGAAGACAATTGTAACCAACTCAGAATCTTACGTCACTGCGGGGGATCTCAAAGTACAGAGGATTATTTTGGCTTGTGCCCCTGCAATCAATCTCCACCGCTCATCTGTGTTACTCCCGCAGTCAACATAGTCAACTGCGGAGGCACCCTCCATATTAATTCGTGCGCTAGTAGTGCCCGCGGGTTGAACCTTTCTTTTGGTGTTCAATAAATCATCGCATCCCGCTCGATGAAGTAATCGACATTTGAACTTTAAGTCGGGACCCACTTTCATAAAGTCAAAATTATTTAAACTTTTAACTCTAATACAACGAGCAGAAATATTTGTATGCTAAAGTATAAGAACTTTAATAATTTAACATATTTTTAAAAAATTTCTATATATATATATATTTTATATTTTCAAAATTGAAAATAAAATGATATTGCTAATGATCCACAACATCTGGCTCCACCTGCAGATAGTTTTTTTTGCCACGAAACACTAAGAACCTGCAAATTAGTGCCTTCACTTTGGGCATGGAGTCAAATAATGTCTGATGAAAAATATAAAATGAGGACAACCGTATATGTAAAATGATGAACTAGCTATTTTCAGTGCTGAAAATAACGTTTCAGATACTGCCCATTCACAGGAAATCCTACTACTTCTCCATCAAGATTTTCCAGCATAAAAGTGTTATTTGATCTAGCTTCAATGATTTTATAAGGGCCATACCACAGAGGATCAAACTTACCATGCTTTCCGTTTTCCTCTCTTCTGGTATCCCATCTTAATACCAAATCTCCAGTTTGGAACATAATCTCATTTGCCTTCCTATCAAAAATGGACTTCATTTTCTCTTGATATGTGACCAAATTGTCCCTGACTTTATTCCTACTTTCGCTCAATTCTATTACCTTATTTAGCCTTCTTATCAATGCATCAGGTTCCTCTTGCATTTCTTGAAGTTAAGAAATTACTGGTCTTGCCAATTGAGTGGGAAACAAAACTTGAGTACCATATACTAACTCATAAGGGGACTTACCAATAGATCTTCTAGTAGTTATTCTCACTGCCCAGAGAGAAAATATCAGCTTTGAGTCCCAATTCTTCTGGTTCTCATTGATTTTTTTCTTCAAGATCCTGACCAATCTCTTGTTATATGATTCTGCTAATCCATTCCCTTGAGGATCATACGTTGTTGAATGAAACAAAATCACATTATAAGTTTGAAAAAAATTTATGAATCTGACTGAGTTGAATACCTAAGCATTGTCTGTTACAATTTTCACTGGACATCCAAACCTGCTGAAAATATTCTCTTCCAGAAACTTCATTACTACCAGATCATTTTATTTTCTAGTAGGAATTTCCTCCACCCATTTTGTAAAATAATCAGTGGTAGTCATAATCCACTTAAACCGCCCACTTGATGGTGGATTAATTTCTCCAATTAAATCCAATCCCCATTGTCTGAAGGGTTCTTCAATAAAAACAGGAAGAAGAGGTAAAGGAGCTAACCTTTTCTTTTTTGCAAACAATTGACATTTCTGACAAATTCTAACCACTCTGTACACATCAGGAAATAAAAAAGGCCAGTAAAAACCTGATTTAAGGATCTTATGAGCAGTTACTTTCCAACTGTAATGACCTCCACACAAACATTCATGGTATTATTTAATAACTTCCATTGATTCTCCTTCTGTCAAACATAGTAACAAGACACTAGCAGGATTTTTCCAATATAATTTAGCATCAATTATAAAATAAGGTTGAGCATTATGTTTTAGAGCTCTGTACTTTTCTCTATTGATTGAGGGAGGGCAAGAGAAAAAACACAAATAGTGAATAATATCTTTATACTAGTCTGAGCAGAGAAATTTGCATTTGATTGCCGACTTTGTTTTAATCTGATTTGTCTCTTCAACCACTTCATCTAAAGGTGCAAGCAAATTAATTCCCAGAGTTTGAAAATTAGATTCTATTAGAAATTTAGCCAATCCCTGTCCCTTAACTAACTTAGTAGGCTTAATGTCTAAATCATACTCTTGGATTTTGGCAATCCATTTTCCTCTTTTCCCCTCCACATCACTCTGAATCAACACATCTTTTACAGTAGAAATAGGTACATATGCTACTATTTGAGAATGAATTACATAGTTCCTAAAAGCTTTTAATGAACTAACTAAAGCATATACCTGCTTCTCCAAGATATTATATTTGAGTTCTGCAACTCTGAGGAATTTACTGAAAAATGCTATTGGTTGCTCTTTCCCTTCTTCATTCTTCTATAACAACACAGCAGCAATAGTAGAAGGTGATGCAAATGAAAACATTTGGAAAGGCTTCAGATAATCTAGGTTGATCAAAACTGGAGCATCTTGAAGAGCCTCTTTAATTTTGGTAAAGGATTCTCTTGCATCTTTGTCCCATTTTACTTTAGCATTTTTCTTTAACATATTTGTTATTCTTCTAACAATCTCAGCATAGTTTGGAACAAATCTTCTCAGAAAATTAATTTTCCCTAGAAATCTTTGGATATATTTATTACTTCTAGGTAATGGAATCATTTGTATAGCTTTGAAACTATATGTCCCATCAACTTACCTTCCTCCAAAGCAAACAAAGATTTCTTAGGATTCAATGATAACCCAAATTTTTTGCATTTCAAGAAATCCTTCTGCAGGTGTTCCAAGTGTTCCTCATCAGAACCTGAAAAAATAGTCACATCATCCAAATATATGACTACAAATTTGTCACCCACAAAATCTATATCCATTGCCCTCTGGAAAGTAGCTCCTGCATTCATGAGGCCGAATGGAATCCTGGCATACATGAATGTTCCCCAAGGCGTGGTGAAAGTTTTTTTCTTCTGATCTTCCTTCTCAACAACTACTTGGTTGTACACAGAGAAACCATCAACCATGGAAAACCTATAAGCCCCAGTCACTTTCTGTAAGACATAGTCCATCTTGGGCAAAGGATAATTATCTTTCAAGGAGACTCTGTTCAAGTTCCTGAAATCTACACATAATCTTATCTCTGCATTTTTTTTCCTAACTGGCACTAGATTTGAAACCCAATCTGAGTATCTAAGTGGGACTATGATTTTTTCTTGTAAAAGTTTCTTTACCTATTTTTCAATTGGGGCAAGTAACAGTGGATTAATCTATATGAGCTTCTACCTATGTGGCTTAACCCCATCTTTCAGTGGTATTTTATGTTGAATAATATTTAAATCATAAGTCTTTAAATATTCATATGACCATGCAAACACATCCATCAATTTTTTGAAAAGATCTACATACCTTTCCTTATAATCCTTAGGAACTCCTTTAAACAACTTGACCATTTTGGGCTCCTGCTGAGTTCCTAAATTACGGTCCTCCATTTCTCCATCCTAAGATAGTTTCTTCTATTTCACTGCTACATCATTAGAATCGAACAATCTTTCAAGAGGAACCAGGCCCATAGGCAATATATTATCCTTCAACTAAATTATCTTATGATCACCAATTGTCTGTTTCAGGTTTCTAGGCACATTATTTTGATCATTTTGTTCACTTTCTAGATCAATTTCACTATCTTCAAAATTTCCAATCATTGTTAAAAATTGACTGATATGCTCATCATCCTTGATACCCTGCCAATGCTTTACATTATTAGGGATTGAAGGCCTGTGTATCAACTCAATTTCATATCTCAGTCTTAGATTAATTGGTGGCTTAAATGTACTGGCTGCAACCGCCAGTGAATCTGCCATTCTATTTTCTTCTCTTGGAATAAACTGAATATTAACAGCTTCAAAATAATTTTCAATTATATCCCACACCTCATTTCTATAAGATCTCAATCTAGGATGCTTGGTCTGACACCAATTCTTAATTTGTCTTATTACTAATTCAGAATCACCAAAAATGGAAATAGATTGAATTCCCATTTTTTTAGTAGTTTTAAGGCTCAAAATCAATGCTTCATACTCAGCTACATTATTAGTTGATTCAAATTCAAGTTTGAAAGAAAAAGGTAAAAGGTTACCTTCTAGAGATATAAATATGAACCCAGCTCCGGTGCCCTCCTTAGAATATGCACCATCAAAATAACACCTCCAAATTTTATCTGAATACAAATCCTTATGTACACTTGCTGAAGAGAGATGCTTTTGTGAGTCTTCAGCAAATTCTGCATCTTCATGCAGCATAAAACAAGAGAGATTCTCCTTATCTTGACCATAAATAGGGGAATTACCTGCATCTTTCTTGGTGGTAGTTTTCATGAATTTGGTTTCTCTGTACAACCTTCTCTCTTCCCCATTGAAAACAAGAATGATGGCATATGTGAAATCCAATTTTAAGACACCTCCAAGCTTTTCTCCCTAAGATCTAGACAATAGCATACCAAATCTGGCTGGAATATCTGTAGCTACTACATCCATCATGATACTCTTGGCTAGAATTTGGGCCAAGGAAACAACCATGTCTTTGATAAGCCCAACACACTTCACCCTTTTTTAATCAAAAGAATAGAGGTCTCTATATGGCTTAGTGATTTGTAACATTAGCTCTTTCATCACAGATAATGGCATAAGATTATGTGATGCACCATAATCTAGCATACAATTATGTAGAATGGAATCATGTAAAAGTATTGATATATAAAAAGGTGGAACAGAAGAATCTACCTCTTCAACATGACGACTAAAAGTAACCACTAGTTTTTCTTCTTGCAAATTCACAATATCACCCACCTCGTTAGACTGAGATAAATTAATAAATTCTGCAATCTCTTTCTTATACCCAGGTGTTTTAGCCAACTCAAGAAGAGGTACTTGAATTTTAACTTTTTCTAACTCCTTGGACAAACTGAAAGTTTGGTTTTGTTTAGAAAACTTTTCAGATTCTTCTTAATTTTTGTTAGGATTTGCATGTTGCTCAGGAATAGTAACAATCTTCTCCAAAATACTAGAATCATTAGACTTATTTTGGGAAGCCTCCTCTTGTTGCTTCTCTTTTTCTTTTACTGGATTCATGGGCTGCTTCCCCTTGTCTGATTGTTTTACTGAATTTTTCTGTTGTGGAGTCGCCATTGGAGAAGGGACTAACTTTGATTCTTTCTCTTCATCATCCTGAGTTCTCAACCTCTTTTTTGATCTAGAGTCATACTTTTCATGCAATTCTGCTTGCATAAAATCAATGAATTGTCTGCAACAATCGTCCATCTCTTCTTGATCAAATGAAATATCAGCTTATTTACATTCTTATTCACATGCTTTTTTAAATTCCTCTCCTGCAGCATCCTCCATATATATGGCGTAAATTTGATCTTCAGCTTCTTTCTTATCATCATCAGCAAAATGTGAAGGTGTTGCTTCTATATATAAAGATGCTTGAACTTGATCCTAGTCTCTTCTTTCCCTTTGCAAAATCTGCAGGGGCTGCTTCCTAAATTGGGGATTAAAAACCCCTCTGTTTTGCTGTGTAGATTTCTTACTATCCAATTCCATCTTTACTAATTTGTTTAACAATTTTTTAATGACCTTAGTCATTTCATCAATCCTTTGATCTTGTAATGACTCTTCCTTAGCTTTACTTTTATCTTGAACTGACTGCTTTTCTTGAGCTTTCCCAGCAGCGGTCATATTTGCTTCGATCTCCAAAGCATCAGTTTTGATTTTTTCAAGAGTAGGGGACCTTCTTTCTCTCAAAGTAAAACTAAAATCTGATACAAATGCCCTAGCAAAAACAACTCTTGCTCCAATAGGAGGAAGTTTCAATTCTGCAGGCAAACTATTGTACAATTTATTGAATCTTTTAATGAAATCACTCATATTTTCATCTGTTTTTTTCTTAATAGCATTAAACTCTGTCAAAGAATAACCATGGTCTCTCTTTTCACCCCATCTTTGGATTAATTGTCTTTATAACTCATCCCAATCATTAATTGAGCCATTTGGTAATCCTTTAAACCATTTTCTTGCCTCTCCATTTAGAGACTGCACAAAAAGTATCATTACTACATGTAGATGTTCAACATTAAAAATTTCAGCAAAAGTACAAAACAAAGGCAAGTGTTGTTCTGCAATTATTTCATCCTCACCAGTAAATCTAGGAAGCAACTTAAGATACTCTTGAGGCATTACATTCCTTGGTTGAGGAAGATTTAATCGTGCATATATGTTCATCAAGAAAGCAGGGGCCGCCATGTTTATGCCCTGATTGACTGCTCCTTGAGTAGGGGGAATCTGTGTACCAGTTGTAGGTGTGGATGAATGGGGTGAAACAACCGACAATGGAATGGGTTGATAAACTAAAGCAAAAGAACTAGCAACTGTATTAGGCTGAGTTTATGTAAATGTGAATGATGCAGACTCAAAATACTACTCTTCTAACCTTGGTTCTTGGAAATGAATGGATGGCGACAAGGATTCCTGTTCCAAGAAAGTGAGCTTCTGGGAAATATCCTTGGATGAAAGAGTATGAGAACTGTTGCCAGGTGCAGGTAGTGTGGCATCAAGTGTAGAAATCGTTTTTGACTTCTGGCCTTTTTTAGAAACCAACTTTTTTGGATTTGAAAGAGTAGGAGCTTTCTGCTGAGAGGTATCTGACCTTGTATGTGGCCTCTTATAAGCCAAAATTATAAAATGAAGACACATCTTTAATATTTCCTTCTCTCTGAACAACCAAAGGAAATATGAATAAAACTCAGGGAAAAACTTTGATTCTTCATCCTCGGCAACGGCTCCAAAAAAAATGTTGTACCTTAAGAGACAATACCTTAGCTGTGATAAGGAATCAGTGCTTAAGACATTTATATGATTATGTCATAGAAATATATGTCTTTGTTTAATCACCTTCAAGTATTTATCATTAAACCCTCAAATATCAAATATAATGAATGTCTCGCAATACTATCATTTGTTGATGTTGAATGAAATGACCAGAAGAAAATGAAAGAAAGAAGCCCAAACTGATATGTTGTTACATAGAATATATCACCTCAAACTCCAGAAGAATTATATGAAGGAAATAGTTAAAATGAAGGAGCGTTGTTGAGGAGGTAAATCCCCTTTGTGGACAGAGGCGATCCCTACTAGCCCAGATCGGGTCTAGCAACAATCAAACACGCTACAGTGCAGGTTCCTAATTGTAAATAAACTGACTTCCAAGGAAGGCTTACCTGGAATCCAACGCTGTCGTTTGTAGAAGAGGTGGTGCTCCCGTTCCTTTGCCCTGGCAGATCACAATCCTCACGATCTCCATGATTGGACACCTGCACATGCAAGAAACAACACAAACGCAAGCATAAAACCTAGTATGTACAACTATATGTCAGTCGAAGAGGACATAACTCATGAACATGATCAAGAACAAGAGTGGAACCATAACCAATAGTTGCTTAATATTAATGAGTCAAAAGAAGAATACAACCAAAGCTTCGACACCGAATTCTCCTTTGGCGGGTCGTCAGCAGAACATGTCTCGATAAAGCCTGTCAAGGATGGGACAAGCCTCTCTCTCCGGATACTTGGCAATAGTCTCCTTGCTTGGATTTGGCCTTAGGGAATCAAGAAGGCTTTTGCAGCATGAAAGCTCTTGGGAACTTGGAGATTCTGGAACTAGCTTGCAATGGAAATGGGCAAGCTTTTATAGAAGGAGGAAGGGGAGTTGGGATCCCTATAATTATGGGATTGGCCCTATCATCAAGGAAGCTTCCATGAGAGGTGGCAAAACCACTTCCTCTCTATGGAAATCCGTAGCCAAACCACCCAACTCAAGATAGATATAAGTCCAGGAATTTGTTAGGATGAAACTTCCGCCTTTTATTTTTAAAAAACACCTCTTGATATGGTTGGCATGGGTGTGGCTCTATGACAGAGCGCCAATTGGCGCACCCTCTTTGGAGGATTTTCCCCCTTGGCGCGAGCGCTGAACTATGGAACCGCGCTAATGGAAAAAGAGCTATTTTTAGGGTTTTTTGCAAGGAGATGTCTTCAAGGAAATTAAAGCTCATCTTCAGAGGGATGCAATGAAAGTATTTTCAAGTCTTGTCTCTGCTCACAGGTCACGGAATGGGCCCTCCAATGTGCGGGACGGGGATTGCAGGGGCGGTGACAAATTGTTGTGTAACAAGCACCAATTAAGGATTTTAACTCTTGCTTACATAAGTAAAAAGAGACCTATAGCTCATTACTTCATCTTATTCAAAGATAGAAAACACAGAATGTAAACTTGAATACATATCAACATAAACAAATGCCAAAAACTTTATTTTCATTCATTAATCATTTGAAATATCTTAGTACAAAAATTGCAGTCTGAAGGTCCAAAACTCGAAACCTTCCTTCTCCTTGAATATTACATTAAATACAATAAAAAGCAGTTTGAAACTGCTATAACTGATTTTAACTACCTCAACTTCTGAGGACTTCATAAGCTATCTATTAAATACCCTCAAAACGTCTTATTACAATTACATCATCTTTGAAAGAGTAAAATAACATAAAATTAACATCCTAATCTATATGTTGAATGTGAATTGACGATGATGCTGCTACATTTCTTGGATCAGCTGATTTGTCTTTCTTCGAAGTCAAAGGATCCTTTGGAAAATCTGTCGTCCAAGATCTGCACTTCTTTCATATCTCTACTTTTGTTCTAGGTGAATGTACCAAGTTGTGATACTCCAACCTGAAAGCACTAATTTGGTTGAAAGATGGCCTTTCTGCAAATAGAGTTTTTACCAACCACGGCAGCTGAAAATGTCTCTGAAGAAAATTGATTACTGTTGCTCCCTTAAGCACCTAAGTCTTTTCATGTGTATTATCAACTTTACTTTTTGTCAATACTAGTCATCTTTCGTAAGAATCCCATGACAATAGACTTCCTCCAAGTCCCCAACATGAGGACAGACCTGCTCTTGTTATTTTTTCAAATAACTTATCAAAATGACTTACTGCTTCTTTAATTTCCATCAACTTCTTTTATGTAGCCTTTCTGTAGTCATTCTTGACAATCATCTTATTGATCTCCACTACATATAAGATTTTGTCTTTGATCTCATTTTCTTCTAACTCTTGATTTGTTTTAGAATTAATAAAGTCAATGAATCTTATTGCCCAAATAGTCCTATTGATTGTCTTTTGTTTATCAGTCATGACTTGTTCTTCAAATTCCTTGATGACACTTTTCTCTTCTGCAACCATCATCAAAAAGCTCCAAATTGATTTCATTTATGAAATGATATCATTCCAAATGATATATTTAGCCTGTATTAATGATATGTTTCCTTTTAGTTTTTCTTTGAGACTTTTAATCTCAACATCAGCATTCTAACTGTCCATTTTGTATTTACTGGCTTCATTTTCTGCAGCTTGAATAATCTTTGATGCAGTTTCTAAATCTTCTTGAGCCTTTTTCTGATTTATTTCTTCCATTTGCAATTCAGTAGTCAACTGAGAAATTTGTGCTAGTGGATCTTCATTAACTTCTTGAAAAACAAAAGTACAAGAATGATTATCAAGATGATTTTGCAGTGATAGTGCAGTTTGCTTTAACTTAGATACGTCTTCCTCCTTTTGCATGAGCTGTTGTAGAAGCTTTTCTTTTTCATTCTCTACCTCTGCAACCTCTGCTCCCATGGAATTCTCCCCTGTAGGCAACTTTAACTTTTCTTCAATATAGATATATCTGCTTCAGCACTTTGCAGAATTTTCTGCACAACAGTCCTATCATTAGGATCTACTCCAATCTTTACTATTATTTTCTCCAGCTCCTCATTCTGGATTGTTAAATCCCTAGAGTTGGATTTCTTTAACTTTAACTGATTAATCACTTTTCCAAGCATATTATCTACCTTCATTGCCATTGCATTAGTCTTTTTTAGGTCATTCACAATTAACTGACATGTTTGCATATGTAGGTTCACCTTGTCCAGCAATGGGATTTTCTTCACATCTACAGTCAAATTTACAGTATTGAAATTGTTAGAAGAACCAATTGACATGTCTGAAGGATGTGATAGGGAAATTTTGAATTGATCTTTCTCAAGATCCATTACAGATGGTTTGATCTGGAGCAATTTTATATTCAGCTTGGGCCTCCATACTGGCCTTCATCTTCTGGTTTCTCTCTACAATTTGGGAAAACATCTGTTTGATCAGAGGCACTTGTTCATGAGTGCTCTCATGCCCCTTGGGTGAAGGAGGAACATTTTGTTCCTCTCCCAACTGTAAGGAAAAACCAGGTTGAGTATATACAGGTTCTTCATTAAATTTTTCTCTCTTCTCAGCTCCCTGCTCCTCATATTCTAAATCAACCACTGTCCCTTTGCCTCTTTTACTTGATTTTTCTGATATGACAGGATTTTGAAAATTTGAACCTGTTGAACTCATAACACCTTTACTTGCCATCTTCTCTAGATCTGGCCTACTTTCATGAATGAAAGCTAAATACCCATTATCAACTCTTCTACTAGAAATAACACTGTGAGGGTCATAAGCCCACTTTTCCCCTAACGGCAAGTGCATCTCATCTAGCATTCTAGTAACATCTTCAAATGCTTGTCACATATTAACTATGAAAGGACCTACAGTCATGGGTAGTTTGAAAATATTCCCCTTTTTCAAGGGCACAAAGTGAATTTGATCAACATATAGACATTTTCGAACAAACTCCAAAGAAAATAACCTCATAGGTACAAACACTGGAAGCCTATAAGGCTCAACACTAGCTCCATAAAGTCTAATTTTGGAATAATCCTCAAAAACAAACCAATCCCCAAATTTACAGTTTTCCCCTATATGCAAGAACTCCTGAGCTTTGGGTAAGAAATAGGGGGGAGGAATTCCATTCAAAAATTTATATGCAATTGACATGAAATAACTGGAAAAATCAAACAGACCAGCTTCATTTTGTTCTTTTCTCACTATATCTATCCATAATACTACTGATTGCCTCTTCTTATTCATATCCATAATATTCAGACCCATATGCATGAATTCCTCTACATTTTGATATAATAATAAGTAAATAATTAATGAAGAAAACCTTAAAGAACCTATTAATGATAAGCTCATGAGTTGTGAATTGACACCTTCTTGCCAATAGGATGGAATATCCAACACCATTCCTGGCTTCATCATCATGGAAAACATCCCCAAGACTGATTTATCCACTGTGCTGGTCATCTTTGCCCAGAATCTTTGCAATGCTACTTAGCACTGGCTTAACCTCAATATCAAAAATTTCCATAGGGAAATCTTTGCTATCAGGCTAAAATTGTTGTGTGTTAGGCTTTAGAAAATGAATTAATTGATTAAAATATTGTCCTACAAGGCTGTCATAATATTCTACCAAAGAATCATCAGAGAATTGGACATATGATTCTGACTCAGGGTAACAAAGGGCTTGGCAAATTAGCTGAGCAAACACTTGCAAAACATTCTCCCCCTGACAATTCATCACAAAATATTTCCCAGGATACATAATAGATACTAACCAATATATGAATTAAGGAAAAATATGGCTTTTAGGGATACATGCAAACATCACACCAGTCTTTTCCATAGCAGTATAAACTGGGGAAGCTTTATCATTTAAGAGGACTAGCTGGTAAAACGGAAGGTGAACCAAGGAAAAATTGGTGTCTTGAATATCCCTCTCAGTATCCATGAGAGGGATGTGACTAGCAAAACCTGACAGGGATGAGAGTTTAGCCATGATTCAGAGTTGTGACAATGGATGACTTACAGGGAAAACAATTCTTGATAGGGTGACAGAAAAATGAACAGGGCGCAGCACAAACAAATTTCAAATATCAACTTAAAAGCAAATGATTTCGAAAAGAATGAGAATTTCTTTTAAATAGGTGGCGCGGCTTCGAACTTAAATGCTGATAAGATGCGCCAACAGACCATTAAGCACTCCTAATGTGGAAGACAATTGTAACCAACTCAGCATCTTACGTCACTTCAGGGGGTCATGAAGCACGGAGTATTATTTTGGCTTGTGCCCCCGCAATCAATCTCCACCGCTCATCTGTGTTACTCCCGCGGTCAACATAGTCAACTGCTGAGGCACCCTCCATATTAATTCGTGTGGTAGTAGTGTCTGCGGCTTGAACCTTTCTTTTGGTGTTCAATAAATCATTGCATCTTGCTCGATGAAGTAATCGACATTCAAACTTTAAGTCGGGACCCACTTTCATAAAGTCAAAAGTATTTAAACTTTTAACTCTAATACAAGGAGCAGAAATATTTTTATGCTAAAGTATAAGAACTTTAATACTTTAACATATTTTTAACAATTTTCTATATATATATATATATATATATATATATATATATATATATATATATATATATATATATACATATATATATATATATATATATATATATATATATATATACATATGTATATGTATATACATATACATATATATATATATGTATATACATATATATAGAGATATATATATATATATATATATATATATAGATATATATATATATATATGTATATACATATATGTATATATATATATATATATATATATATATATATATATACATTTATGTATATACATATATGTATATACATATATATAGATATATATGTATATACATATATATATGTATATACATATATACATGTATATACATACATACATATATATATATATATATATATATATATATATATATATATATATATATATATATATATATATATATATATTGTATTTTCAAAATTGAAAATAAAATCATATTGCGAATTATCCACAACAGGGCTCATCGCCAGGAATCAGGCGCACTTCGTTTCACTCAAAACAGACTCCGTATGTGAAAGTTAGAGCCTGTTGTTCGAACTTAAATGCTGATAAGCGCCAACAGACCATTAAGCACTCCTAATGTGGAAGACAATTGTAACCAACTCAGCATCTTACGTCACTTCAGGGGGTCATGAAGCACGGAGTATTTTTTTGGCTTGTGCCCCCGCAATCAATCTCCACCGCTCATCTGTGTTACTCCCGCGGTCAACATAGTCAACTGCTGAGGCACCCTCCATATTAATTCGTGTGGTAGTAGTGTCCGCGGGTTGAACCTTTCTTTTGGTGTTCAATAAATCATTGCATCTTGCTCGATGAAGTAATCGACATTCAAACTTTAAGTCGGGACCCACTTTCATAAAGTCAAAAGTATTTAAACTTTTAACTCTAATTCAAGGAGCAGAAATATTTTTATGCTAAAGTATAAGAACTTTAATACTTTAACATATTTTTAACAATTTTCTATATATATATATATATATATATATATATATATACATATACATATGTATATACATATACATATATATATGTATATACATATATATAGATATATATATATATATATAGATATCTACATATATATATATATATATATATATATATATATATATATATATATATATATATATATACATTATGTATATACATATATGTATATACATATATATATATATATATATATATATATATATATACATTTATGTATATACATATATGTATATACATATATATATATATATATATATATATATATATATATATATATATATATATATGTATATACATATATATATGTATATACATATATATATGTATATACATATATACATATATATACATACATACATACATACATATATATATATATATATATATATATATATATATATATTGTATTTTCAAAATTGAAAATAAAAGCATATTGCGAATGATCCACAACAGGGCTCATCGCCAGGTTCTGAATCGAGCGCACTTCGTTTCACTCAAAGCGATTTCAGTATGTGAAAGTTAAGAATTTTGTTGTTCGCGTGCAAAACATGCAAATTTTTAAAAATGGGTCAAAAAGTTAAAGGCCAACAATTTAGGTTTTCCTCCATCCAATGAGGTGGTAGCGGTTGTCGGTTTACAGTGGTCAGGAATTCTGGGCACATGGTGCAATTTCATTGGTTTGTGGAAATCCAATTTGGTGCTGACACGTGGCAAGCCTGGAGGTTGCCACATGCCCCCTCAAGGCCGAAATTTTCATGTGTGTCGAATTTTATTAAATATTTTGGGGTGGAAATTTTTTTATGTATGGTTGGGCAGAGGTCGGGGTCGAACTCGTGACCTCGCCCGCACTAACCACAAGCGTTACCACAATACCACGACTGTTGGACTTAACATACAAAGAAACCAACATATATTTAAGTTTTGTAAAGGATTTGAGTGGAGGTTTAAAGGGCCAGCCCCTTGTCCACGAGACCACACTCCAAAATCGTGGCAGATCGCTATTTTAAATGATGAGATTAAAATTATTAAACCGAAATTATTAACCCATAAACCTTTGCTTAATGCTAATCCGAATTTAAAGTTGGATTATGATAAAATGCGCTTAGCACATTTAACTATGGACTATATGAAATTAATACAAGTTTATCTGCTAATTAAATCCATTTAATATTGCATCAGAGATGGCTGAGTCCATCGAATTTGGCACCAACTCCAAAATTAGCGGACTTAATTGGAGTTTCTCCAGATTTGGAGTTTTCCTAGGGAAAATTGAATGAGCCATTACTTTGGAATTTTTTGACCAATTTTTGGCTCAAGAAGAGTCATTACTAGATGATTTGGATGCTCTGAGCATGATGGTGCATGTTGCAAAGACGTTGGAGCACTTCTATAAGTGTTTTTCCACTTTGAAGATTAAAGAAGCCCAGACCACCACGAGAGGAGGTCATGCCTAGATCAGCTGAAGACCATTTTTAAAGCTTAAAGAGTCTATTTTGAGGTTTTTGGGTCTTCTAAATCCAATGGAGAAGGTTTAAAAGCCATTTTAGAACTTTAGATGTATGTAATCAAAGAATTGACCATTAATCGAAAGCCAGCCTAGCTAGTTGAAGCAGGTCCATGGAGATGTAGCCCATGAGGGGTGAACTCCGTTATCAACTATTATGTAATGTGTTTGTTGTGTGTTATTTCTCTGCAATTTATTTGTTGTACATGTGTTTTTAACATATATTTTACTTAATAAATTTCTCATGAAAGACACTAAACTTGACACATAAACCCTCACATAACTGGCTAATTTGAGACGATCCTAAACACATTTGTTTTATATTGATGAGGGAGCTAGCACAACAAAACTAGTTTGCCCATATTCAGATCAGAATTGTCTTTCCTTTGAAAAAAATATGTATCTTGATCATTTGAAGGCTACTAAACATATTCATCAAATTCAAGACAACAAACATGTTGTACATTGTTTTTAGCCTCAACGGATAAATCATGACTCTCCAAAGTTTCTATACAAGCAAACTCGAAATTCTAATCTACACATATTTCCTCCTCAATTAAAAACTTAGAAGAGGAAAGGAATGAAGGGTATCTAGAAAGAACATCTTCATATACATCTTGATTGCTTGAAAATTGGCAATACTGCTACGAATTATTATCAACTTTGGAAGATTGAAGATCAATGTCATCTTTTGAAGAATTCTGCTTAATTTCGCTCTCATCCACGGTAGAATCCATGATCTTCTCATGGTGGTGAAAAGGGTTTTCATTCAAAGCCTCCAAGAGTTCATCATACATAAACTCTTCATCACCATAATTACTTTCCAGGTCTTGAATAAAATTCTCAAAGTGATCACAACAATCCTCAATCAAAAGCAAACAAGGATAGGTTTCTCTATACTTCTCAAAAGATACTGAGTGAAAATCCTTAAGAGAATAAATACAAGAAGGAGACAAGATTTCATACCAAAACCATGCTTTTTCTTCTAATGTGATCATGAACATATTCATTAAACAATCTTCATGAAAATTAATCCTTAGCTTATGCACATGCATATGAAATCTTATTAAATGAAGTGTAGCATCATCACCTTTCCCATCTCTGAATTTTGGCAAGTATGTTTTCCAATCTATTTGAGGCATATGATTTGGAAAGACTAGAACATGATCTCGATGCATATGAGCATATCTTCTAGATTGAGAACTCATCTCAATTTAAAGATCCTGCTGCCAGTGGAGTCTTTGGATCACGTTGGATTCGCCAGATGAATGACTCAACATTCATGTGTCTGACTGTTATCCACCATCAACAACCAGATCTAATCCTTGTCATTCACACTCAGGGAAAATGTGACTAGTCGCTCCTCAGAAACGACGCCGAAATGTTTCCACTTCTTATTTTCCCAAGGCTGAGAAAGGAAACTACTGAGGTAACCACATACCATGTTTTGACTTGGCAGCTAGCCCTACCAAATCAAAGAGGGCTCTCTCTAAAATAAACCAAAATATGATTGGAATTATCAAGGTTTTATGCTAGGTATTAAGTTCAGGAAAATATGTTTGATTATGTGGGGAAGGGATGAAAAGAGAGACTTATGAGAAATTAAGTATTAGGTCTTGGCTAAACCCTGATCACAAAGAATATGCTAATGGGAGTATGTAAGGCAAGGTGGGTTGAATGACTAGTATGGGGTTTGTTTGTCGTAGTATAGATTGATATGATAAGAGGAAAAGTGAGGAAAAGAAAAATCATATAAGATGATTTCGCTCTTTTAGAAAGACATATATAACAAATTGAATAAGACCAAATACTAGTAGAGCATGTAAAATGAATTATGCCTTCAAATTTAGATTTTATTCATTAGATGAAAAAACACTGATGGAAACAGAAATAATTCATCAAAACAGTAAAGAAGGTGACACTAATGAGAAAATAACATACAAATACCAATGAATCAACTGCAAGAATCTCACATATGCCAATAAGTTGTTCCCTGTATTATAATTGTCTGCAACAAGTACAAAATATCTCTCAAAACCTCAATTTATTCATTAGCCAACCCTTCAATACACTTAGGTTGCAACATATATTGATGAAAAAGCAGAATTCCCCTCTAAGGGCTCGAATCCTTATCCATAACAACTGATTCATGCACCTATATACTCATTGCCAAATCCTAGGGAAGTTAGAAACAACTTTCCCCTTTTTTAGCTAACTGATTAAGATTATCTCTCAAGGCATTAATTACAAGATTATTTACAATAATAATGTTTAAAAAACCCATTTACATAAGATAAAATCATGAGACGACTATTGCATCGACATAATTTGACATTTCACCATTTACATGCTGTGAAAAAGCTTCATGCACAAAAATGCAACAAATTACACAGAAACGTAGCAAATCCTAGCAGAAGCGCAACAAATGTTTTGGCTTGAAGTTTTGATGACTTAGATGAGGTTTTGAGTGTTGCTGAAGACCTGTGAAGAAACTTGGATATTTCCAATACACCTAGGAGCCTTTAAACCATTCAAAAACATCATTTAAACTCTTCAAAATTGGTTTCAAAACTTGACTGTTCAAAAACGCAACAAATTCTACCGAAGCGCAGCGAAAAATAGGGGTCAAAGACGAACTAATATCTCTTTAACCATAGCACCAGTTACGAATCTAGAAGAAGTTTTTATAGATAAGGTTGTTTTTGAGAAAAAAAACTCTCTCATTTTTTGGAAATGTGTTTCCATTTTCTTGGAATACGTGCCACAAAGTGATGACTAAAAAGGACAAGAAAGATCGGAGAATTTGATTTTCTGAAATAGGCCTCCAAAAAAGTTGAATATCTCCCAATATATGATACCTGTGTAGAAACTTAAGGAGGTTATTGTGATTGGGTCTACTCTTAAAAAAACCTGCTTTTGTTTTCTAAAATTCATCTTCATTTGGTGAGAAACCTCTTTTGAAAATGATGACAAAAAACAAAGTCAAAAGCGAAGCGAATTTTGAAGGAGGGAAATGAGAGGGAAGGGGGGTAGGAAAAATTCTAAGAAAATTATGGGGGGTAGGGATAGATGTTAGGAAGATAATTGTGGTGTATTTTATTGAAATGAGTGAGAATTAAGGGGTGAAAAAGGAAGAACGCAGGCATTGGCTAGAAATGCATCAACATGCTAGCTTTTTGAGGAAAAATAGCAAAATGAGGGAATTCGAGTAGGGGGAATGGTGGAGAATGTCTAATAAGGTTAATGAATTATGTATATAATTAGAAACAATGAGATTTATTCTCAAAAGAAACTTTGGAGCAATTGAGATGACAACTGAACCTTTTCTTCCAACGTTTGGTCTCCAAATGAAAAGCACAACCACCTTTCTCCAGAAACGCAGCAAGCAGAGGAAAAGAGTAAAGGTGGAAAAATTAGAAGTTCTGATGGCTATGGTAGATATTCAAAGAGGTAAAAGGGAGCTATGGATATTTTTGGAAGGATACAATGAAAATTTGAAATGTCTTGATGCTCCTTTATAGCTTGGAAAATTGATTTTTGGCTTCATAGTGGAATGATATCATGTGTACTTTTACATAGTGACATGATGACGTGATTGGTACTAAAAATATTATTCTTCAATAGGAAGTGTTACATATCCATGTGAAGAATATGTACTTTGATTCTTTTTTAATAACTTTATTCCCTAATTGCTAACTCCCATGATTATTACCATAATAGATGACATGACTCCCTATTTCAGAATGATGGTTGAGATAATGATCACCATCATATGCATATTCTTGAAAATGACTTAGAATTTTAGCTCTCAACGTATGCATTTTTATGTTTCTATGACCAATATGATGACCAACTTACTCATTTGATGACCTATGTTAGGAAATGATGACAATGACCATGATGGATTTTTGTGACCTTGGATAAGTGGAGGGAGTAGCAATGACACCTAGACAATAACTTGGAACCATTTGACAATCAAGAGACATGTCAAATTTAATTTTCGAATATTATCATTTTACCTAAGACTCAAACAACAATGGAAACAGTAAATTTGATCACTGTGACTATAGGACACCAAGAGAGTCTTTGGAGCAAAGAGATACAAGGAAAACGATGGAATCATCCTCAAACCAAGAGGAAATTACTCATTATGATCCTCAAGAAAAACCCCAAATTGTAAACATTCTTAAAGAATAAATCTATGAGTTGGAGGTATTAAATAAACATTTAAAGCAAGAACACAGAACACTGAAAGTGCAAAATGAAATCCAAAAAACTAAAAATGACAACATCATGTTGCATCTTGGTATATCGTATGAGAAGAACAAGAAACTTAAGGCCAAAAAAAATCTCTTAAAATAAAAATAATAAGATTGCAACATAGAATCTTGATGAAGAAACTGAGGATGGCAGTCACTGTCGAGAAATCAAGAAGGAATAACTTGGGTGTTCTTGCTCAAGCCTCCAAAGAAGCTCAGTGACTGAGAAGGACCACAAATTTTGAAAATTTTCATGAGGACATGCAGTGTCTTCTATGTGGGGCAATGTTGAACCCCAAAATTTCTTCTTTTTGACAACTCTCTTACACCCCATCCTCCTTTTTTGTCCTAATAACTCTAACTGGGTATTGATTTACAAGGTTTATGGCATAGTAGGCACAGAATGATCTTCTGTTTCATAAATTTCATTGTTCTTTATTATTTAACTCAATATTTAAATGAGCTACTGAATTACAACAATTCTGCAACTAATGTATGATTCTACAGCGAATTTGAAGGGTTGATGGGATCCGATGCTCCAGCCAAATAAAAATGCATATGGGCAGGTGGAAAATAGCTGTCACAATGATTTTTACCTATATTCATAACCTAGATCGATAGGGAAAGCACTGTGGTAGCTCAGTAAAGTGAAAGTCAACCACCGTGGAAGGTGAATCAAGCGAGTGAGAAATTAATAGATGCAGATATTCAACCTCATGATTTGCTTCACTTATAGAAAATCATGAGAGAATCATGTTATCTTATTTTTTTAAGTTAAATTTAGTCATTTTCGAGTAAGGAAAGATCATAATACTCTAAAATAGTTATGAGCATGAGATTATAAATTTTCCTCTCGGCATGATAGTCACAGACTTGGATATTGTTTGAACAAACTCTGTTTTTGCAAATACAAACTCTGTTTTGTTTCATTCCTTTGCTGTGTGATTTATCAATGCGAATTTAGTCTTGTAAAGGCATGGTAATGTCACCTAATCCTCGCAGGAGGGCCCCATTGATTTGTAATGTTTTCATTAATTGCAGATAGCATTTAAATTCTATGTTTTTTGTAGCATTTCATTATTTTATTTAAATGCTTAAGTTTTGGTTTTTAAATGAATGCTTAGGATTGTTTCTAGAATAAGATTGTTTAATCATTTTTTTGTAAGAGTGAAGCCAAGATTTGTTGTGCACATGGAAAGAGTATATATTGATATAGATTTGCAATATAACTGTGTGAATAGGATTTTAATTTAGAGTTAATATCATTTTTGTCAAAATAAATTTAAATTTAGTTTTATAAGCAAGTGTGATTTATTTCAAGAAAGTGTGATTTCATCTCAAGCAAGTGTGATTTATTTCAAGCAAGAGTGAAGCAAGTGAAATTTTCTTTTGAGCAAGAGTGATATTTATTTCTACAAAGTGTGATCTTTATTTTGAGCAAGAGTGATATTTATTTATGCAAAGTGTGATATTTATTTTGAGAAAGTGTGATAGTTCTAGTATAATTTTCCTTAGGCAAGTGTTTATGGTGATTCTAGTTTGCAAATAATTTTGATTTTAAGAGTGACATATTTACTTTCATAGTTAACATGTGCATCTCGATATCTCAATTTAACTTAGGAATTGTTTGATTAATAAGGACTCCTAGCACATACAATGCACATACATTTCATCATTATACTAGCCTTGGTTGATAATTCATGTAATTAGTTTAACACCAATTAAATTACCAAACAATATCACTAGCACAAAATTAGATATTAGTGACTACGTGACTAAAAAAATAGTCACCACAATTATTTCAAGCGAATTACTACTATATTTGAGAAATTTTAAGTGACCCAACTATAAAAACTAACTTAGAAGATATGTCATTAACCATAATGGAAAGAAAGGGGGAGGTTAACAAGATCATTATCCATCGGACCCAAGTGTGGCTGAAGCCAAAGGCTATGAGGACTAGCTTGATATAATCCCAACTGAGTTTGTCAAAAGCCCTGGAAAAATCAATTTTGAGGAGCATACCGGGTTTTTTGGAGGTCTTGAGAGAATGGATGACCTCGTGGGTTAAAATGATGCCATCAAGGATTTTACTACCTTCTACATAGCCTGTTTGCTCAGGGGAGATGAGCAGGGGTAGGAGTTGCTTCAGTATGTAAGCTATAACTTTGGAAATGATTTTGTAAATGACACTGCAAAGAGCTATGTGTCTGTACTTACTTGGTGTATCGGCATTGTCTTCCTTTTTGTATGAGAGTGAGGAAGGTGGCGTTGAGAGCTGGTAGAAGCCAGTGAATGGTGTGTGATTCCTCTATGACATCCCATACCTCTTCTTTGATGGTTTCCCAAAATAAATGGAAGAAGTTGGTAGTGAATCCATCCGGGCCAGGAGATTTCCCTTCCTTTAGTTGGAAGACTTCTTGTTCAACTTCTAACAGAGTGGTTGCTTTAAGCAACATCCTGTTGTGTTATTTTGTGACCAGTTTGGGAATGTGCTGAGTGGTTCTTCCTATAGCTTCATGCCTCTGGATGTTGGGTTCTTGGAGGATGTCCTTGAATTTATTATGCAACTCCTCTGTGATATCCTCTTGATTTTCCAATCGCTCCCCATTCATATTTTTGAGAACTGTGATTCTTTTGTGCATTCGCTGATGAATGGTGGAGCGATGAAAAAAATTTGTGTTTATTTCTCCATCTTTGAGCCAACATATCCTAGATTTTTTTTTCCATAGGATTTCTTCCTGGCTTCTTCTTTCTTCCAGCTTGGTTGTTAGTAATTTCTTCTTGTTCTTTGAGTCTGTTGAGCGTCCTTCTGTGATGATTGTTTGTTGGAGCTTCTTCATTTGCTCTTCCAGCTCTCTTTGATCTTTGAATATGTTGTTGAAGGTGGTCTTGTTCCACACCTTTAGTTTCCCTTTTAGAATCTTCAACTTTGTCTAGAATTGATACATTTTTGTGCCTTAGGGTGGTGTAAGGGAGGACCACCAATCTGAGGTGAGCTCTTTGAACCCTGGATGTCTGAGCCAACAGTGTTCAAAGCGGAAGGGTTTAGCCGTGGGCGCACCTGGTATGAGCCATTGTAGATATATCGACTAGTGGTCAGAGCCAACGACCAGAATGATGGTGGCTACAATATCTCCCCCTAGATATATAAAGTCTTTCGTGATAGGAAAATGATCCAATATGGAGGCGATCTACGAGGTGCCTTCTCTTATGTTGTTCCAAGTAAAGATGCCATTGGAGGTTTGTAGATCTATGAGGTGATTATCTTGGATGAAGTTCTTGAATCCAGTGTTGTCTATATCCAGATACTTCCTTCCGCCTTTTTTTCTTGTAGATTGGTTATCATATTGAAATCTCCTCCAAGCAACCATAGAGGTAGAATTCGTTGGTTATTGAGATCAACAATGTTGTCCAAAAGCTCTGTTTTTTGCTGGAGATTCTGGGGGAAGTAGACATTCGTGAGCAGTCCATGCATGGCAGTTCCAATCAAGTGAAAGTTGGCTTGAATGAAGTGTTTATTGGCATGGCAGTTCTCTAGGGTGATGATTCGGGGGTTCCAGATGATTTCCAATCCTTCTGAAGCTCCATTGGCATCCACCACTAGTGTTTTGAAGCCTTTCCATATCCTTTTGAAGATTGTTTCCAGAGTAGAGCTGGAGAATTTGGTATGTAGAAAATTGCAAGGTGTTCCTTAGTAATTATTTTTTTGATGATCCTGTGCTTTGTGGGGCTATTGAGCCCTCTGATATTCCATGAAATGATCTTCATTGAGGGGGGTTGGGGATGAGGGAATAGAATTGGGTTAACTTGGGGAATCTCTTAGATTCTACCATATCTCTGCCCATTTCGATTGTTCTCTGCAGATCTATTTTTCTAACTCGTTTGCAGGATTCTTTCAGGATGAATTTTGTATTCAGGAGCATACTGCCTTGAATGCCCAGGGAGGGGATTTGTTGTGCTCGAGTGAGAATTTCTTGAAACTTCTAGATCTGTTGCTGGAGTATTGAGAGAAATTCCTTCTTGTTGCATGCATCCTCTAACCCTATGAGATCCAGGCCCCGAAAGTCAATGCTCTCTGGATCTCCCTCCATGGCTTCCAGGATTGGGTCCAGTGCCATTCCTTTGCCTTTCGTTGCAGAGTTGTCCTCTGCATGTATGGGGGTTTGGTGTTTCAAAAAGGCTTCTGGTTGACTCTTGGCTTGTTGTGTCTTTGAGATTTGGGGTTGCTCCTGTGATGATCGCCCTGTATCTTTGGGAGGTTCGTTCTAATTTTCACTCACTTGAGCTAGGGCTTCAAATTTGTTTCTTGTGGTTGGGTATTTTTTGTTCTGGTTAGAGTTGGATCTCTTGTTGTGCCTTTTCCTGCTTGCTACTTTTGTAAACCCTTCAGTAGATTGGTCATTTGATTCATTGTTAGCTGCCACCTTTTGATTTAAGGGGCAGTCTCTGAATAGGTGCCTGTGTTGGTGACACCTCCGGTATCTAAAGGGAACATGTTCATAATCTACAGTTTGAATCCATTCAAAATAATCATGCAATAGGTTTACCTCACTAGGGAGCGACTCTGTGATGTTCATGTAGACGCATATTTGTGTGTATGTTGCATGTCGGTTGATCTTTGTTCCTCCGTCATTTTGATGAATTCTCCTAGGGCATTGCCTATGTCCCATAGAGTCAGCTCATCCCAATATTCCTGGGGGAGGGTGTAGAGCCAGATCTAGACCGAAGCCCATGTGAGATCTTGCTTGTCTAGATTGAAGCATTCTACCCATTTGCGTAGGTATAAACCTTTCGAGTTGAAGAAGTATGGCCCTTCGTCCATGATCTGATTTTTGTCTTCAATGAAAGTGAAGACCACATTAAAGAAGCCTTTGGCACATAGCTGAAGGTCGATACAACCCTTGGGCTTCCATTTGGAGGAAATCCATCCTAAGAGGGATTTTTCTGTGGGCCAAAAACCCATGAACTTACCTATCAATGTGTGATACTTCATGAATTGGATTCTTTGATTGATTCGGTGCGCAGGGAGCTCGATCATGGTTCTTTTTGTAGCTTTGGGTATGTATGTGGATGAGGTGATATTTGATGTTTATGCTTCTGTTGTGGAGGTTGGTATCTCTGTGGGAGTCACCCCGATTGTGTCATGAAGCGGGCCAGAATTCTGCTGACAATCAATGTCAGCCCTTGCTGCCACTCCTGTGGGAGGCTGGCCTGAGGAGGGGGGAGCAGTTGTCCCCCCGCTGGTTTCTATCGTGGGTGATCCTATAGGATTTCTAGGAGTTTGGACGCATCCTCAAGAGCGAGGAGGGAGATATTCCAGGGGAAACCTGTGTTGAAACCTCCAAACCCTAGATCATGGCGGTCGGCCTGGTTGCAGAGCACTATCTTCCCAAGCCGTCATTGTTGGGTTATTATAAGACACATGAAACTATGATTTTTTAACTTTTTTATAGGTGCATTTGTTCCCATCTATGTGGGCATATGGACACCATTTTCACACAGAAAATGCCGATGATGGACACATGAAAAAATACTGTGGAGTGGAAGTCGATTTCGATCAATCTAGTCGATCTAGCCACTGTGATTAAAACCTAGTATGAGAGACGTTATGTTACGTCGGAAATATACAAGAGATATTTGAAGTGGATTTCTCTTCTTTCCAATGTGTTATTTTTAGGTGCAAGTGGTGGGACACCTTTGATCGGAATAATGTAAAGGAAGATCATGATAATAGGTTGATATGTATCAACTCTACAAAGATGTGGGATGAAGCTAAAGAGCCCTATGTTTTCCCCAAACACTACAACCAGGTGTTTTTTTACCCAGTTGTGTTGGATAGGGATTGGTGGTTCGTATTGAGACATGACCCTAGATAAAAACATATTTTTGAGAACAATAGTGTTATCATGCCAAGCGAGCTGTAAGATAATGAGGGTGATCATGAGAACAGAGAGTGATATGGTACATGTGTTATTTCATTATTTATACTTTTGAAGATGGGTTTTTATATTTAAGAGGATGTAATCACCTTATAATGAAGACTCTTTTTTTCGAAAAATTATAATATGTATTTTGAATTAATTGATAATTTGCATTGTGTTAATGTTAAAATCATTTCACTTGATAATTTGCAATTATGTTGATCTCGAATACAATGGCGTACTATATAAAGTTTTTTTTTTGGTATATAAGATCATAATAAAATAATGATAATTCTAAAGTACATGAATTTATTTGCATTATTTTCTAAACTTTATTATGTTACAAAAATTCATATTATTCTAGATTTATTATTTTACAATTATTTACATTCATACAAATTTACAAATTTACAATTATGGTAATTTAACAATATTTACGGTATACGTCTTACTTAGCATAGTTATGGTTCAAAATTGACAATTAATTTACAATTCAAATTTAAAAATTTTAATAAAATCATTTCACATTAATACAATTAAAATTTTACAAATATTTTACATACAATTACAATTAAAATTAGAATTAGAATTTTACAATTTCACACACAATTACAATTACAATATTTATAATTGCAATTTTAGAATTTTACATACAATTACAATTACAATTTTACAATTACAATAATTTCACATTAATACAATTAAAATTTTACAAATATTTTACATACAATTACAATTAGAATTACAATTACAATTTTACAATCTCACATACAAATACAATTAAAATTACAATTACAATTTTAGAATTCTACATACAATTACAATTACAATTTTAGAATTTTACATAAAATTACAATTACAATTACAATTTTACAATTTTATATAAAATTACAATTACAATTACAATTATACAATTTTAAATATATACAATTACAATTACTTTCATTTCACATAAAATTTTACAAATATTTTACATGCAATTACAATTAAAATTACAATTACAATTACAATTACAATTACAATTTTACAATTTCACATACAATTACAATTAAAATATTTACAATTACAATTTTGGAATTTTACATACAATTACAATTTTACAATTACAATCATTTCACATTAATACAATTAAAATTTTACAAATATTTTACATACAATTACAATTACAATATTTACAATTACAATTTTCGAATTTTACATACAATTACAATTACAATAATTTCACATTAATACAATTAAAATTTTACAAATATTTTACATATATACAATAATTACAATTACAATTACAATTTTACAATTTCACATACAATTACAATTACAATTTTACATATATACAATTACAATCATTTCACAATAAATTAAATATTACAATTCCAATTAAAATTTTACAAATATTTTACATACAATTACAATTACAATTTTACATATAATTAAAATTAAAATTTCAATGACAATCACGACACAATATTTAATAAATATCATGATTTAATATTAAAAATAAACATCACGATCATGATAACCATCGTACAAACATCATATTCAACTAAAAAACACATTCAAATTCCCTAACATCATCTAATCATCGTGATCATGATCATCTAACAGAACACACGCATTGTATAACATCATCACAACACACACATCAAATATACATCTCATGTCAAATAACTACTATCACATACACATATATCTGCAAGCTACACATTAAATGAACCTATCTAACATGACCTAACAATATACACATCATGATGATCACCAACATGTAGATTAAGTACAACTGCAACATGAACATAAAATACATTGACCATAACATATATATATATATATATATATATATATATATATATATATATATAATGTCAAAAATATACAACTGTAATATAAATTTCAAATATCAGTTGGTGGTACATCAATAGTAGTACTAGTTGAGGCTTGCTCAGTCAATGGTGCAGCCTCGAAAAGCTCAGATAAATGCCGATCATCAGGTGCCTACTGATCTGGAGGTGCCTCATGCTTATCAGGATCAACTTCCTACTCATGATGACTCGACGTGGATGGTCCAACTTGCTCATGATCATGACTGTTGGATGCTGCAGGCTACTCATGATGACTCGACGTGGATGGTCCAACCTGCTCATGATCATGACTGTTGGATGCTGCAGGCTGCTCATGATGACTCGACGTGGATGGTCCAACTTGCTCATGATCATGACTGGTGGTCGATGTTGCAGGCTGCTCATCTTTGGTGCGAGGTGAACGATGATCACTCCCATGATTGTGATCATCAAATGACGCGTCGCTGCTCGATTGTCGACGTACTGCATCTCGACCACGCCTACATCAAACGACCCTCCTCAACCGCGCCACTAAGTTGGTAGCTCCAACAACATGCCGCATCAAGGTAAACATATCACGTAGCATGCCTCTTCATATCGTTGTCAGCCTATCATCGGCCTATATCTCTCTGATAGTGGTCGGCCTGACTCCCTCCTCCATAAGCATTCGACAAAGTTGGTCGCCCAACTCCATCCTAAATCTAGTGTCATGCCTACACCTCACACCAGTCAGTATCTGCACATGATCATGAGGGCCAGGTCTGTCTACACCGACCGGATCCTCCGCATCTGCCATCTCCTGGTCGTCATCAAGATCTAGACCTACATCATTTGGTGGAAGTGGCATCTCATCGCCAACAAATAACCCAATATCTACAAAATATATATAAGTACACAACAATAATTAGACAATTTCATTAAACAATTTAATAAAAACAAGTTAAATAACATGTTAGAATAAATTTAAAGAAAACACTAATATTACCTCTATCATCCAGCGTCTCATCATCAATGAAGAGGATGTTGGCACACCCTCGCCAATCCAAACCAGCATACAGATAGGGGATAAGTACGAAGGCATGGTCATCAACATTGGATAGCAACTCCAGTGTATCATGTGATATCCTCGCGAAAAAAGCTGACTCGCCCCTCTTGGGCATCATCTGTCCCCACATCTGCATCCATACATGTAGCATCAGCCTACGAGGCTACCAAACAAAAGTAGGCCTCATCTCTGGAAACCTCTCAAAAAATAAACAAAATAGCTCTGAAGCAAAAGGGAAGTTCACCTTCCCTTGTGCCTGAGCACGACATCTATCTAAAGCTGTACAGAACTGCCGCAAAAAAAACGTAGACCACCTCACAAGTTGTGGTGCCTGTAATAAAGAATCAACATAAAATAAAACTAGAAACTAATGTGTTGCCCGTAATTGGTATGGGGTGCAATGGTCAAAATCAATAGTGAGAGGCACCTCACCTCCTCTTCACCAAATGAAGCAATATGTAATTGACCACCAAAGACCTAAAAATCTATAGAAGACAGTATATCGACGCTAATGTATCTCTAGGAGTACACCAACTTACTCCCTGCTGCATAGCCGACGGGTAACTCTGGGAAAGAGGGAAAATCCCACACTCTCCTTGATAGGCCAGTAATAAAATAGATATCCTTGTCAGTGGGCACGTACCACTAGTTAGGACCAACCCGGAAAGCCTATTGGTGGGCATTCCACTTGAAGATAAGTTGTCACAATAACCCACTATGGCCCTTCAGGGATGTATCCTCCTCATAGAACTTGAGGAGGGGCCTACCTCCCTTAGGATCACCTGGGTGGTCATCGTAATAAAGTGAGGGTACATATCTCTCTCCCTCTCTCGTGCCTCACACAAGCGAACCACATTATCCGCCATATGTTCCTGTTGTTCCCTCTCTTCTCTCCTTTGAGGTTGCTGAATGATTCACATATTAAATACATTTTTTTTATTAAACAAGACATGTATTTACAAATATATACATATAAAAAAAAAAATTTGGTGCACCCAAAACAATAGTCATGCACCGGTATCAGTGCGTCTGTTTTTATCTCACACCGTCCGCGGTGTGCTTGGAAATTTTCAGCGCACCGCACAACATGAACTGTACTTTCTCAAGAGGTGTGTTGATGAAACTGTCCATCCCAAGGAGGATAATTCCATCAATGAACCACCAAACATCAGTTAATGGTCAACGGTGCGATCGTTTAACCGATCACACCGTTGATTATGTACAAATTCGGGAAGGCGGTGCGCTGACCAAAATAATCCCCGGGGCAGATAGTTTGGTCAGTGCACCACCCTCCTGACATCATGATCTAAAAGGACTGTACTAGTTTGTTGTGCTAAGTTTCCTTTCAATAATAAAAACATGTACAATTTTTCTCCATTTGTTTGCTTATGGAATGAATAATTTAACCATGAAACATAGAGGAATTTGTAAGTTTTAAGAATGAAAATAAGCCTAAATAACACTGAACATCAATGTATAATAGAGAAAAAAAATCACACATAAGTTTTACACAATAGACATGATGAAGCATTTCACCCCTCCTGGACTACATCTGCTAGCCCAGCTCCCAATGGCATGTCCCTCTTTGTCATTATGCTCAAAATTGAAAATAAATGTGTTTACAAGCCTCTAATGGATGTTTTCACTACACCAGTGGCTCTAGAATGCTCAAATTAGTCTAAGTAGGCTCTTGTTTCCCAAAAATTGTTTGAAAAATGACCTAGCTAGGCTTTTTCCCAATATCCCCTAGAAATCCTCCACTAAATGTGGAGACTCCACTTAACCATAGTAAAAAATAGCCAAAAATCTGCAATAAGTGCAACGCTAACTATCCCGCCAATCTAAACCGTTTGAATTTAACATTATCGTTAGGGGTGGATGTGGCAACATGCCAACCGCTGAAAACCCCGTGGTAACAATACATTGGAGCGGAACTCCATTGAAACTGTGGTTGAGTGTATATAGGATCGAAGTTTAATGTCGGGGTTAGAGTCTGACCGCGTAGAGAAGACATAACCACCAGAGCAAACATCGTTATGTGATAAGGTTCGAAACTTGAAGTTTAATGTTGTGGTTTTATTCCACCAGAAGTTACATTCATATAATGGTTTTTTGTTTGCGTTAACATTTCAACATGAACTTTGGACTACCGGCGAGTTGGGACCGCCAACGGTCCCAAACCCCAATGGGATTTGTAATAAACCTTAAATACGACTTCAAACCCTTAGTGGTTAAGACACAACTCGTAGCGCAGATGATGGAAAGCTTTGCGTGCCTACTGGAGGTCATAGGGTCGAACCCCTGGACCTCAAAATTTTTCACAACGGTCCAGGAGACATGTGGCAGCTTTCGGTCTGGCCACGTGTCACCCATCTAACGTTCCTCACAAAACTTTGTACAAACCATCAACGGCCTATAAACTGCCACTTGGAAAATCCTGATTAATTTAGTAAAATGGAATATTTTGAGAATATGCCACCTTTGCTGACTATACCTGCATGCTGACTAGGAATCCCAGTCACTCCTGTCACAAAAATTTAACTCTTTAGGAAAACGATCAGAACACGATATCTTCCTCAAATGACATCGGTTTTTCGAACCATTCGTGGCACTGGAATCGCAACGACAAGATCTACTCGGTTGCTCAAGTTTGGTACAGTTTCAAGCACTTTCAATTTTGATCAAAATACATGATCTCCTGATCACGCCTCCCCATTGGGAAGATTTTGGACCCAAAAAGACTTTAATTACCTTTTCAAAAGATGAGGGTACAACTCTCTCACCTTTCCAACTTCCATCCACCTTTCCTTGCTTGGTTTAGTTCCCTTGAGCCCAACTCGAAGGTAATTGACACTTCCCCTCTTAGAAGTGTGTGTCCTCCTATCAAGGATGGTATCCTCCTTGAGCTCATCCAGAAATTCTGGCAAGAAATATTCTATATACAACAACAGAACAACACTCCCTTGATCATCAATCAAAGGAGGCTCATACAAACATAAATTTTCAACATTGGCAACTGAATACATTTTCATATATGAAGGCAAGTCAAGCTGAAATGCATCGTTACCAACTTGCTTAATGATCTTGAATGGACCATAGCGAATGGGCTTGAGTTTTTTACCTTCTCTTTGCATCCTTTCTTTGCTTATGTGCAACCATACCTCATCTCCTTCTTGAAACTTGTGATCAACTCTATGTTTTTCATGCCTCTCCTTGTATTTTATTTGACTCTTCTCAAGCTATTATTGAACTTGTTGATGAATAATTTGAATTTTCTCAATGAAATTTCAAGCCTTGTCAATATCTCTATGCCCATCAATTGCAACATCCTTCTCAAAGATGAAATCTAATGGAAATTTTGACAAATACCCAAAGCAAGGTTCAAAAGGTGAAGTATTTGTAGAAGAGTGTTTTGCTCAGTTGTAAGCACGCTGAATGTAATGTAGTTGTTCATCCCACAACTTGGGATGTTTGTTGCAATATCCTCTTGATAGATGCATATTGGTTCTGTTCACCACCTCGGTTTGGCCATCAGTTTGTGGATGAAAAGCAGTACTCTTTTCTAACTTTGTGTCCATCATCTTGCAAATATTGGACCAAAAATTCCCAATGTACTTGGAATCCCTGTCACTAACAATAGAAGTTGGCAATCCATAATGAACCCATACACGTTGAAAATAAATTTCAGCAGTTATATTTTTCTTACATGGCATAAGCATACACATTTTACTGAATCTATCCACAACTACATAAATATAATCATGATGTTTTGTTGACATAGATAGACCTCCAACAAATTCCATGGAGACACTCTCCCATGGCCTTGATGGTACCGGTAGTGGCGTGTACAACCCAAGCTTCCTATTGCTAGGCTTGATTTTTGCACACATAGAACAACTTGTTATAAAACGTGACACACTATCTATCATGTGAGGCCAATAACAATACCTCTGTAGATGCGCCATTGTTTTGCTTACCCCAAAGTGTCCAGAAATAAGAGATGAATGAGACTCTCTCATAACACTTGGCCTCTCTCCTTGTGGTATACACAACTTACCCAAATGAAATATCAAACTGTTATGCATGTGATAATCATTTTCCTCAACTTGATTCCTTTCACTCAAACTAGCATACACATCTTGAAAATCAGCATCATGTGCATATTGTTCTATGTAACTCTCATGTACAATAGAATCATTTTCAAGTAAAGTATAAGCACTTATAATTGGCCTTGAAAGCATATCAACAACTTTATTGAAAATACCTTTCTTGTACCTTATAACCAAATGAAACTGTTGAAGAAATCTCATCCGCCTGAAATGTTGTGATTGCTGCAATTTTGTTTGCAACTGCAAGTAGTGTAATGGTTGGTGATCGGTATGTATAATCATCTCTTTACCCATCAAGTAGTGTTTCCACTTCTTGACGCTTTTTACCAAAACATACAACTCTTTTTCATATGTAGTATAATTATTTATAGCACCATTGAATGTTTCAAAATGAAAATCAATAGGCTTACCATGTTGCAAAAGTATTGTGCCCATGGCATAATCACTAGCATCAGTTTGTATCTCGAATGGTTGTCTCAAATTCGGTAATGCAAGGATCAGAGCTGAACTGATATTTTCTTTTAAAGCTTCAAAATCTTGCTGCTATTTTCCTCCCCATTGGAAGCCTTTCTTGACACTTGTCATTGCATGCATAGGAGCTGCTATGGCAGAAAAATTAGCAATAAAATTTCTCCAATACTGAGTTGCGCCTAAGAAAATTCTTATCTCAGTTACTGTTTTGGGAGTGGGCCAATTCACAATGGATTCCACTTTATAAGGATCAATTCTCAACTCGCCGCATCCTACAATGTGTCCCAAATTAACCAGAGAAGTCTTTCCAAACTCACACTTAGACATCTTAGGAAATAATTTCTCTTTCTTCAAAATATCAAGCACCCTTTTCACATGCAAGACATGTTCTTCTCTTGTTTTTATAAAAATGAGTATATAATATAAATACAAAATCATAAATTCATCAATAAATGGATGCAAAACATTATCCATAACATGC
Organism: Pinus albicaulis; assembly: GCA_034641835.2. Taxonomy (NCBI): domain Eukaryota; kingdom Viridiplantae; phylum Streptophyta; class Pinopsida; order Pinales; family Pinaceae; genus Pinus; species Pinus albicaulis. The sequence continues at coordinate 58,180,431 of CM076572.1, forward strand.
ATGAAAGTTGTCGGTGCATTACACAAACAAAACGGCATAACCAACCACTCAAAAATTCCTTGTTTGGTTTTGAGTGTAGTCTTCCATATATCACTTTCTGCAATTCATACTTGATGATATCCACTTCGTAAATCTAACTTAGTGAAAAAAAATTATTCTTTCAGTTGATCAAGCAAATCATCTATCCTTGGGAGTGGGTATCGATTCTTTACCGTTATCTTGTTCAAAGCTCTGAAGTCTACACACATGCACCAAGTCCCATCTTTCTTCGGAATCAAGACTATGGGTGAACCACATGGTGAAGTGCTTGGCCTTATGAGTACCTTGTCCAACATGTCCTTGATTTGCCTCTTTATTTCAACATTCTCCATTATTGACATGAGATACATGCCGATGTTTGGAAGAGGAAAATCTTGTTGCAACTAAATCTCATGTTAAATCTCCTTTTTGGGAGGCAATCTTGTTGGCTCCTGAAACATCTCATGATGTGCATCAACTACATCATATAAATATGATTTCAAATTAGGATCAGAATCTTCAAATGATTCATGATTAACATCAGATTTAGGCTTAATAATTAGAAGAACAAAACTCTTACTTGAATTCACCAGCCTCTTTACCTGTCCAACATTTACCATTGCAGTATTTGTCTTCTTGCAATGTGCTCTAACAATGTACTCATTTCCATCTTTGAATAAATGATGTTTGTTCCCATGGCGATGGAATATTACTTTCATTTCATACAAGTAAGGAATACCCAACATAATACCTTTAATATGAAGCGGAACCACATCTAATTCAACTGTGTCAACAAAATGTGCAGTTATTACAAAGCGCAATATGCACTTCTTTGAAACCTGTAAATTTGCATCCTTACAAATCCACCCAAGTGGATATGGTTTTGGATGTGGAATGGTCTCAAGATTAAGTTTCTTGACCAAGTCTTTAGAGATTAAGTTTGTTTGTGACCCACTATCAAACAGTGTGTCAATCTTGCTATGTTTGGATATGACCCTAACATGAAACAATTCAATTCTCTCTTCTTCATTTGGAGCTTGTATGTGACAGTTTGATGTACTAGTATTGGGTTTTGTTTCAATTTATTTCCCCTTCATTCTCTTCAATCCCATGGCTGTAATTTTAGATTCATCACCTGAATTCTCTCTTAAGTCATGTTGAGTTGTAGCTGTAGTTTTCTACTTCCCTTTGTTGTTATTATACTTGGGTCTCTTTTCAGGATGTAAGTTCCAACAATTTTTCTCATCATGGCCTTCTCTTGAACAATGTTTACAAACAAATTTTTCTCCCTCTTTCTTGACATATGCATTCTTTCTGCCCTTATATTTTGAGGTCTTCTCTTTTTTTTTCCCCTTTAAAGGTTTCTTTCTACACTCAGCAATAATGTTTTTCCCTTTAGCTTCTAGATGTGTGGCCTGAACACAAACTTCATCTAGACTTGTAGGGTTAAACATGAGAATAGTATGTCTTAGGTAGCTATGTAAGCCTCCTATGTACTTGAGCAAAGTATCTTGGCTCTGCAAATATACCCCTAATAAGAGAGCTCTTCTACTAAATTATTGGGTGTATTCTTGCACATTTTGTCCTTTCAGTTGTCTAAAATTTTTCCAGTTCATTATGGCTTTCTGCATGTGAGCTAATGGATAAAACTGTTGTTTTATTGCAGTAATGAAACCAATCCATGATAGGATAATTTTACCATGCTTCTTGATCTCCTCCTTTGTCTTGGCTTCCCACCAAACAAGTGATGCACCTTCTATTCTCAATGAAGCTAGTTGGATTTTGGTATCATCATCATGAAGATTCTGACTTCTCAAATAGACCTCCAATTTCCTAATCCAATTATCAAGATTTTCTGCATTGACTTCACCATTAAACATTGGCAATTCAAACTTAACATCAAGTTTTAGAAAAGGACTTTTACCAATGTTCTTTGACTTGTGTGTTTGATGTACTGAAGATGAAGTAGAGGATGATGAGGATGAAGATGATGGTGATGATGGTGACTTTCCACTGTCTCCATTTCCTCCATTTCCCTTCTTTGATTTATCTTCATCATTGTGACCTCCTGATGATACTTGTCCTTCCTTGTGAAGTTTGGATCCTTCTCCTTCTAGGTTTTTATTCCTTTTTTGATAAAGGATTCTCACCATTTCAGTCATGTCAAGGAATTCTTTCCTAAACACTCTTTCTTCTTCTTTGGGATCCACCCCTTCATGGATTTCTCCTTCTCCTAGAGGCATGCTTAATGTTGCTTCTACTTCTTTTGGAGGTGAACTAGGTGGTGGAGAATGTGGCAACCTTGCCCTCCTTTGTTGTGGATCCCTTTGAGGACCTCTTGCTTCCACCAATTTGCCTTCTCCTCTCTTAAGCTTGAGCCTATTAAGCATGTAAACCCTTTCAAACAGTTAAAAAAATGTTTGCACACTAAAACACCAGAGAATAAACTCTAGTTCTGATACCAACCTAATCTGAAAGGATTGTATTAGTTTTTTGTGCTAAGTGTCATTTCAATAATAAAAACATGTACAATTTTTCTTCATTTGTTTGCTTATGGAATGAGTAATTTAACCATGAAACATAGATGAGTTTGTAAGTTTTAAACATGAAAATAAATGTAAATAACACTGAACAACAGTGTATAACAAAGAAAAAACATCACACAAAAGTTTTACACAGCAGACATGATGAAGCAGTTCACCCCAATTGGGCTACATCTATTGGTCTAGCTCCCAATGGCATGTCCCTCTTTGTCATTATGCTCAAAATTGCAAATACATGTGTTTACAAGCCTCTAATGGCTATTTTCTCTGCACTGTAGAAATTTGAATAATCGCTGAATTATTCACCGAGATTATCCTGATTACACACTATTTGAGCTTCATGCATAATACATAACCTCTTCTACAATTGATCATCAATTTGCGGAAATAGAAGCAGTCGCATGCGCACATTAAAACATAATCAAGCACATATATAACACAGTATGTAATGGGGAAAGCTTACAGCTGAAAACCCCCAACTATCTGTATATTATAATGATAGAGAACATGTAACAATACATAGCACAAACTCCTCACAAGCTCTCAGCACTATCTCTAATTGTTACACACAAACTAGCACGGAAGATGAACAAGTCACATGTTCAAATCTCCTCCACAAGTCTGCCTGCCTCTACTGCGCAATCCAAGATGAATAATGATGAGATCCAAGTTCGAATTCACACGGCTTGTCTGCGCAATCCTCATTCAAATCTCAATCGATGTGTGTGCAAATCTCATGCACAAGTATAGTCACAAGCTGATAGTCACACTCACCCTTTCCACCCACCTCTATGTGGTCTCCTTGTTGTCCATGCACGGTTAGCGATGTATATTCTTTAGTTGATTTGTGAGTTAATAATTAGTGAATTAATTAATAATTAATTCACACCACTCATCACTAGTGTATTTATCAGTTAGACTAAATACAACTAGTTCAACTAAGTTAAACCGAACACAACTCCACCAGCTGTCTCATCAACTCCACCAAACTCTGCCACATGAGTTCTAACTGAAGTCAACCATGCAATAGCTCAACTAACCCTTAGGAAAAGTGTATTTCCTTCTGTCAGCTGCATGTGCCACATCCAAGCATCAAACTGAAGTGCTCTAAGAGGATAAGATAATGTTTATAGTCTAAATATTATTAAGGGTTAATAATATTTGACTGTTCTATTTTTAGCCCGGCAGTCTAAAAATAGATTCCGCCCAATGTCTAAAAATAGAGGTCCATATATTTTTACCAACTAGACCAATCATCCATAAATAGCATCCTGCAACTCATATACCATGATCCATATGTCTAAAAATAGACATAGTCTAAAAATAGACTTTGCGACAAAAATCACTTGTGTGGCCCCCACCTAGTTTAGGTGATCACTTTCCAACTAGGATCAGGAAAGATGTTTCAGGATGCCTCCTTCACTGTTTCTTGTTGCCATCTTCAACACTCCCTCTCAACAAGAAAGGATTGTCTTTTCATGCGACATGCAACTCCATGCATTCGCCCTGCAACCTTCACAAGCGCCATGCAACTCCATGCATCTGCTCTGCAACTCCTCTGAAACTGAATAGGCTCCAAAAAACTCAATCAATTTGATGCATCTATCATCAAATTCTTCGACTTCTGCTGGTACCAACTGCACATGTCATCAAGAACCACTGCGCTGTTGAACTCTTGCACCCATGCACTCTGCACTTGCTGTCAACTCTGATCCGCGCTCCAGTATCCGACACTGTCACTTTGATCTGCCTGCATCAATCCAACTGATCATGCTACTGCTGCTCTATGGGCACCTCGTAGCCAGGTTCAATTCATGAGATCCACACCATCTCCATGAATCCTGCCCAGAAATCTCCTCTTGGGATTACTCATGCATGTCGCCCCACCTCTCACCTGGTGGTATAGTTGCATGCACTCCCTTTGCCCATCTGGCACGAAATTTCTTTGCATGAGTGGTTTCTTCCACTCCATGATCCTCATCTTGTGGCTGCTCCACATCCCGAGGTTCACTATTACCTGCATGCAAAACTTGCTCCCTCTCAAGCATCAATTTCATGTCTTTCTTGCACTTCCCAATAGTAGGAAGCTCCGTAGACATCCCATCTACTTCAAGTCTGTAGAGATTCTTTGCTCGAATCCCAACCTTCTTGACTTGTCCTGTTGCCTTGTGCCGAAGAAAAACTTTTCCTTCACTGAAGACAACTTCATACCCTTTATCCTCTAACATTGCGACTGAGATCAAATTCTTCTTTAAACCTGGAACATGCACTACATCTTGTAAAAGAATGAGTTTACCTTACTCCCTCTGAAAGGTTATGGTACCAATGTCGGTCGCATTGTATCGTCCATTGTCGCCCAACTCAACATGCAACTGGAGATCTTTCTCCACCAAGTCACTGAAAAGATTCACATCTCCCGTCATGTGAAAGGAAGCGCCACTATCAAAATACCACTTCGATCCCAATGCACTAGACACCATGCATGCGATCAATGAGAAGTCCAGCTCAAATTGCGAGGCAAGAGCCTCTCCAGCTGCAGCTCCAGCAGCCTGCTTGTTCTTCTTCTTTTGTGGACAATTCGTGGCGTAATGTCCATGATCGTGACAGTGAAAACACTTCACTTTGGACATGTCACGCTTTTTACCATCCGCACAGGATTGAGAAGCATTCTTCTTGCCCTTCCCCTTCCTTGCTTTGGTAGCCAAAGCGCAATCCTCTTCATCAGATACCTTTGATGAAGATCTATCCCTGGTACTCCGCCTTATCTCCTCTTGCACAAGATCCGACCAAAGTCGCTCCCATCCTGGCAATTTCTCCCGACCATTGACAGAGTCCTCCTAGCTATGCCAACTCTTCGGAAGCCCAAGGAGAGCCAAGCTCACCAAGTCTTCTTCATCCACACTAACTCCTACACTCCCAAGCTCATCCCTGTAGTGGACAAACTTTGTCAAGTATACCGGAATAGTGTCATTCTTCTCCATCTTTATTTTCCTGAGTTTATCCTTGAGCGCCAACTTCCTCTGGTCACTCTTGCTTTGGAATAAATCTGTCAAGGCTTTCCACATCAAAAATGGAGAAGCCTTACCATGTAGGCTGGATACTATGTGATCCTTCACGCCCTCCAACAGAATCCTTCGACACCTTGTTGTCTTCTTTTGCCAAGCCTCAACCAAGGCAGCATCGCTAGAAGAAGGCTTTGGAACTTCAACATCTATGAACTCCTTCAGCCCATTGTCATCTAACACCGCCTCCATCCTATCTCTCCATGCAATATAATTCGAGCTGCCTTCAAGAGCATACTCCAATCACAATCCGTTGAAAGACATTTTGACTTCGACACCAAGAAAACACTGCTACAAATTCGAATTCCACTAGCTCAAAACTCAACCGCTTCTGATCTGTGAGAACAAAAGTATTTCTAGCACAGAGATCGACTGTAGGGGAATTTACTAGATATATCACCTTTCAAAGAAAGGATGGATCCAGAGGCTACCTGGCCCGCTTACAGACTCTGTCTACCGAAATAAATTGTAATCACTGTAATAGATCCGATGATCAATTTCGCTCTGATACCATGTAGAAATTTGAATAATAGTTGAATTATTCACCGATATTATCCTGATTACACACTATTTAAGCTTCATGCATAATACATAACCTCTTCTACAATTGATCATCAATTTGCGGAAATAGAAGCAGTCGCATGCGCACATTAAAACAAAATCAAGCACACATATAACACAGTATGTAATGGGGAAAGCTTACAGCTGAAAACCCCCAACTATCTGTATATTATAATGATAGAGAACATGTAACAATCATAGTACAATACTCCTCACAAGTACTCAGTACTATCTCCAATAGTTACACACAAACTAGCACGAAAGATGAACAAGTCACAAGTTCAAATCTCCTCCACAAGTCTGCCTGCCTCTACTGCGCAATCCAAGATGAGAATGAATGAGATCCAAGTTCGAATCCACCTGGCTTGTACTGCGCAATCCTCATTGGCAATCTCAATCAATGTGTGAGAAAATCTCATGCACAAGTATAGTCACAACTGATAGTCAAACTCACCCTTTCACCCACCTCTAACACTGGTCTCCACTGAACTGTCCATGCACTGCAATTAACTGATGTATTCTTTAGTTGATTTATGAGTTAATAATTAGTGAATTAATTAATAATTAATTCACACCACTCATCACTAGTGTATTTATCAGTTAGACTAAATACAACTAGTTCAACTAAATTAAACCGAACACAACTCCACCAACTGTCTCATCAACTCCACCAAACTCTGCCACATGAGTTCTAACTGAAGTCAACCATGCAATAGCTCAACTAACCCTTAGGAAAAGCGTATTTCATTCTGTCAGCTGCATGTGCCACATCCAAGCATCAAACTGAAGTGCTCCAAGAGGATAAGATAATGTTTATAGTCTAAATATTATTAAGGGTTAATAATATTCGACTGTTCTATTTTTAGCCCGGCAGTCTAAAAATAGATTCCGCCCAATGTCTAAAAATAGAGGTCCATCTATTTTTTCCAACTTGACCAATCATCCATAAATAGCATCCTGCAACTCATAGACCATGATCCATATGTCTAAAAATAGACATAGTCTAAAAATAGACTTTGCGACAAAAATCACTTGTGTGGCCCCCACCTAGTTTAGGTGATCACTTTCCAACTAGGATCAGGAAAGATGTTTCAGGATGCCTCCTTCACTGTTTCTTGTTGCCATCTTCAACATGCACCAGTGGCTCCAAAATGTTAAAATTAGTCTAGGTAGGCTCTTTTTTCCCCCAAATTGGTCGAAAAATGACCTAGCTAGGATTTTGCCCAATATCTCCTAGAAATCCTCCACTAAATGTGTAGACTGCACTTAACCGTAGTAAAAAATAGCCAAAACTCCGCAATTAGCGCAATGCTAACTATCTCGCCAATCTAAACCACTTGCATTTAACATTATGGTTATGGGTGGGGTGCCCACATGCCAACCCCCGAAAACCTCGCGATCACAATAAATTGGAGCAGAACTCCATTGCAATTGTGGTTGAGTGTATATAGGACCAGAGTTTAACGTCGGGGTTACGGTCTGACCACGCAGAGAAGTCGTAACCTCCGGAGAAAATATCGTTATCTGATAAGGTTTGAAACTTGAATTTTAATGATGTGGTTGTATTCTGCTAGAAGTTATGTTGATATAACCATTTTTGTTTGCATTAACATGTGAACACAAACTTTGGACCGCTAGTGGTCCTAAACCCCAATGGGATTTGTAATAAACCTTAAATACGACTTTCGACCCTTAGTGGTTAAGACACAACTCGTAGCGTAGATAGTGGAAAGCTTTTCGCGCCTGCTAGAGGTCGCAAGGTCGAAACCACCGAACCTCAATAAAAATTTTCACAATGGTCCAAGGGACACGTGGCAGCCTTCGAGCTAGCCACGTTTCACCCATCCAACGATCCTCACAAAACTTCGTACAAACCATCAACGGCCCAGAAACTGCCACTTGGCGAATCCTAATTGATTTCGGAAAATGGAATATTCTAAGAATATGCCACCTTTGCTGACTATGCCTGCATGCTAACTGGGCACTCCAGTCACTCCCGTCACAAAAATTTATTTGTTTAGGAAAACGATCAGAACGCGATATCTTCCTCATATAGCATCGGTTTTTCGAACTGTTCGATGCCAAAATCGCAACGACGAGATCTACCTGGTCACTCAGGTTCAGTACAATTTCGAGCACTCTCGATTTTGAACAAAATACATGATCTCCTAATCACATCATTACATGGTCAACGGTGTGGTGGTATAACCGACCGCACCATTCACTATGTACCAGTATCGGGATGGCGGTGCGCTGACCAAACTATGTGCCCCGGGGCATATAGTTTCTTCAACGCACTGCCCTCCTGGCATTAGTACATGGTCAAAGGTGCGTTCATTTACATGACCGCACCGTTGAATATGTCCAAGTTTGAAGGGCGGTATGCTAACCAAAATATCAACCCCGGGGCGCATATTCTGGTCAGCGCACCACCCTCCCGAACTTTGACATAATAAACGGTGTGGCCGGTTAACTGAACACACCGCAATTTATGTATTTTTTTAAAAACACGGTGTTCCGTTTCGGTACCACACCAAAACCGATGTGGTTACCGTTAGCACCGGTCACGGTGTGGCCTATAAATTTATAGGCACCACCGTGCAAGATTTTTATTTTTTTTTAAATGGTGAATTTTAAGTTTTTTTACAAAAATAATCTGCTAAAAAGTTTAATCATGGAGAAACAAGTAAAATACATGTACATTTGGGTGTCGAGGAGACACATTTGCTGTACAATTTGTAAAACTAAATTTGCCCACCGTTTTCCAAAATTCGAAATCGAGATGGTGGGCAATGGACGGCAGCAGTGCGTGCAATGGGATCACTGATGGTAGGGCGCCTCACACAAGGTAAATTCACACCAGTGCTTAGAGCTCTGGAGCACTGAAGAAGTGAAAAATGCAGATTATTGGCCGTAATTTTTTTTTTTTAATTTAACCCTGTTCTAGTGTGCGCGGTTTTGAGGCGCACCAGATTGTTTCAGTTTTGGCGTGGGTTTTTAGGATGCACCGGGGATGAATCTATATAGAGCACCTGTGCGCTATAGTATTTAGATGCACTGGGCGAGTTTGTACAGAGAGCACGGTGTCCCAATGTGCAAATTTGTAGTACGCACCGATGCTTTTCTAGTGGAACGCACCGGTGCAGTGTAGGATGAGAAACACATCGGACAAAAAACATTCGCAAAAACCACCACTCACCAACCTCCTCTAGAAACCTCCGCTACAAACAGATATCTGGGCTATTTTTATAAGGGGTTACTCAAAAACATCCGCTAGAGGGTATTTTCCTTGTAGTGAATGCAAGCATAGATGGCTCCAAAGCCCAATTTAAACTCCAATAAGATTGATCTATCTTTGAAAGAAAAGATTCCAATTTCTCCAACATGGGAAAGTCATTTTCCGATCTTACATTCTTTAAGTCCATCCCAAGTGCATAAAACCAATTTCCCACTTCTCTCTCCTTTTGTAAATTCCTCGAGTACCTTTGTTGGAGCAAATTATGTACCTCGTTGGAGAAGGGTCTGTTGTTTTGTTTCAATGAACTAACTTCTGCATTGTTTAATCTTTTTGGTATTTGGCTTAAATCACAACTCACTGAGACACGGTTATGTTGATTTAGGAGTTGTTTAAAAAACTTCAATGTTTCAGTGACATATGTGGAAGTAACAATGGTTTAGCTAAAATCAATCAGCCATGAACATGAAAATAGGAAGCTACCACATCACCATGTGAAAATATAGGTGTACTCTAGAAGCCAATTCTACTTACCCCTCATGACATTCATTGACCACTACAACAACAGTTTTTTTTTTAACTCAGTACACAACATATAAGCAGAGGGTAAATACTAATAGCAAGACAGACAAACTCATATCACTATACTTTATGGATTTCCTACCACAATGATAAAATTATATTTTGACACCAACTCCATAAAATAGTTGGAGAAAATACACTTGGACTTTTCCCACAACATTTCCCTCCTAATTTCCAACTAAAATATTCATTTTTAATACTGGAAAGAGTAAATCGGCTACCATGTCTTCTCATGTCACTAAAACTCATGTCTAACCACCCCATCATGTAGGTATTCTCATCTCGGTTCCAACGAGCTATTACACTAAGGTGTTCTATCACGTATTCCTCCCGGAATGCCACCTTGAGCGTAATTAATTGAGCTAAAGCCCAAAAATAACTCAGTTTTCCAAAGGTTTTCGGAATGCACTGGAACGAAAGGAAAACAGTGCGAATGATGGAATATATCAAGCGAATGCCACCGGTCCTCATAGAAACTTCTTAGAACTCCTCCAAAAAGCCCCTGGGCCGATTGATGACACCAACCTGTATCTGTGACCTATCTGCTCCTAACTCTAGAAGTCCATCCTAACCATGTCATAGGTGAAAAGGTTCACCTGGTGCTTGTACCACTTTTCCCTCTTATTTTCCAATTAAAATATTCATTTTTAATGCCGGAAATAGTAAATCGACTACCATGTCTTCTCAGGTCACTGAAACTCAAGTCCAACCACCCCATCATGTATGTATTCTCATCCCAGTTCTAATGAGCTATTACACTAAGGTGTTATATCATGTATTCCTCCCAAAACGCCACCTTGAGTGTAATTAATCGAGTTAAGCCCAAAAATAACTCAGTTTTTCGAAAGTTGTCAGAATGCATCGGAATGAAATGAAAACAGTGCGGATGATAGAATATATCAAATGAATGCCACCGATCCTCATAGAAACTCCTCAGAACTCCTCCAAAAATCCCCTAGGCTCGCTGATGACACCAACCTGTATCTGTGACCTGTCTGCTTCTAACTCTAGAATTCCATCCTAACTATGTCATAGGTGACACCAAAAAAAGGAATATTACAGTTGTTCTTTTTCTTTTTCACAATTACTTTTTCTACTAGTGTTGTTATTGTTGTCATTTTGTCTCGATGACTCATCTGGAATCATTAGGCCTTGAGTATCACAAGAAGCATCAATCATCCACATTATTTCATCTGTGTTAGATATCACATCAAAATTTTGAATAAGATCTTATGTACAACATATTTCATCACTTTGCGCTATTATCTCCTCTGTGCCACAACTTGCATTAGTTGTTTGGATGAATTCATTTGTCTCGCAAGATGCATTAGCTTTTGCATTAGATCTTTTGTATCATAAATTGCATCAAATTTCATGGTTGTAGATGTTGCATCAATCATATCATTAATATGATCCTGCTTTTCTCTTAATTTAGTCTAAAGTGTGTGAAACAATTGATCTTTCATATTAGCTTCTCTTTGAATATCCTTTGAATATATTTTGCAAATGTTAGCTTGTGAGCTATTTGATCAATTATGGTTTGGTTTTGTTGTAATCTCCACCCAAGTACTTTAAATTTATTGTGTAATTCATGGTTGCACTCTTGCAAATATTTAATTTCTTGAGAGGCATTTAGTAGGTGATTTCTGCTTGTACCCATTTGTACTTGACACACTTGCTTTCTTACTTGTACTTGATTGCTTGCACTTGTTCTCTTGATCACACTCGCTTGATTTTTATCGCTTTAAGGGGTTGATTACGCCAGAAATTATTTTTACAATTATTGACTAACTATACACAAAATAAATTGACACACAATTGCACATAAGAACAATTGTCCTTAGACCCCCTTATTCAATTTCAGGGTGGTCTAGGAGACAATCATCGCAAAAAAATGATCTTTTCATGACTCTTAATACAACTGGCTCTTGCATAGAAGATCAATTCTTTTTAATAGTGTATATCCTTTCAAAATACTATAATCTCTATCTCTTTTCACACTTTCGATTTACGGACCCTTCTACAAAGTGTTCAATAATACACTTTTAGATTTTTACAAAAAATAAAATATGCCCCTTGAACTGAGAATAAAATAGAATATGCACCATGAAAATTTTTTCGTAAAATGAAGATAGTCTATTAAATAATAAGAAGACTTTGTGTGGGTTTATTTCTCCATATCTCTATGCTACAACCCCTATTCCCTTTGATACCATTGAATCCTTTAATACTTCTCTTTATGTTGTTGATCTTAAAAGGTATGGAGCCTCCTATTATGAGAGATAGCAAGGGATTTGATGGTGGGGAAAATGCAGAGTGGAATGAGGAAAAGATGGAAAATAGTGTTAGAAAAGGGGCAAAACCCTGTGGTGGACCAGTTATGGATTTGATTACTCTAAGTGCAATTTTAACTTTTGTGATTTTTTCAGCCCATTCAATGAGTATGGAATTATTGAAAACACATCACCATGCTGTGAAATCTCCAGCTGACTTATCTAGTCTATATTTTGTTGAAAAGATATGGCTAGGAGGAAAAAATTCAACTTCTACGAGATCACCATCCGGTATATAATTTGTCAAAAATATATCCACTAGAGGTTGAAATCTAGCTTTTGTAACACGTTTACCTTCTAGCAAAAGTGCATTAGTGTGGGAGGGTTCAATTGGAAGGAGAGGTAGGTCTCAAGAATAGGAATTTGGTTCACAAAAGAGGTGTGACCATGAAAAGAATTAGAAGAGATTAATGATCTCGGTTAAATCAACTGGAAAAGACAAAATAAGTTCACCTTATATGATCTAAAAAAAATAGAATTGAAATCAGAGAGGGAAGTACCACACAACATATGCTCAAGCCAAAATATTTCTGAAAATTGTGATGCGACTTGTAATGATTGATTTGAAAGCCATGTTATTTTTTTGTATCCTCCCACGGTTGTGGAAGATTCGAGCCCCCTATTTAAGCTCATCATTTGAATCACTACAAATCCCAAGGAGTGGCCTCAGTAGCTAAGATAAATATCAACTTATTTTTCACACTAAAATTTACTCTTATTAAGGTCTAGAATCTCTACTCTTTTCAGTAATGATATTAGAAACAGAAAAGAAACTCCATATAACTACACTGAGATTTATAAATAAATTCGAGCATATAAGTTGAATTAAACAGAGTATAGTAGAGTAGTTATGAATCAAATGAGAGATTTCTCTGGCCTTCATACTTCAGTGTTGACTCCATTCTTACATGCAAAATTCCAACAACATCACCACCTCCATGGCTCCAAAAATATCAATGTCTCATTTATCACATTGTAGCCTTCTCCTCCTCATTATATGATGTTACATACTCCTAGATAGATAGTATGATATTCTCAAATCTAACCTTGCTCTGATACCATGTTAAGAATTTTCAAGAGCAATACATTATAAGAAAAATGGCCGAAAAGGCCTTAATCCATTGTGTTGTATTGATTTGATCCCAAGGTATGAATCTATAATACATTAATTGACCGTCTAGATCTTCTAGATTTCACTGACAACTCGTCAATGGATCATGATAACACCTCGTCAACATAAGGATTACAAATCACAGTCTTGGACTTTGTGATTATCTAGGGACTCAGTTTAATATTGACTTATGATAACTTGTTATGTTCCTCATTGGTTATGTCTACATTGCCACATTCATTAAGGATTGTGTTTCACTATGACATTCCTTGAGGGTTATGTTGTTTTAAGTCTTCACTAAATAACTATATCATAATGAGACATTCATCTTGATTGACTTTGTTGAATTGCTATATTTCTCAATGTTTATATGCCAATACAACATTCATCAAAGCTATGTTGCATTGAATTTGATTTAATTTTTTGGGTAATGGTTGATTATGATTGGTCATTTTTAACTAGTATTAACCCTACTTGATCATGGTTGACAATGGGTGACTATATTTGACCATTGTTGACTATGGTTAAGAATGATTGCATATGGTTAAACATCATAGACCTTGGTTAATCATGATTGACTGTGAATAATAATATTTGACTATGCTTGTTGGTGCCTCATTTTGTTCCTAATTTCACCATTTATCACTCCCATTTTTCCCTCTTTTGTCACAAAATTACTATTTTACCTATCCTCCTATCATTATCATTGTCCTGAAACCTCATTAAAACCCTACTTGAGGTATGCATTACATTAGTATCTTTTTGCTATTTTTTTATTAAAGTTTGAGTAATTTAAGTTGAATGCCTAATGATCTAACTAATTATTATGGGCTAGATGTGTAGGGATGCAACAGCATGGTCAAGACCACTACAAATGGAATGTCAACAAGCCTGCCTTACCATTTCTGTACTCAACTACATGGAGACCTGATAGACTCTTTCAACGGCTTCATCACTTCTAGAGATCAGACTTCACAATGGAGATCTTGACTAAGCCGAGATGGAGGATGAAGATGCTCCATACGATCATTGTAACAGGACCATGCTAATGATGGAATTCGCTGAACCATTATCCCAAGTTGAGCGAAATTGTTCAGATCATGTCGATCCTCCAATTTTCTATGCATCGAATTATGGTTATTTTATAATTGCCTCGGTGCCTATAAAAGGGCCAAGACTGTAATTGTTGGCCGGATAAATCGTTCTTGCGGACAAGATCGATCTCCCTAGTGTCAGAAGACAATCTAGCAACAAACGAACAACTAAGCTTGTCTTTCTCTAGATATATTCGTTTTACAAATAAATGTTATGAAGGTGTCGATCCTACCTTAGATCCAAATGCTTATTTGCGGTCGCAGTTCTTCCGTTGCATCAATAATCCTTCGTCGCAACAAGGGCCCTTTTGTCACAAGAAAGTATCATCTTTCGTTGATCTGCAATCACAAACAAGAAAATATCAATAGCACATGTATAACAAATAATCATAAAACATACCTATCATAGTGATCAAGGAATCTATGAAATAAACGATCAAACGACAGCTTATTGAAATAAACAATCGAACGACAATTTATTGAGAAAAACAGAACTTGATTGTATTAATCTTAAAATATATAGAAGAACCTTACAACCTTTGCCTTGATGTTCGAAAGGCCTTCCCGGGTTCCGAAGCAGGAATCTCCTCTACTTTGATAAGTCTTGCACTCTTCCTCCAGAAGCATAAGAGGTATGTGATCTTTCCTCTCAAAAGCTCAGCAGAAGGAAATCTAAATCTCAACAGCACTTCAACTCAAATATTTTACCCATCAAAATATTCTTCAATCCTCCATTAGTTTCCTTAACATAAAAACTTCACCCTTCTTGACTTAACCTTTTGAAGCTACCCAATGCCTCCTTTTATAGAGCAGATGAGGAGGTTAGGATTCCACCTTTAAAGGGATAGAACCCTCCTTCAAAGGGATAGGCTCCTCACATCAAGGGATTAGTTCCTTAAGGTGTGGGATACATGCACCTTACCAAAGCGTACTCATCCCCAAAAATCTCATCCAGAACCTTCTAGAATTGACCAAAATTCAACTTTTTTGGTTTAATTTCGCGCATTTTTGACTTTACAGGGGTACCGCACCTATAACACTGGAAAAATGCGTTCTAGAACGCAGTTTATCTTCACCTTACCTGCGTACCCTAGCCAAAAACGCATGCAGGCTTCATGTTACCTGCGTACCCTGAGTTTCAGAGATTTTTAGGGTTTTTCTTCCAGTTCTGAGGCTTGGAATGAGGAACAAAGGTTGTAAGACTTGCAAAGGAGGCATGTATGAGTGTTTAATGAGCTCATACAGTTAGCAGAATGTCAAGGTGACATTTTTTAGTGTAACAGATTGCCCCCTAAAGTGCGAAGTCTGAAATAGATGAAGATGAAGTCTGTCATATATGAAGAGTGAAGTACTTTATCATTTCAAGGATCATCCTATGGACACCCCAGTCGGAACCTGTCAAAACATTCAATGCAAAATATATATATATGTAATCATATCATCACTGAGGTAGGCATTCCCATACTCAGATCAAAACTAACTAGAACTAACTTAAATTGTTCTGATACAGGAATGATTTTGAATACATCACAGTATAGACATATGTCGACACAGCATGGACGCAGCCATCTGTTTATAAATATTCTACTATAACAAAATTCCTCGCAGCCTGGATGGTGGAAACTAGATCCAGGGTCTTGATTTTCGCTTCTCGAACCAGTACGATTCTATCCATGCGATTAAATGTGTTGAAGTCGAACATGGTAGAAACCACTTGATTACCAGTCAATGATGTAAATTGTTAACAAGTGTGAGAGAAACCACCAGTAATGTCAATGGCTCTCAAAGTACTCAGTACAATCCATGAAATGTGAATGAATGAGCTGAAGTCGAACATCTCACGAAATCATTCGATCGAAGGTCAATGATGCAACCTGTTGTCGAAGGCGAGAAACCTGCCATTGAGGCATGCAGATTTCAAGGTACTGACGATTTCTAGATCAACTTCCTAGATAATGAGTTGTCGTCGATAGAAAGTAATCCGTCGTAGGCAAGCCCACAACACGAAATCATATATCAAGTTTTGAAGAAATATATCGGCAAGGACTGACTCAGGGATGGTCAAAAATGGATGACAGATATTTTGCAGATGAATGGTTTATTTGAACTATCCTCTTGAACACATAACGACACTGCAGATGGCTTGGTGACAATTGACCCAAAGCTAATACCCAGAAACCGGCTGAAGACTTTCAATGTGGTTTGATTAACTGTTAGGCAAAGGATTTCCCAACCCAGGTGAACAAAAAGTGTCGTGTTCAAGAGTGGTTTAACGGTTTTCCGAATAATCAAAATGTAACAAACAGGTTCGTTTTTCTCTCTTTTCCCCCACCATTTCTGGCAAGTACCTCTTTATTTTTGACAATCTTGAGGAGGATAAAATTTGCTTGTTTATAAGCTCATCCTTCGGATGAGTCCAACTTAGTTTAAAATTCGAACCCTAAGAAGGAGTGGTTCGTTCCTGTTGAAAATTAAACAGGTCCTTTACTGTTAAATTTTAACGAGTCCAGTATAGGAGAAACTCGGTGTTTTTCAATTTTAGGGAGTCAGAAGAAAAAACTTAAGAAAACTCCATGCGTGTACTTTTTCGTAAATTTAGTCTCTCGAGCCCGAAAAAGGATAAAATAATGCGGGAGAGAACTCTATTGACCGTAATTAGTCAACATATACCTTTTTCGTAAATAGTCCTGTTCAATCCGTAAAAGGGGTAAACTTATACTGAAGGGACGATCATTCATTTACTTTAACGAGTTCGAATAATCAAGTACTCGGCAATCTTTTCATATTTAGAGAGTCTGAAAAGGGCTTAAAAGAGAACTCCAGGGTTTCACTTTTTCGGTAAGTTTTAACGAGTTCAAAAAAGGGATAAAAATGTACTCATGGTTTTCACTTTTTCATAAATTTTAACGAGTTTGAAAAAGGGATAAAAATTTACTCCTGTGGCCGACTTTCAATTTAATTTACGAGTAGGAAAAGACGGAAAGAACTCGGCATTTTCATGTGTTTTACGAGAATGAAAGATAGCAAAATAATCTCGGGATTTTCATGAGTTTAACGAGTCTTGAAAATAACCGAAATTGACTCAAGATAAGTTTCATTTTTACAAAAGATTGAAACAGAGAAAAACTATGCTTCATGCCCCCTAAGCGTAATTGTTAGAGTGCATGCCCCCCCCTGTCTTCATTTCATTCAACTAAGTACACTAGTAATAAATAGCTGGATGGAATGAAGGTTCATTTACGAGATCATATGAAAGACCCGACCTAAAAACTAACCTAAATATA
Organism: Pinus albicaulis; assembly: GCA_034641835.2. Taxonomy (NCBI): domain Eukaryota; kingdom Viridiplantae; phylum Streptophyta; class Pinopsida; order Pinales; family Pinaceae; genus Pinus; species Pinus albicaulis. The sequence continues at coordinate 58,198,254 of CM076572.1, forward strand.
TTACTTAACATTTACGAGGTCTATTCAAAGACTCGACTCAATTAAGGGAGGATTTGTTTCATTTTTTAACGAGCTTGACACAGGAAAATAACTATGCTCATGGCAACGTGTTTCAGTTTTTAACGAGGTTGACACAGTAAAAGGAACTATCCTCAGCTAACTACTTATTTCTAATCTACCTACATAACCTACTGATTCATTTTTTAAAGAGGTTGACACAGGAAAAGAACTGTCCTCATACCTAATTCATTTTTTAATGAGGTTGACTCAGTAGAAGGAACTATCCTCTGACCAACTGATTCATTTTTTAACGAGGTTGACACAGGAAAAGAACTGTCCTCAGAAACTATTTATTCTAATCTACCAATCTACTCTCTACAATCTACCTACTTATTCATTTTTTAATGAGGTTAACACAGTACAAGGAATTTTCCTCACTCACTGATTCATTTTTTAACGAGGTTGACACAGTACAAGGAACTATCCTCGCAGGCTTGTTTCATTTTTTAAATGAGCTTGACACAAGAAAGGAACTATGCTCGCGACTAACTGATTCATTTTTTAACGAGGTTGACACAGTAAAAGGAACTATCCTCACATCTACTGATCATGGCTTCCAACTGGAAGAAACACATGTCAATGGACACACCTTGATCATGTCTTCCAAGAGGTCTTCATCAGATGGAAGAACAATTCTCTGGAAGGAATACATGTCAAGGGACTCAAAAGGGATTACAAGATAAGGTGCATGTATCCCACACCTTAAGGAACTAATCCCTTGATGTGAGGAGCCTATCCCTTTGAAGGAGGATTTTATCCCTTTAAAGGTGGAATCCTAACCTCCTCATCTGCTCTATAAAAGGAGGCATTGAGTAGCCTCAAAGGGAGGTTTTTATGTTCAGGAAACTAATGGAGGATTGAAGAATATTTTGATGGGTAAAATATTTGAGTTGAAGTGTCGTTGAGATTTAGATTTCCTTCTGCTGAGCTTTTGAGAGGAAAGATCACATACTTTTTTGTGCTCCTGGAGGAAGAGTGTAAGACTTATCAAAGTAGAGGAGATTCCTGCTTCGGACCCCGGGAAGGCCTTTCGAACATCAAGGCTAAGGTTGTAAGGTTCTTCTGTATATTTTAAGATTAATACAATCAAGTTCTGTTTTTCTCAATGAATTGTCGTTCGATTGTTTATTTCAATAAGATGTCGTTTGATCATTTATTTCATAGATTCCTTGATCACTATGATAGGTATGTTTTATGATTATTTTTTATACAGGTGCTATTGATATTTTCTTGTTTGTGATTGCAGATCAACGAAAGATGATACTTTCTTGTGACAAAAGGGCCCTTGTTGCAACGAAGGATTATTGATGCAACGGAAGCACTGCGACCGCAAATAAGCATTTGGATCTAAGGTAGGATCGACACCTTCATAACATTTATTTGTAAAACGAATATATCTAGAGAAATACAAGCTTAGTTGTTCGTTTGTTGCTAGATTGTCTTCTGACACTAGGGAGATCGATCTTGTCCGCAAGAACGATTTATCCGGCGACTCCACTAGGGATCGAACCCAGAATCTCTGGTTTCAAGCTTGTGTAAAAATGAAACTACTTTTAAGCATAGTTTTTCTCTGTTTCAAGCTTTTGTAAAAATGAAACCTATCTTGAGTCAATTTCGGTTATTTTCAAGACTCGTTAAACTCATGAAAATCCCGAGATTATTTTGCTATCTTTCATTCTCGTAAAACACATGAAAATGCCAAGTTCTTTCCGTCTTTTCCTGCTCGTTAATTAAATTGAAAGTCGGCCATATGAGTACATTTTTATCCCTTTTTCGAACTCGTTAAAACTTACAGAAAAAGCGAAACCATGGAGTTCTCTTTTAAGCCCTTTTCAGACTCTCTAAACATGAAAAGATTGCCGAGTACTTGACTATTCGAACTCGTTAAAGTAAATGAACAGTCGTCCCTTCAGTATAAGTTTACCCCTTTTACGGACTGAAATGGACTATTTACGAAAAAGGTATACGTTGACTAATTACGGTCAATAGAGTTCTCTCCCGCGTTATTTTATCCTTTTTCGGGCTCGAGAGACTAAATTTACGAAAAAGTACACCCATGGAGTTTTCCTAAGTTTTTTCTTCTGACTCCCTAAAATTGAAAAACACCGAGTTTCTCCTATACTGGACTCGTTAAAATTTAACAGTAAAGGACCCGTTCAATTTTAAACAGGAACGAACCACTCCTTCTTAGGGTTCGAATCTTAAACTAAGTTGGACTCATCCGAAGGATGAGCTTATAAACAAGAAAATGTTATCCTCCTCAAGCTTGTCAAAAATAAAGAGGTACTTGCCAGAAATGGTGGGGGAAAAGAGAGAAAAACGAACCTGTTTGTTACATTTTGATTATTCAGAAAACCGTTAACCACTCTTGAACACGACACTTTTTGTTCACCTGGGTTGGGAAATCCTTTGCCTAACAGTTAATCAAACCACATTGAAAGTCTTCAGCCGGTTTCTGGGTATTAGCTTTGGGTCAATTGTCACCAAACCATCTGCAGTGTCGTTATGTGTTCAAGAGGATAGTTCAAATAAACCATTCATCTGCAAAATATCTGTCTTCCATTTTGACCATCCCTGAGTCAGTCCTTGCCAATATATTTCTTCAAAAATTGATCTATGATTTCGTGTTGTGGGCTTGCCTACGACGGATCACTTTCTATCGACGACAGCTCATTATCTAGGAAGTTGATCCAGAAATCGTCAGTACCTTGAAATCTGCATGCCTCAATGGCAGGTTTCTCGCCTTCGACGACAGGTTGCATCATTGACCTTCGATCGAATGATTCCGTGAGATGTTCGACTTCGGCTCATTTATTCACATTTCATGGATTGTACTGAGTACTTTGAGAGCCATTGACATTACTAGTGGTTTCTCTCACACTTATTAACAGTTCACATCATTGACTGGTAATCAAGTGGTTTCTACCATGTTCGACTTCAACACATTTATTCACATGGATAGAATCGTACTAGTTCGAGATGCGGAAATCAAGACCCTGGATCTAGTTTCTACCATCCAGGCTGTGAGGAATTTTGTTATCATTCATACAGTAGACTATTTATAAACAGATGGCTACGTCCATACTGTGTCTACACATGTCTATATTGTGATGTATTCAAAACCATTCCTGTATCAGAACAATTTAGAGTTAGTTTCTAGTTAGTTTTGATCTGAGTATGGGAATGCCTACCTCAGCGATGATATGTTTACATATATATATTTTGCATTGAATGTTTTTACAGGTTCTGACTGGGGTGTCCACAGGATGATCCTTGAAATGATAAAGTACTTCACTCTTCATATATGACAGACTTCATCTTCATCTATTTTAGACTTCGCACTTTAGGGGGCAATTTGTTACACTGAAAACTGTCACCTTGACATTTTGCTGACTGTATGAGCTCAGTAACACTCATACATGCCTCCTCTGCAAGTCTTACAACCTTTGTTCCTCATTCCAAGCCCTGAAACTGGAGGAAAAACCCTAAAAAGCTCAAAAAACCTTGGGTACGCAGTTAATATGAAGCCTACCTGCGTTTTTAGCTAGGGTACGCAGGTAATGTGAAGAGAAACTGCGTTCTAGAACACACTTTTCCAGTGTAATGCCTGCGGTACCCCTGTAAAGTTAAAAAAGCGCGGAATTAAATTGAAAAAGTTGAATTTTGGTCAATTCTGGAAGGTTCTGGATGAGATTTTTTGGGGATGAGTACGCTTTAGTAAGGTGCATGTATCCCACACCTTAAGGAACTAATCCCTTGATGTGAGGAGCCTATCCCTTTGAAGGAGGATTCTATCCCTTTAAAGGTGGAATCCTAACCTCCTCATCTGCTCTATAAAAGGAGGCATTGGGTAGCCTTTTGGGTTAAGTTAAGAAGTTTTGTTAAGTTTCTATGTTAAGGAAACTAATGGAGGATTGAACAATATTTTGATGGGTAAAATATTTGAGTTGAAGTGCTGTTGAGATTTAGATTTCCTTCTGCTGAGCTTTTGAGAGGAAAGATCACATACCTCTTTATGCTTCTGGAGGAAGAGTGCAAGACTTATCAAAATAGAGGAGATTCCTGCTTCGGACCCCGGGAAGACCTTTCGAACATCAAGGCAAAGGTTGTAAGGTTCTTCTGTATATTTTAAAGATTAATACAATCAAGTTTTGTTTTTCTCAATAAATTGTCGTTCGATTGTTTATTTCAATAAGCTGTCGTTTGATCGTTTATTTCATAGATTCCTTGATCACTATGATAGGTATGTTTTATGATTATTTGTTATACAGGTGCTATTGATATTTTCTTGTTTGTGATTGCAGATCAACGAAAGATGATACCTTCTTGTGACAAAAGGGCCCTTGTTGCGACGAAGGATTATTGATGCAACAGAAGCACTACGACCGCAAATAAGCATTTGGATCTAAGGTAGGATCGACACCTTCATAACATTTATTTGTAAAATGAATATACTTAGAGAAAGACAAACTTAGTTGTTCTTTTGTTGCTAGATTGTCTTCTGACACTAGGGAGATCGGTCTTGTCCGCAAGAACGATTTATCCGGCCAACAAATTGGCGACTCCACTGGGGATCGAACCCAGAATCTCTGGTTTCGCAGACATTTTGACCATCCCTTTTGAGTGGTCAACTCAAATATTTTACCCATCAAAATATTCTTCAATCCTCCATTAGTTTCCTTAACATAAAAACTTCACCTCTTGAGGCTACCCAATGCCTCCTTTTATAGAGCAGATGAGGAGGTTAGGATTCCACCTTAAAAGGGATAGAACCCTCCTTCAAAGGAATAGGCTCCTCACATCAAGGGATTAGTTCCTTAATGTGTGGGATACATGCACCTTATCAAAGCGTACTCATCCCCAAAAAATCTCATCCAGAACCTTCTAGAATTGACCAAAATTCAACTTTTTCAGTTTAATTTCGCGCTTTTTTGACTTTACAGGGGTACCGCAGGCATTACACTGGAAAAATGCGTTCTAGAACGCAATTTCTCTTCACATTACCTGCGTACCCTAGCTAAAAACGCAAGAAGGTCTCATGTTACCTGTGTACCCTGAGTTTCAGAGATTTTTAGGGTTTTTCTTCCTACTCGAGGCTTGGAAATTATGTCAGCAATAAAGACCTGGCAAGAGGAGGCATGTATATGTTACCCGAGCTCATACAACAAAGCAAAATGTCAAGAGGCCAGCGTTGCAACAAAGAATATGCTAGCGGTCGCAGCTTTTTTAGTTATGTATGTAAAACATTGAGTTATCAAAGTATTGTTCAGACTTTTCCCTGTAATTGAAGACCAAGTTTAAATTAATCAAGCATGTCTATGGTTTGATCAGATCGTTTCAAGTTTCGGATTGATTGTGAGTCTTTAATTTGAATGTATTAGAATACTTATTCTACTGTAATCTTTTTAAACTTGCCTCGGTGTGGCCGGGCCCACCATCATCTGGGAACAAGCTTCTCTGTCGAATTATAGGTATTTAAATGTGTGTGTCAGCTTGCTATATTCATTTCTATTTATTCATTCATGAATTAGATTCATTTTGTTTGAGCAGTTGTATGATATATGCAATCTCAGAGTGTTTATGATCGTTTTTAGCTTCACATTCATCAATTGGTAACGAAGGCAAGAGTGTTGGATATGAGTAGATGAATTTCCAAATCTCATATTACTGTGAGAATCCATTATGAAGAGCTATACTTTGTCTCTCAAGAAAATAATTGATTCTCTGTTGATTTATGAGCCTAGGACAATTCCACACATTATCTTATGGTGGAAATTATGAAGTGAATTCTCCTTTGAATGCATCGAATAGGTTAAATTATGATTTAGTTTTGATTTGGTAAATAGCTAGAATGTGTGATTGCTTATATCGGATTGTGAACTATGAGTGCCTGAAGAATCTCAATTTCATTTATGCATTTAGACCAGGAGTGATCGTTGTGTGATAGCCTTTGATCTTTAGTGTGCATAAGTTGAAGAGTAAATAGAGTAAGTAGAGGTCGACCATGTGTTTCGATTAGATAGGAGAGATTTCATGATTGTTTCGATATTCATAGTCAAGTTTTGAATAGGTCAAATGATTTCTTTCAAGACTAGTGAAGTTATCTAGCAAGGGTTTATTTCATTAAGTAGAGTAGCTTAACTTGAAAGCATTGGGTGATTAGCTAACTTTCATGATTTGCTCTAGGATAGAATTCGATAGTCAAACAAATAGATCCTCGTTCTGTCATAACTTGAAGGTGTAATTCATCTTTAGTATTTACATTCTATTTGGGGGTTGAGTGAAGAATTAATTTAAAAGATGCGTGATATTTTCTATTACTATTTGATTCAGGTGGATTAGTCAAGTTAAGAGTAGTGCTAGAAATAGTGTGATTTGCTTCGATTCGATTTCCTTCAGAACAGGGTCAATTTAATTTAGTAGCAGATGGTAATTAAAATAAAACAACAGCATAGATATGACCTTGCAAGGAGCGAGAATTGAGTACAGTTATTTGGATTTCGTAGAAGATTTTTCCATTCCCTGTATAGAAGTCTAAGGTTGATAACTTAATAATGTGTGTGTGAACAATTATATTTTCCAACTCAGAATTGTCTTGTTATTTCTTAAGTCGAGTTATTCGCTAATTTAAATGCTATAATAGCTTAGGTGAATGCTATTTTTAATTGATCTTAGAGTGGTCTTGATAAATAGAAGTTTGTAGTTGTTTTTAGAACCATTTGATTTTATCATTGATTCTGCCTCTTTTCAGAAATATTGTTTTCTAGTTTGAATAAGAAGATTGGATTGCAGAAAGACTAGATTGAAGCAGAGTACTGTGGTTTGCTTCTTTGTTTTCAATTTAAATAGGCCTTAGAAAATAGAATTTGTTCATCATTTTGTACTAAGAAATCATTATTAAGGAAACATGTATACTTTTACACAAGCTGAATCAAAAGCACAGTACAACTCGTGTTTACGTGTCCTGGTTTACAATTAAATAATAGAAGCTTTAATTCGCTTATTAAAACTCTCAACATTTTGGCGTTGTTTCCGGGGATGTTGTATTTTGGTGCAAGTAAAAATTATTATTATGGATTTTTCAAGGGTATTGCAGGACAGTCAGAGGGCAAAGAGTGTATAGTAAGACGTGAGTGAAGAGCCACACATCCACTATTGTGGGGTTGCTCCAAAGTCTAACCGTTTTTGCTTATCTTTGAACTTTATTTTCCTTTCCTTTATGCGTAGAAGTAGAAGTAGGCCTAGAGATAGGAAAGGTATATTTATTTCTAGTTCAAAATTTCCTGAAAATTTTGGCTTGACAAAAATCCTATCAACAAATCCCACTAATCGTTACGCAGGAAATAAGCAAGAAAAAGGGAGCACTAGCGGTAAGGATATTTTGCAAGGATAACTCCCAATTTAGGAAGAAGTAAGGCAGCTATCCATTTAATCCTTCTCCATTCATATCAATAGAAATGCATCTACAACCAACATGGCACACAATGGAGGGGAAAATAGAAACAAAGAACGAAATAGGAAGAAAACTATGGAGAAGGAGAAGGCCCAAGAATGACTCTCTTTGGAGGAAATGAAGATGGACCGAGAGGAGAAAATAACGATGACAAGGGTGAGGAATTGAAGAGGAAGAAGAAGAAACCACCTTCAGATTTCCTATCCTTGATGTAACCAGGAATATCACTATGAAAAGCATACGAATTCCAACTCTTCCACTCTTCTATGGTAAGTCCTCTAAGGACCCTGATGCCTTTCTCTTTGAGTTCGATATCTTATGTAGGAGTTACAATTATTATGATGACACACATAAACTTAAGTTGTTCCCAACCACCCTGAAAGATGCAACCCTTAGATGGTTCATGAGCCTAGGTGAAAACACCATTTACTCTTGGGATGATATGAAGTTCATCTTTCTTAAAAAATACCAATACTTCTACAAAAGTAGGGATGTGAACGTATTCTTAGAATGCAACAATTGGACGATGAAATCTTAGAAGAATATATTGAATGTTTCCTATATCATTTTCATAAATCCCGAGGGGAACATCTAGACGAGAAAACTGTTAAAAATGTATTTTTAAAAGGGTTGATGGATGAATGCTTTGAGACCTTAAACCTTCTAAGTGGTGGGGACATTTATTAAAAAATAATTGCTGAAGTGGTCGAACTATGTCATACTTATTCAAGAAGTCAGGCCAAAGTAGGCAAGAAACTCCGTGACAATCTCTGAGATGTTGTGTCAAGAAATCAGAAACCTGCAACCACTGTTGTCACTGGAGTTGAATTAGGGAACCTATTGTAAAACTTCAAAACATATATTGTAAACACCATCGGAGACCATCTTGACACAATGAAACTCAAAAAGAAACAAGACGAGAAGGCTGCCATGGTGATATTTTGTCCTAAATGCATACGAACGCATATGGAAATGGAGTGTCCCATTAATTTCCTTGAGGTTTGTGGGATTTTTGCTTTAGAACATTCACCCGAGGTGTCCATCTCTTCTTGGTTTACAAGCTATCTATAAGGGGAATACTGAAGCAAATGACTCTTCTCAAGCAAACAAAAAACCATTTTAGAGAAGCCCAAATCAAAACATGTTTCTAGATCCTATCCCCCAAGGTTGTGGTCAGAGTAAACCTTGGAATTTCCAACCATCTTACCCCCCTTGGGCCAATCCACAAAAAAAAAAAAAAAACTCCTTGGAATAAGAATTGGCGGGCAAATCATTATGTAAACACTTTTCAACCTCAAATTCAATTCTATCCTCCATACTCAAACATGCCTAGTACATCTTATAACCCAACCATTCAGACTTATCAGCAAGGGTACAATCCAAACTATTATCAACAACCCTCACTATCTCCTCCTCCCTTACACCAACTTCTACCTGCTCCATCAAACCCATCATCCTCGCAAGCACCACCAACATTTATCATGCCTCATCCTGCTTTCTTTCCAACCATTTCAAGCTCTCTAAATAAGAAATGCCTCAGGTAGTTGTCATCCCAGGCCTGATAATAATCCATGGGATGATAAAGAGGTTCTCTTATAAGGCAACAATCAGCACAGTACATGGCATTCAACAAAGGAATTTTCTATATTCTGTGTTTTACATTCTGTACTTAGCATCTTTCTGTACTCTACTGTGTAAAAGTTTACAGTATGTTATGTACTCTGATAAGAACATTTTTTTTCATATATATAGCATGCTTGGTACTTATGTCATTTTCATAAAGAGGATCACTTCATAACCAGTGCTCACTTCTAAGGAATGATCTCTACTACTCAGCAATCTACATGACACTATGTAAAAAGAAAGTTTACAACATCATTTTTTATTCAAGAACTTTCCTGTTGGATGATATTCACAAAATCACTACCCTATATCATCATAAGTGGCTCGGGTATGTGCTTAATATTGCTTGAATTTAATCATGAGTAGTAGAAATGTATGCTATATTTTTTGAACCTCTATCCCTTCTCCTAAGTTATAATTATGACTCTATTTATCCTATATGCCCATGACTTTAATCCTATACTTCCTTCCAAGGTTCAACCCTCTCGTAAAATCATTTTCTCCCTCGTCCTCTTCCCATTACCACTTGTCATGCCTCTAATAGATCATGATTTCTTGTGCCAACTGTCCCTCGGGTTCAACATCATCAGTCTATATTGGTTGAATATGAGTCCTTATTATAATTGTATTTAAAATTCCCTACTTCCCTTAACATGTAATGATCGACTCCATGATGTAACTCTACTGCACAATATGCTTTGAGAGAAAACGAGTGACTTTCATGACCAAACTATCTTATTACATTTTGGGGCACGAATCCAGCCGCACTTCGAGATTGTGGGAATTGTTGAACAAGGTACTGAGTAGTAGAGGGAGGAAGGAAGTGAATTTGCAAAAATTCACAGAGCTAGTCAACATGGGAGCCGACCGCCACGAACCTACATTTGGCCAATTCGTGCGCAGCCCCGAATATTAGCACTACAAAGGTATGGTGGAGGAGTGAGGTTGGTTAACCTTCTGCAAAAATTTCAAGGTTACAACGATAAAGTTTCTATAGCATTCACCCAAAATTTTGAAGGGGGGAATGTTCAAATAAGGAATTTGAGTTTCAAAATTACAGAGCATTCACTAAGCAGGGTGATAAGACTGATCGTAGAGGGTGAGCCATTCTTCAAAGTTTGGCAGCTCAATATTCCAAATTGTGCCATGTGCTTAAAGCCGACGTATCGATCAAGAACATTGTTGCAGTGTTTCCTCACCTGCGAAGGAAGGTACGCGGTCGTCTTTTTATATCATATTCGGTTTTTTACGCATTTCATTGAGAATAGTCGAATAAACATCCCGCATTTCTTAAATTTGAGTCTACATAAGATGGATAGGGGTGTGCAGTCTGAGAGTAGAAGGTGCGAGATGGATTTGTATCACCACAACCTCATTAAGATCATCGTCATTGCCAAATTATGGAGGCGAAAGAAATCGTGGGAGGATTTCTTGGTGGAAAACTTTCCTGGGGAGGAAAATCAAGTCAAGGGGCGACAACGTTTAGTGGGTCGATCACTCAATTTGAAGACCGAAACCCCCGTGCCGAGTTCCAAAGAAACCCCTATCCCTCCTACTGACTCTACAACCCCTGCCTCTCTTATTTCCCTGACAGATAAAACTGCTCAGGACACAGGCCCCTCTTCGAAACATAAAGAGGCTGAGATTTTTGTAAAGCATCCTATGAATAAGAAGAAAAAGGAAAAAGGCATAGGGGCGAGGAAAACCAACCTGAGTTAAGCCCTGTAGCAAAGGAAAAAGTTGAGGAGCCTCATTCGAATACCCCCAAGGTTAATGATAGTGTTGAATCAAGACCAAAATGTAGAAAGGCCCTTTTCACCACCCATAAGCCTTCAAACCTCATAGTAGAGACCTCTCCCTAAGGTCATCGTAGAACTCGCAGTATGACCAAAGCCCAACCCCCTGTTCCCCTGATTGCAAATTCCAAACATATGAATGTTTCATCATCTCTTGACTTTGAATTTCCCTTTGGAAAAGCACCCATGCCCATATCCAAAGTAGATATTCCAGCAGATATTTCTAATGACTTGGAGACATCGTCCCTTGTCCAGCCTTCATTGAGTAGAAGTGTTACTAAGTCACATCAGCAGGGTTATTCACTGAGGAGAAGCATTAGCAAGGCACTCGAAGGTAGTGCATCTCAAAAATCCATGGCACCTGCAAAGACTCCAACTCATGATGAGGAGGAGAACCTTAAGATCTGACTGGTCAAGCTATAGAAATAAATTGGTAAGCTCTGAGAACAAGCCAAAAAATACAAGGTTTTGTTTGATTATGTAAATGAAGTCAATAAGCAGCTTAGGGACACTAATCTTCGAGTGTTTGCCCGAAATCATGAACTGAAGAGGAAGAATGAATTGTTATTGCGTTGGAAGGCTTCCAGGTTCAGGCCCACTAAGAAGATAATCACACAAGGACTGGCCCTACAATTCAAGAAGTCACTCTGCTCCCGTGAAACATGGAATAGAATTTCTGATCAAGATTGCTAGTCTTTGATCAGGGTACTTTTGATTTTGCACTCTTTTTTTGATGGAATAGAGTAGATGCATGAGGACATGCATACAAATCGGCATGGGGGAATTTTGGTACCTCGTTTTGTCCCCAATTTCACCAATTATCACTCCCATTTTTCCCTCTTTTGTCACAAAAGTACTCTTTTATCTATTCTCCTATCACTATCATTGTCCTGAAACCTCATTAAAACCCTACTTGAGGTAAATGCATTACATTAGTATGTTTTTTATATTTTGTAATTAAAGTTTGAGTAATTTAAGTTGAACGCCTAATGAGATAACTAACTATTATGAGCTAGATGTGGAAAGATGCAGCAGCATGTAAAAATGGAAAGCATACTTGTCAACAAGCTTGCCTTACCATTTCTGTACTCAACTTCTTGGTTCCTAATTTGTACTCAACTACACGAAGACTTGATAGACTCTTTCTATGGCTTCCTCGCTTCTACAGATTGGACTTCACAATGGAGATCTTGACTAACCCGAGCTGGAGGACGGAGATGATCCATATGATCATTGTAACAGGACCATGCCAACGATGGGATCCGCTGAACCATTATGCCAAGTTGAGCAAAATCGTTCAGATCGTGTTGATCCCACGAGCTGATATGTATTGAATTATGGTTATTTTGTAATTGCCTCGCTGCCTATAAAAGGGCCAAGACTGTAATAAACTAGTTTGTCGAGTTTTTAGTTATGTATGCAAAACATTGAGTTATAAAAGTATTGTACATAATTTTCTCTGTAATTGAAGACCGAGTTTCAATTAATTGAGCATGGCTATGGTTTGATCAGATCGTTTCAAGTTTCAGATTGATTGTGAGTCTTTAATTTGAATGTATTAGAATACTTCTTCTACTGTAATATTTTTAAGCTTACCCATGTGTGGTCGAGCCCACCATCATCGAGAAACAAGCTTCTCTGTCGAATTATAGGTATTTATATGTGTGTGTCAGCTTGTTATATTCATTTCTATTCAGTCATTCATGAATTAGTTTCAGTTTGTTTGAGAATTTGTGTGATATATGTTATCTCATAGTGTTTATTATTTTTTTTAGCTTCACATTCATCAATTGGTAATGAAGGCAAGAGTGTTGGATATGCGTAGATGAATTTCCAAATCACATATGACTGTGTGAATTCATTGCGCAAAGCTATACTATGTCTCTCGAGAAAATAATTGAGTCTCTGTTGATTTCTGAGTCTAGAAAAATTCCACACATTATCTTATGGTGGCAATTATGAAGTGAATTCTCCTTTGAATGCATCGAATAGGTTAAATTGTGATTTAATTTTGATTTGGTAAATAGTTGGAATGTGTGACGGCTTATATCGGATTGCGAACTATGAGTGCCTAAATAATCTCAATTTCATTTATGCATTTAGATCAAGATTGATCGTTGTGTGATAGCATTTGATTTCTAGTGTGCATAAGTTGAAGAGTAAATACAGTAAGTACAGGTCGGTAGTGTGTTTCAGTTAGATAGGCAAGATTTCGTGATTGTTTCGATATTGATAGTCAAGTTTTGAATAGGTCACATGATTTATTTCTAGACTAGTAAAGTTATTTAGCAAGGGTTGATTTCATTAAGTAGAGTAGCTTAACTTGAAAGCATTGGGTTATTAGCTAATTTTCATGATTTTCTCTAGGATAAAATTCAATAGTGAAACAACTAGATCCTCGTTCCATCATTACTTGAAGGTGTAATTCATCTTTAGTATTTTCATTATATTTTGGGATTGAGTGAAGAATTATTTAAAATATGTGTGATTTGTTCTATTACTAGTTGATTCGAGTGGATTAGTCAAGTTAAGAGCAGTGCTAGAAATAGTGTGATTTGCTTCAGTTCGATTTCCTTCAGAACAGAGTCAATTCAATTTAGTAGCAGATGGTAATTAAACTCAAACAATAGCATATATCTGACCTTGCAAGGAGCAATAATTGAGTGCAGTTATTTGGATTTCATAGAAGAGTTTTCCACTCCGAGTATAGAAGTTTAAGGTTGATAACTTAACAATGTGTGTGTGAACAATTAGATTTTCCAACTCAAAATTGTCTTGTTATTTCTTAAGTCAAGTTATTCCCTAGTTTAAATATTATAATAGCTTAGGTGAATGCTATTTTTAATTGATCTCGGAGTGAGCATGATAAATAGAAGTTTGTATTAGTTCTTAGAACCATATGATTTGATTATTGATTCTACCTCTTTTCAGTAAAATTGTTTTCTAGTTTAAATAAGGAGGTTGGACTGCAGAAAGACTAGATTGAAGCAGAGTAGTGTGGTTTGATTCTTTGTTTGCAATTTAATTAGGCCTTAGACAAAAGATTTTGTTCATCATTTTGTACTAAGAAATCATTATTAAGGAAACATATATACTCTGACACAAGTTGAATCAAAAGCGCAGTACAACTCGTGTTTACAAGTCGTGGTTGACAATTAAATAACAAGAGCTTTAATTGGCTTATTAAAACTCTCAAAAATGCTTAATCATGATTGGCCATGTTTAAACATTGTCCACTATGGCTAACCATGATTGGCCATGTTTGAACATTGTCAACTATGGCTAACCATGATTGGCCATAGTTAATCATTTTTATCCAATATTTTATTTAAAATGTTTTCATGAAGTTAGTATAATTTTCCAATAACCATCTCTTATTTGAATATTTCGATCCAATACTCATTATATAAAACATTTCAATACATATATTATAAAATTATTATTGATTAATAATCAAAGATTTATTCTTTCGTTAAATTATTAATTTAATAAATTATTTTAAACCACTTCATAAAGTTGGTTAATACTTTAAATATTTTTAATTCTTTTTTATCTTTTCTTTTTCTTAAATAAATTTTTTTTGGTAAGCTTCGCAGGAGTATATCTTCAAGCACCCAATCATTGTCTATCCAACACCCGTGAACTCTTTTTCTTATATTATTAATACAACGTAATTATTAAATTCAATCTTTACTAATATATTATTAAAAATATATATAAATGGGTTAGATAATTCATTTTTCAATTCAATATTATACACTTGAATGTACCTGAAGAGCCATTCATTTCCAACATAAATAATTCAACCATTTACTTTCACCATTAATAATAATAATATAATGTGGTGGTGGTGATTATCAACAAAACCCTGTCAATTCTATTGAATAACAAGCCTACATATAAAATTTTAAGGTGATTATCAACAAAACCCTATCAACATCTAAAATTTTAATATTATAATTAAACAATTAATCATAACACTTTAATGTGATTATCAACAAAACCCCGTCAACATCTTAAATTTTAATATTATAATTAAACAATTAATCATAACACATGAATTTCTTGATATTATATTTAAAACTATCATTATACATGAATCATATGTGTTTTTACCACATAGGGGAGGGACGCCATAACCTGTGCGCCCTCCCTTCCACCTCGACATTAGACGTGGCACTTTCCACGTAAGTTATATGACACCTGCACAATGTATGTCGCTACCTGTTGCGGTTGGTGAGAAGCATTAATACCTGGATTTTGCGCGGGTTTAGGGTTTCATATGAACAGTTTTGTGTGATGTCAATTCAGCCCTGTGTTATGTTGTCTGGGCCCGAAGTGTGGACATTTCGCTTCATTGGTGATGGTCGCGGCCCGTTCCATTACCTGTTCTCTTGGTCTGCCATTGTTGTCCACTAGGGTTTGGTGATGGTTGCGCCCTGTTCCATTTCCTGTTCGTTTGGCCCGCCATTGTTCTTATGTTGGTCCGCTAGGTCTGCCATTATTGTCCGCTAGGGTTTGGGTTTGTATGGGGTTTATGCCAACCAGTAATGTTGTTTGCAGAGGGTTTACTATGTTTTATGGTTTATGGGTCAACAGGGAGGTCGGTGGACTGCTCTATTTCTTCAATTTTTTGCTTAAATCTTCATTTTTTTTCAAATTTTGGCTTAGGTTTTTTTTAAATATTGTAATTTTTATGTGTTTTTCATAGTTATTTTCCATGGTTGGCATTGAAGAGCTTTATTGAGGTTTGGGGAGACATTGTGGTGGCTTCTGCGGCTTCTGCGGCTCTCTAGTGGGATTCACAATCCTACCAACCACTACTCTGTGTTTTTTAACACTTGTACTCGATGTTGGGAAAAATTTAGCTCTTCTTGCTATTCTATAACATGTTTTTTATGTTTTTTAACTGTTGTTGGTAATTTTGAGTGAGTTGTGTGTTTTTTGTTATGGGTATCTGTCATTCATTTATGGTTGAGTCATTGTGCATCTTTAGACATATTAGGAAGAATTTAACTCTCGTTGTTGTGTTCTGTGGCATGCTTTTGGTAATTTTGAGTGAGTTGTGAGTCTTGTTGTTATGGGTATCTGTCATTCATTTATGGTTGAGTCATTGTGCATCTGAAAACATATTGGTATCAAGTTTTATTATATAATTCTATTGTATAATTGTTTAACTCGTTGTTGGGAAGAATTTAGCTCTCATTGCTCTATTATGTGACATGTTTTTAAACTATTGTTGGTAATTTTTTTGTTTCATATTTTTTAAGTTTTTAAATGTTCCTGTTGGGGTTAGTAAAAGTTTGCACTGCCAACAATTTTTCAGGAAAATGAAAATGGTTTAGCCAGCATTACTCTGAATTGATATGATATGAAACTCTGTTTCGTAACATGTTTTTAAACTATTGTTGGTAATTTTTCAGTTTCATATTTTTAAAGTTTTTAAATGTCCCTGTTGGGGTAAGTAAAAGTTTGCATTGCGAACAAATTTTCAGGAAAATGAAAATGGCTTAGCCAGCGTTAGTCTGAATTGATATGATATGAAGCTATGTTCCGTGACATGTTTTTAAACTGTTGTTCGTAATTTTTCTGTTTCATCATTTTAAAGTTTTTAAATGTTCCTGTTGGTGTAAGTAAAAGTTTTCATTGCCAACAATTTTTCAGGAAAATGAAAATGGCTTAGCCAGCGTTAGTCTGAATTGATATGATATGATTTTAGCAGAGAATGGAGTGGACAATGTGATAGAGTATGGAATATTTTAATTAACGGAGTTTAGTGTAGGGTTATATGTTGGCATTTTGTATGCTGGCCTTCGGTCTCTCATTCTTATGTAGCCAAGCTAGTGTGAAAGGCCTGATCTCTAGTTCTCCTTCGTGAAAAGGAGGTTCTCTCCCTATGCATTCCCTCACCACCAGTTTCCATTATGGAATTAAAATCCTGCGATCCGTTTATGGTTGATTCATTATGCATCTGTAAACATATTGATATCGATTTTGTTATATAATTTTTTAACGCGTTGTTGGGAAGAATTTAGCTCTCGTTGCTCTGTTCTGTGACATGTTTTTAAATTGTTGTTGGTAATTTTGAGTGAGTTGTGAGTTTTTTTATTATGGGTATCTGTCATTCGTTTATGGTTGAGTCATTGTGCATCTGCAAACATATTGGTATCAAGTTTAACTTGATATTGGGAAGAATTAGATCTCGTTGTTGTTGGGAATAATTTAGCTCTCGATGTTTCAGTAGTTAGATTATCTCATTAGTTTTAAGTTCAATTTTCAGCCATGTTTATTTTTTTGTTTCATCTTTTTAAGATGTTCAAGTTCATGTTGGGGTAAGTAAAAGTTTGCTTTGCAGTTTACTTTGTTTTATGAGTTTGGGGTTTTATGATTAAATTTTCTGGTTGGTTATGAAGTTTAATTTTTTGCCATGTTGTTTTCTCTTTTTGTTTTAGCCTTTTGAGATGTTCATGTTGTAGTAATTTTAAAGTTGATTGTTAAAGAGAATTTGAAATAGGTTTCATTCCACTGCTATTGCTATGGGTGTCTAGGCTTTGAATTTTGATTTCATTTTTCTATTGGTGCACTGATCTTCAAGGTCATGTATTTTATTTGTTCGTAGCCTTCAAGTTTAAATTCTTAGCTAGCATTAGTTTGAATTGATATGATATGATTTTAGCAGAGAATGGAGTGGACAATATGATATAGCATGGAATATTTTAATTAACATAGTTTATTGTAGGGTTATATGTTGGCATTTTGTATGCTAACATTTTTTTTTGAAAAGAAGTTATGGCATAGTGTTACATGTCACGGAGAGCTATATACATACTTTGCGTTTTATATTGAAGCTTTGTAAATTTGAGTGATTTTGTTGTTATGGGTATCTTCCATTCGTTTATGGTTGAGTAATTGTGTTAGAGATCCTTGATGCCATCTGCAAACATATTGGTATCGAGTTTTATTTTATAATTATGTTGTATAATTGTTTAACTTGATGTTGGGAAGAATTTAGATCTCATTGTTGTTGGGAATAATTTAGCTCTAAATGTTTCAGTAGTTAAATTCTCCCATTAGTTCTGAAGTTCAATTTTCAGCCATGTTTATTTCTCTGTTTCAACTTTTAAAGATGTTCAAGTTCTTGTTGGGGTAAATAAAACTATTCACTGTTTGTTCTGTGTTGTTAGCTGATTTATATAGTGTGTAGTGATGTCATCAAATGTGTTTAGGAAAAATTAACAGCATACAATATCAAATAACTAACAGAACTAGTATAAAGAGTTATGTTTTGCAGCATGTTGTGTGTAGATATATATGTGAGATATGGTTTGTAAAGTATGATGAAAACATTTAAATTATACTTAGTGTAGTAGACAGGAAATCTAGGATCTATTAAGATACAAAAAAAGTCCAAACATATATAAAAACTTCATACATCATACAATATAAAAAAACTAACAGAACTAACAACATTCTCATGCCATTCTGTCAGAATTTTCCATTATAATAGACTATATATGTTCCTTCTAAGATCGATTTTGGTTACAATGTTGCATACAGTATGGAATAAATCAACTTTCATGTGACAATAAAAATAAACAGTGCATCCAAAATCCACATCATAATGTGGTTACAACCAAAAACATATAACACCCCTTGTTTATGGCCTTGAGAATCTTCAATGCCAAACCCTGAGTTGCCTGATTCAGCCAAGTAGGTTGGTCTTCCTAAGAAGAGTTGATTAGGTTGTGGTTGATCGCTGCCATATAATTGAGACCAATTTGTCCCTTCCAACCATGGAGGAATTGAGTACCCGTACATCACACTTGCGCTAAGTGGAGGTGTGTGATGAGCATACATTGAATTCACACCTCCTGTGGTAGGAATAAGGCAAGTGGGTAAACCCCCATTTTGATAGTGAGTCACTTGAATGTTTATGAGGTCTTGGAATAATGGTGTATTATTTGCAATATTGTCCAATGTGTTGGACATTTCCTTGGTTTCATCAACGGTGCTTGCATTTATGTCAACCATATCAATCATCCCTTGTTCCTTTTCAAGCATTTGTTTAGCCTTTCTTGTTTCCTTTTCCTGTCTTGCCATTTTTTTTGTTGCTCCTTCTCTTGCCTTGGTCTCTCTCTTTCATGCCTTTCATCTGCTCGACGTTGTGCTGCAACAAACCTTACTGCCTTCTTCTCCTTGGCTTGATCATTTTTTCAGTTTTAATTCCTGAATTTCAACTGTTTTCTTTTCAGACTCAACTAAGAGTTTTATATAGTCTTATGAGGTGAGTAACTGTGAACTTCAGCCCAAACGAAGACCACCGGGTGTTCCTTGTTTCTTTTTCATTGACACTATTTCTACTGATAACATTAGGAATCGCCCAAGTAACTTCTCCCCGCCCCCCCACCTGTGTGTCATTGCTTGGTACTTGGATTTCAGTATCCATGACAATTGATTGAACTATATTGTTATCTTCATTTGGTCCCTCATTATGTGCTTCATCTTCTTACATTGATCTATTGTCCACAAAAAAATGAACAATTTCAGTGTTCAATTCAGCTAGCTGTGAAGGCATGTTCATGCTTTGTTCATTGGTTCTTGAGACACTATGTTCGTTGAAATTAATCATGGCTTTTGTCAGCCATGATGGTGGGTTTACTTGGCTTGGAAATTTCAATTGGTCATTTTCAATGTCATTAACAATATCAACGATTTCATTTTCAACTACATCTGCATTGTCAACTACGTGTTCAACAATGTCATTAACAATATCAGCAGCAAAAGTTCCATGTACTTGAGTTGGTAGAACAACCTCCATGTTGATATCAATTTGTTCATGAATATACGGTGTTTCACATCCCTGTTCATCATCATCACCATATAATTGTCTTTGAGAAAGGAAAATTATATTATGAGTTGCAACCACATCAGCATGTTCATGTACTTCTTCTTGCACTTCAACATTTGTTTGAACATGCTCTTCTTCTTGACCGTCCACATGAAACACTTGGCTACAACCAGTATCATGCATAAGAGCATCATAATTCAGTGGCCATATTCTTGTCCTCCTAAATCCAGCCTTGATATTTGATGGTGTTAGAGCCTTTTTAATATATTTACTTGCAAGCTCTGATAGCTCGAACCTTTTCACCTCAACCCCTGGATTTTTTTCCATCCATGCAGCACGCTCTGGCCTGAAATAGTTCTTAAAAGGGCCAAACACACGAACATCAAAGAGTTGCAATCTATTAGTATGAGCGAGCAATGTTAAAAGGTCATTGCCCAAATTATTTGCTTCCTCAATTGTTTGTACAGCGATGTGGCTTCCATGGCCATCTAATGTCAATAGGTTTTTGATATTAAGTGAGACACCACCTGGCACAGATGCAACAAAGTGGCAAAGCCAATTTAAAAATAGTTTTTTAGTCATCCATGCATGGGGATGTTCAGCCATGCATGCACCTGGTTCACAGTTTTGTATATAGTTTTTCAACTGACTTTTACCTTAGAATAGATAAAATCTCAAGATTGAAGCACCAATTGCGTTGACACAACATAAAATGGTTATCCACTCCTTGCTCCTAGGAAAAATCTTTGGCACATTTCGGCTCCCTCTCTTGGCAATTACCCACATGTCACAATTCCTCTCCACCTGTAAACTTGTTTCATCACAGTTCCATATATGGTCTGCACCATAAGAATGTTTATTGTATGCACTATAAAGAGTGTCATAGAACTTACATATAACTGCAGGGCACAAATTTAATGCTCTATCTCTGTCAAGGCCCTTAGTTGGGCGCAATACAAGGTCTGGATGCCTTTTTATAAACCCAAACCACCATGATTTACCAGGAAACCCATCTTTGAATGGGTTTGGCCTCCCTTGACAGATTTGAGCAAATGTGGATTTGAGTTGTATCAACTCTAGCCCATGTCCCAATTGGACCATTTCTTTACACCACTCAACCACCTCGGCTTCCTCCTCTTCAGTTATAACTGTAAGAGGCCCTCTACGTTTAGTATGAGTGTGCCCATTTATCCAATAATGTATTGATGAGGGAGGAATACCATGTTTCTTTGCAGATGCCCGAACTGAATATCCATTAAACTCTATGTCGTCAAATGCAGCTAACATTTCCTTTTTTTTTCAACCTCTTATAGCGTTGAACTTTTTAGTTGAACTTTTCCCTTGAACTGTGGTTGACAGTGGCTCTGTGAGTGATGGTGTGACAACATCAACTTCAGCCACATGGTCATCCTCAACAACATTGCTTGGAGCAATGTTGACATTCACATCACCTGTCTTTTCCTCATCTGATGAAGTGCATCGTCGTTGGGCACCCCTGTCACTCTTCTGCCACTTCTTGTACGAGCTACATAAATAACTCTTGCCATAGATGCAACTACCTGCAGAATTATTGCATGCATTTAGTTAATAATAATTGAAAAGTATGCTTTCATACAAGCCAAACATATCTTTGTTTTATCACATGAATCATCAACATGTATGTTAGTAGCAGTTCAAGAGATTTTCATACATATGGCTTTTTGACAATGTCCTTAAAAAAAAAATCTATAAATGGAATTAGTTGTATGTCTTCAAATATATCAGTGATTATTGTTTTGATAACTTGTTTTTACACTTAAAATACAATGATTGTTTTGATAACTTGTTTTTACACTTAAAATACAATCACTGTTTTGATAACTTGTTTATAAAAGCTAATATTGTTTCCTGTTGTTTGGCTTTACAAATCAAAAGGGACATGTTTCATTTTTAATTGACTACATGCCAAACATGTTTTACTACTTTCAGGCTCCGGTTCGTCCAAGATGCATATTAGATAAATATATGACTATTTTAGTGATTTATCAATAATGACTGTTAGTGAACGGAAATTGGTCATAAGGATTTTAATTCTGGTATCTTGAGTGCTTACTTTTGACAAAATATGATCATCTTTATGTATGTCGAGGATGCCAAGAATAGCCAAGCTTGTTAATACCCCATGACCTGCTACAGGCACTATTATAGTCCCAATTTGAACCTTCATGGGCTTTCATCAAACATTTTGGGACTAGATAGAAATATAAATATCGGGTATATAGTGCAATTTAAGATAGCCTCACGACACCTTTTGATTATTTAAGTAGTTTCTCTGATTCAAAATTCTTTCTTTGCAACTTTCTTAGATTGAAAATAATATTCAATCTGGTAACATCATCTCTTCCCATTTATCGTTGTTTACAGTGTATGACTCTCATCATCTCTTCATCATTTTCCATATACAAAAGCTTATCATAATAATAATACAGAGCATGATTTTATTTATAGCCTCTTGTTTATAGGAAGCCAAATGAGCACTATTGAACTTCTTCGAGACACTTAGGGTTGAGCTTATCAGTAAATCTGTAACAGTTACTATTGTGTCCCTTGGTTTTATACAGTCTGAATTAACATTCATAGAATGGCTAGTAAAAGCAATATTTCACCACTAAATCTCTAATGTCTCTTGCAAAGCATTCTCATTATTTATAGTGCTTTGCGAAGACATGAATTTATGGACCAATAAAAGGTTTTACGTCCGAACATAGCTGAAGGTCTTGAGAGGTCTTACTTAGACACAAATAAGGTCTTAGGTCTTGGGAGGTCTAACCTGAAGCTATAGTGAAAGCCCTATATGTTTTTTTAGCTCTTGGAAGGTCTTAACTGAAGCAATAGTCATGATCCTGTAAGTTTTGTTAGTTCTAGAATGAACAAATCTTAAAAATATTTCAACACAGTCTAGAAAAAAATGTCAAGATGACCAATTGACAGCACACAATAAAAAATTGAAGTGAAAAGAATATGGCTCACATGCATACAAGCATTTAGAAATCTAATTTTCTCTGAGATGTGTCCAAACCCCTTCGCATATTTCTACTTTGTAGTTTCATTCACCATAAAACCCACTGCATTCTAGACTCTGGAGGATCACTTATTTTTCCGCTTATAAGGATGTAGTTGTTGGGAAACAATCCCAACAATGGACATTGCAACAGCACTAGGTAATGTTTCCACTTGAAGAATTCTAAGATTGATTCCCCTTTTAGTTGTTTAACTGCAATGTATTTCAAATATGGAGGATTTAATCTGATATGAGGGATCCAAGGCAGGGATAGCACAAAAGTCATATATATCTTCTTTTGTGAATTGGAAGAAGCACGCTTACGAAATTGGTCAACCCTTATTTGCAATGTTATATTCTCTACAAAATGTTGCACTGATCCTACAATATTTTGTTTCTCTAGAGTATGGGGTAAATCAGTGTGATTTACCAAACTAGAATTTTGCTAGATGGTCACCATGATGAGAAAGTTCCTTAAAACAAGATGGTGACACATCATCCTAGTTTGACACATGCGATATTTCATGACATTGCTCTCTTGAATCCTTTTCACGTGCAGTTAATCTACTATTTTCCGTTGCACCCACAGATGCGTCTTTAATTTCTCATCTATGACATTGTTCTCTTGAATCCTTTTCACATGTAGTCAATCTACTATTTTCCGTTGCACCCATAGATGCCTCTTTAATTTATAATCTATGATATAACTGGATATCTTCTGGGTCTTTGTTGTCTTTAGCTTTGTATTTAATTACAATATTTTCTGGATGAAAGAAATCTATCTTTTTTCATCAAGGTGAATATCTTCCTTAATATTTCGAAAGAATGAAGATTTGTACCCATATGCTGGTATTCTAATGTTGAAGCCTAAGGACTAGAATGAGATGCAAAATTGTTTTTTGAAAGCAACCCTTAGTTTTCGAGTTACTGCTACTCCAATCAATGTAATGTGAAGGATGTATAACCTGATAATGATAGTCATACTAAATTTGTTATTTCCTTCATAATACAAGACATTGTGTGTTCCTAGTTAAATAACTAAAATTGTTATTTCCTTCGAAATACAAGACATTTTGTGTTCCTTGTTAAATAACGTTTTTAGTTACATTACATTATAAATCTATTGAAAAAGCATAAATTTTCAATGTCATTGCAAATAGCCTATATAATTTCAACAAATATCATTTTAGTATTTTAATTTTCACACAAAAATCATGTCTCCCAAATCACTCACTCAATTTAAACTCATAGCCTATATATTTAGTATTCTAATTTTCACACAAAAATCATGTCTGCCAAATCACTCACTCGATTTAAACTCATAGCCTATATAATTTCAACAAATATCATTTTAGTATTTTACTTTTCACACAAAAATCATGTCTCCCAAATCACTCACTCGATTTAAACTATCGGACCATTGCTAATGTTAAAAACAACATTTGTGTCTATCGTTTATGTAAAAGTAAAGTTCACTTTCATAGAAAATTAAAAAATTAACTGAATATACTATGAAATTTCTTGGGGTGTGTTTTGTGCTGGTTTGTTTCTTGGGGTGTGTTTTGTGCTGATTTGTCTCCGAGGCTGGCAAATTGTTTGATGTGAAACATGCAACTTCAACATTGGTTGAACTTCTTTTATAGTATTTTGCGGTTGAATTTAATTGGTGACAATGATGGACATGAATTGCAATGACTTCATTTTGCATGTGTGATCAGGATTGAATTTGATGTGATCCAATGGCTGGGAATTTGTTTTTGTTGATCCATGTGCTTTGATCTGTTTTAAAGGAAAATAGAATAAGTTGAACGTCATTTATTGAAATTATTAAGTGAATACCATTTACTGTACACAGTGGATTTAAATGTTGTTATTGGGTGAGTGTCATTTATTGAACACAATAGATTTAAATGTTGAAGAACACATCAGTTATGGCTGACATACATTAACTTTTATTATGTGTAGGTATGAATATTTAGTTGGGATAGACACATCAGTGATGATCAGTAGGGCTAAAGAATAAATGGTTTTATGAGCTTTCTAAGATAAATGGTTTTATGAGTTTTTTATGAGTTTTCTAATTGAGACAATAAAATTTGTACTCTCAATACTTATTAAACTATTTATGGACAGTTGTGGGCCCAGTCAATGACTTGAGAAATTTTCGACATAATTTAAAATATACTTGGATTTAAAGTTATTTGTTTTTGGTTTAATTATTGGTTGCATAAATGTCAATAATTTTTGCTTAGTTGATGGGACCAATACTATAACAATCACTGGTCCCTGCACAACATTAAACATCTCTCCCCTATATATCAAAATTATCAACATTCTGAATTGACAAAACAAAAAGCATCTCGGAGAAATTTAACATAAATAATTCAAACATTTAATTTCACATTATTAATAATAATATAATGTTTCACCATTATTAATAATAATATAATATGGTGGTAATAATTATCGACAAAACCCTGTCCATTCTATTGAATAACAAGCCTACATCTAAAATTTTAATGATTATCACCCAAACCTATCAACAAAACCCTGTCCATTTTATTGATGACAAGCCTACATCTAAAATTTTAATGATTATCAACCAAACCTGTCAAGTCTACATCTATAATTTTAATCTTATAATTAAACAATTAATCATAATACATGAATTTATTGATATTATATTTAAAACTATCATTATAAATCATGTGTGTTTTTACCATATATATCAACATTCTGCGTTGACAAAACAAGTTCCAGTACAGGCATCTCTAAGAGATTTTGGCCTACACAAACAAATATGAAGTAAGAAATTACATAACCAGTCTGTTGAATTAGAACATAAAACCTTTAAAAATTACATAACCAGAATTAGAACATAGAACCTTAAAAAATTACATAACCAATCTGTTCAATCAGAACATAGAACCTTAAAAACAAGGAATATATTAATAAAATAAATTGAGTATAAACACCCTGTTCAATAAAAATGAGTCGATCACAGTAATGAAACCTTCAACTCAAGCTTATTTTCTTATAAAACAAGGCAGAATGGAGGCTTTGGTTAAGAGCAAAAACAAATCCAATTAAATAAATATAGCTCCTTCCCATGTGACCAGCTTTTATAGCTAGTAATAGCATGCTGCTCAACCTACCAGGTCGCCATCAAATGCATCTTTTTTGAATTTTCACGACAAAAATATACATAGCCTCTCCATTTCCTGGAATTTCTCCATTACTAACTGTCAATAGTTATATAAAATATTAATACTGGACATCCACTTGAACAAAATAAGAATTAAGTCAGAGAATGCGCATGTGGTGTCAAAATCAATTCATAACTTTACACAGACTTACAAGCATAGCTCCTGTTCATCACTTTACACATATTACAACAAGCATTGCTTCAAAAGCACCAAATGCCCAATCTCTGAGCTATACAACAGATTAGAAATCTAAAAGAATTTAGTTTTACTCCACTCCAATAAGGTGTGGAATGTTATATGCACAAGCCAGGACAACTGTTTATAGTTCATCACTTGAGTTAATTGCTCAACGCCATGATTAGTGTGAAATGGATGTTATTGTTAAGATGCTATGCTGAAAGAGCTCACTTTCTTTGGTGTTGCAACCACAAGTGGAGCTTCTGGAGAATTTGTAATAGCAAATTTGTCATGCATAAATTTGCTATCCACAATGGATTCATCTTTTGGAACAATCTTGTAGCAATAGCAGTTTTTTAGTCCCTTCTGGCCCTTGTAACACACATGATCGCTGTTTTTTACTTGCCGGAAATTCCAGATGACAGAAAATTTACCAACAGTGGCAACTAGATGGCGCTCCTGCCTTCCACTCTCAGTAACCTGCAGTGATGAAGAGAAATAGATGTCAGAAATTAGTACCCTTGAAGAGTTAATAAAGGTTATATTGCAGGCCAACGGTCCTGTAAGGTTCAATTGCAACATTTTATGAAGTTGAAGTCATTTTTTGCGCACCTTATCCCTTTATAGACAATTGCGAACTTTTAGTACATTATTATTTGTTTATAGTGGTGATATTGAAGACACCTCAAAGTTTGCCTGGTATATGGCCAAATTTTGTGTATCTGTAAGGTCATGTTTGAAATTTGGTTTTGGGAGAATCAAGACCCGTTAAAAATTAATGGAACAGTCCAGAAAATTCACTTTTCTTGAAAGAAAGGTGATGAGCCATGTGGCAACAAGCTGAGAAGGTTTCCAAATAAAATAGGATGTTTGGTCTGAAAATTAAAGATGCTATTTTAAAGGCATCATACCTAAATTAATGAATATTCAACCAGCAAATTCGACCAAGCAACAAAACGCTGAAATTCACCATCTTGTGCTCGTTGAAGGTCTCAAACTTTGGTTCCAGGCGCAGAGACTAATTTATTTTAGAAAAGGCTAATTGCATGTTGGCCGCATATCCACAACATTTCTCTACCAGAAATGACACCAAATTTGGATAGTGCAGTTCATTAAGATAAACGGATTCGTTGTACATAAAGAAGTCTTGAACTTTGAAAGAAGGTCCCCAAAAGTATTAATGAAGTTCTGAACAACTTAGGTACACTCTGGTTTCGATTTTTTCATACAATATCATTGCTGTTCAAAACATCAGAGTCTAACTCTTCTATGTTTTGGTCTTTTTCCAGGCATATTTTTTTTATCAATTTTGCCTGAAATTTAACAAGGATTTGTTGAAATCACAAGTTTGAGCTGTGAAGTCTGTTAATACCCCAAGGGTTTTTCACTGCCCTGAATCGATTTATGCATTCAAAAATCATTTTTAAACAACAAAAAATCACAATCTGGTCATCGATTTATGCATTCAAAATTAATTTTTAAACAACAAAAAAATCACAATCTGGTCAAAAGATTGGTCAAAGATTGTATCACTGGATTCCAAAGAAAAAAACAGGGTTTTAAGGGCATTGAATCCATTTATATATTCAAAAGAGAATATTAAACAACAAAAAATCACGATCGGGTCAAAAATTGCATCTCCCAATTCAGATGGAAAAACCTAGAATAGTTAGGCTGTGCCCTTCAAAAACAATTTTGCAGGTTTAGAAAATGCTTAAATGTGACCCAATACTAGTACAAACCAATGGCTAATAGCTGCCCTGGCCTATAGAAATTTGTTCAATTTTGAGAGTGCAATGGATAGAAACATTCATTGATTTACTTTTCATGAAATGGAAATCAATGATTTTCAATATATACTTAGAGACAAGTAGTAGTTGCAGTTCGAAATTGAACAGGACATTAAAGTCAAATAAACAACATAAGGGAAAGAAAAACAATACAAATCAGAAGACCAAAATGCATATCAGTAACACTTACCCAAGAGAACTGACCACCATGGAACTTATTCTTTCCAGCCAAATGTGCATCCACTGGAGTAAGCTTGAGCAATCTCGGAGCTGGAATATTGTGCCCCATCCGCCCAGAAAATCCTGTCTTTGGTTTTCCATCTTTGTCCGTGAAGACAGTACTGATAAGAATAAGATAGGTATCAGTAGTCCCAAGAATCCACTTCCCATCATAAGTAGCATCAACATGTGTTATCGGTGAACCAAGACCTGGAAACGCTGTTTTTGCCACCCTCATAGATGTTTTCCCATAAAGCCGAATCTTCCCATCACTGGATCCAATCACCACGCATCCATCCCCAGTAGTTGCAAAGCACTGAAAATTTGTACCTCTCGCATATTGATGACCATCAGCCCAATTCAAAACCGTGCTATCAGACTGTTGAACAATACCATGCATATCCCTCATATCCCACCTGCACAGCCTATTGTCATCAAGCCCCATGAAGGTCGACTCTGCGGCATCCAACTGTGCACCCTTGCTATCATTTGTAATATCCCGCATCGTGATGGGAGTCCCATCCTTCTCAAACTTCCATTCTGTCACAACCTGCCCAGTCTCAATATCCATCTGGTGAACCCCTGCAGCATGAGGCTTGCCCTGCTTGGCAGGGCTCATCAACATCATATTGGTCTCTGCTCTCATGAGAACACCCTTCTTCGGCGTAGAGTAATAAGACCCATCAGCCCCCAAATCCCCCTTCCTGAACTTCACAGACATGCCCTTCCCATGGATCCCATGGTGCAAATTCTTGACTGCCTCAATGCCAGTCTCACCGACCAAAAAGCTATGACTTAGGGCACCCATGGCCAAGCTCTGTATACCACCATTAGTAGCCTCCTCAATCTCCTCCTTCAAATCCCTATCCTCCTCGTCTTCCACCCCCAAGCTCTCCTCTGCATCTTCCCAGACAGAATCATCTGCAGTCTGGGGATTAGCCCACCCCATGAAATCCTTCCCAAACACCTTAACCTTGTTTTCCTCAGTAGCCTTGAGCAAATAAGTATTCTCAAACATACAATTCTGAAACTCTGTAACAAAATCCATGTACCCTTCACGGTTCATAAACTTCAAAGCCCAAACCCCCTGGCTTACAAAATCTACCCTCAACTGTTCATCAAAAAACTTCATCTGAAGCCTATCATCTACCCTGCCCCTCACCTTGGATCCCACCTTCAGCACCCAACTTCTAAATCCACCCTTATCCGTCTCCACCCCCCAATCATCATCTTCTCCTTCCTCATCCTCCTCGTCCTCCTCCTCTTCATTTTCATCTTCTCCATGAACCCCTTCTCTGATAAACTCATAGAAAAACAATTTATCCTCGCGCTCCCATTTAGCTGTGGGGTTGCTGCCCCCAACATGTTTGTATAATCTGACAAGTTGGGTTTCGTCACTTACTTGGGCATTATCGTCCAGTGAGAGTCCCTGCAGCTTTGAGCCCAGGTTGGAGGCCGGCGAATTCGATCTGTGCTCGCTGGACTGAGAATAATCATCTTCGTCCTCTGAATACAGGCTGTCCAAATCACCCTCCCTGCTGTGTGAAGCACCCATTTCGAGGGTCTCTGTATTGGGTGCTCAAAAAGCCTGAGATCAAAGAGAATTATCCAACAATGGCAGCCACGAGATCTGGTTGATTGATTAGGCTCGCAGATCGTTGCTTTCCTTAGCTTCGTCTCTGCTCAGTTCAGTTCTGAACGAAGGCTGACTTCAAGTGCACGCAATGTAATGATTTCGAGTCGGCTACAAACAAGGGCCGGTCGATCGTGATGTTCTCTGAACAAATGATTCAAGAGCCTTAACGACGAAGCAATATAGAAACACTAGTGAGGAAAGTGACGACTAGCAATGTCATAAATAACAGTGATTATTTAATATAAAAGTTTATCTGTTTCCTCAGCAAATGGCGCTGACTTCGAGAGATAAATTGTGTTATATTTTACTGGGAGGCAAGGAAAAAGGTTAAAGTTAAGGTTCGGTGAAAGACTGAAAGTACATAGATTTTAAAATATTATTCAACTCATTATGTTAAGTGATAAAGACTTACCATGAGTGGAAAAGATAAAACAATTGTTAATTTTTTCATAAAATTAGATAAAAATTTACTCAAATATAACATTGGTTTTATTATTGTGGTGAAAAAATTATATTAATGAGAAAATAATACTACATATTTTATTATAAATTAATTAATATAAATTATGTTAAATATACACTATTTGCTATTTTATTTTTAAATGGGATAGTATATATTTTAATATTAAAGTATACAATAAAAAAACACATTTATTTACTTTAATTTATATTAAATATACACTATTTGCTATTTTATTTTTAAATGGGATAGTATATATTTTAATATTAAAGTATAAAATAAAAAAACACATTTATTTACTTTATGAATTATAAAAGTCTTAGAGATAACTATAGTATATATCTTAATGTTAAAAGTATAATTTTAATTATTATATTTTAAGAAATATATTATTTATTTCAATAAAATAATTAATAATAAATTTAAAAATTTAAATTATATTTTTTGATATTGCTAACTTTAATTTATTACTTTTAAATATAACAAATTTATCACTAGAATAGTTAAAATGTAATATTTTATAAAAGTAACTAACATTTTGTAATATTTTATAATGACCATTTATCGTTAAGAAGTAATAAAAATTTGATAAATTAGTTATTGATAAGTAATTATGATTTGAACATGGGATTATGTATTTATATGTATTTTATATCTTTAGATTTGGTAAGTAAACTTTTTCCAGATTATAGAGTATTTTGAATTTGTTATAAATACCAATATAGATTATTCTAACAATAAATTTTTAGCAAGTGTTTTTCAATATGTGATTTTTTTTTTAGTGTAAAATTTAAAAGAAAGATTTATATTTTGAGAAATTTAATTTCCTCAAGTTTTTAGTTTTTATATTAGTTTTTTATTACATCTATATTAGTTTTTTATAATTTTATTTTTATAAATTTCACATTTCTATATATAATATATTCTTGTTTTTTTTTATTATATCAAATCTGTTAAGAAACAAACATTCTTTTGAGTGCAAAATTTTTATATCAAAAGATTTGGTCCATTTGTAAGCTCTAAGTTAAGATGGATCTATAACTAAATTTTTATAATTCTATTTTTATAAATTTCACATTTCTTTATATAGAATATTATTCTTTTTAATTCTATTAAAACCCTACCCTCATAATACATATAATTGTATACATATGCTCATGGCAACATATTTTGTGTTTTTTATTTATTTAATTTTTTAATATATATATATATATATATATATATATATGAACTCTCAGGGTTGTCCAGATGAAATCTCTTTTTGAGCTTAAAATTTGAGAAACTATTTGCATCATTAGAGATTTGATCTTTCAAGTTTGATAGATTGAAAATTAAGATAGATCTATGTTTATTCTTTATAATTCCATTAATATAAATTTCAAATCTCTATTTACAAAAATATTCTTATTTTTAATTTTCTTACTTTTTTGACATGTTTTGTAATTTTTTAAAATTTATTTTTTCAATGTAAATACATAGTAAAAATAGTTTATAGAGTAAAACAGATTTAGCATTTATTTTTATTATTTTTATTACATATATTTCACATCTTATATTGTATTAAAATCTCCTCTCATATATATATTAATTATTGTAAGTGTTAAGTCTTTATATGTTTATGAATTAAATTTAAACATAAAGTTATCATGGCTACTAATATGAATCATCAACTAAATTTTTTAGCAAAAAAAATCTTGCTGACAACACCTAAAAATGTTGCTACTATCCTATATAACAAAAACAAAAAGAAAAGATATATATTTAGACGAAGAATCTACCTAGACAGTGTTAAGTATGTCATCCTCCTCTTTGGAGGTATATAACTCCAAGTCTGCAAGATTTTTTTGGCAGAATCAAAATCCATATATAGGTTTATTCATATGCTTTTGCATTTTATTAGTTCAAAATAGTATCTCTTATTGGATTTAAAAGTGATCAACTAAAACTTTTTCTATAATGGTCTTCATTTACATATATATATATAGTTTGTTGACTTATTATGTTCCCTATGTTAAAAACCAAAACATATATATATATATCTAGTTTATTGGATTCATATATATATCTTGTTTATTGGATTCTTATGTTCTCTATGTTAAGAACCAAAACCTCCAACCTCTTCCTCAACCTCAACATCTTGATGAACCTCCTCTATATTATGGCTTCTTGATTTTCATCTTGTATCTCTCTTCGAATTTCGTGAGGTGTAGATTGCACATAAATAGCAGTAGAACGTTCTATAGAAAATTGGGCTCAAGCGCAGGAAGAGATGCGATGACCTATTCTTCCCTAGTTCCCGCCAAGCAAGTTGGACAAACCATTGTCACAAGGTAAATAACTAAATGCTATGGGCCAAAAAGGGAGATTGAACATGAAGCTAAATAACCACTAAATAGCCAAACCGCAATATGGGAGAGGAGGATAAAATAGTTATATGTTAGTTTATATATTTTGATATTATTAATTTAAAATATTTGAATATATCTTCATAAATTATTTATAAATTTATATTTTCTTAATTTAAATTTGAAGGATATATTTTTCAAATATGTAAATTTTCTAAATTAATAAAAAAATTATATTATTTATTTTAATAATTTATTGAAATTTTTATATAAAAATCATTTTATTAAGATAATGGTTGATTAATTGTGAGATGAATGTATGCTTTTGTTTACATTTGTTTTACATTTGTATATGATAATAAACAAGATAATAACAATTTAAAACACCATATTTGACATATTGAAATATCTTTTACTTCTTGAAATGTCTTTTACTTCTTAGAAATCTCTTTTCTAAACTACCCAACTATTTGTTCAAAATGTATGTCAAAACAATGTACTTTAATTTGTAATCTCTCAACCTATCATTGAAATTATTATTTATTTTCATCACAATTTTTTTATGTTTCTTATGCTATTGTATTGTGTATGTTGTGTAATGCACTGAATGCAACAAATAGCATTAGCATACAATAGACAAAAATATTTTACCCTAGAGAAACAATCGTAAAAAGTTATGTTCTTAATACTTTAATGCAAATTTAGAAATTTCACCTATTTCTTAGAATTTACAGTCTTATGACTGATTTGAAATATAATTTATAGCAACAAACAATGGGCAATATTTCACTTCTTTTCAACCCCAATGAACAAGGCAATCCAAGGAAAAAGAGTCAATAAACTTTAGCCCATTATGAGAATCTTATCAAGCATAAACCATATATGAAATTCATTTTATGATAATAATCATTGATGTGGGAGTGATCCCACTCAATTATAGTTCTAAACCTAAATGTGAATAAAACTATCTGATTGGATTTTATTAATCCCAATACAAGCTTATATAGCATTACATAAAGAAAATTACATCAACAAACCAGGAGACAAATGCTCAATTAAATCCTAAGAACTGGCAACTAAACATAATAATACAGATAATTAGAGATAATAGGAAACCAAGGGAGCTTTGTAAATAATAATCCCCCAAGTGCACACACAACATAATCAGTCACATGCTAAAAATAAACTTACAAAGACTTACAATTGAAATTGCAAAAACTAAAATATGCCTCGTAAGATCCAAATGAGGCAAATCCCAACAAATAGTCGTGAAATGAACAAACTCTATCTTGGTAAGGTGGAACAACAAGATTGAACTCAAATCCAGATAGGTTTGGAACAGTCCTCAAATCAAACCAAAAGTTTCACATCAAACTAGTTTTTAAGAGGCTATAACAATATACAAAGTGGTGTGATCCAAATAATTAAATTGTTGAAGTAGAAGGAAGTGATTTTGAGTCTCCAAAAGACACTCCAAAAAAATATTGGTTTGGGGATATTGAGTCCATGATAAAATACCAAATAAGGCATGTAAACTCCTAGAGTCACAAATATCATATCATGTTTGTGAAAATGCATAAGAAATGGGAAAAATCACCACTCAAGGTAATGTTACAAATAAGCCCAAAGTCTAAACAGGTTGGTGTTTGAACACAATCTATGAAATAGAATTGTAACCACAAATTTCAAAGGATTTTTATCATTGAGATGAAATCCAAATATATACATGTAGCTAGTCATCTTGAAGCCTTCATAATGTAGAAATGAACAATGTAAACATTGTTGAAAATGACAATAAGATGCCAAAACATAGTTCACCAAATGGAAGTTGGGTAGTGACCAAGATGGGGTTTGCGCTTTGTAAAAATTGTAACTACCCTCATTAAAAATCCATGTAATAAAGTTAAAAAGGTAAAATAAGACCATGGTCATGGGACACGTATTCCAAGTTGAATATTGGGCAAAAACATAGTGATGGGGATCTCTTGTGATTAATCAATGGCTACTTGTGAGTACTTAATGGCTATGTGTTAGGTCCCTATATTACTAGTGTAGCCCCTTATTGTTGTTAGTGTAGCCCTCTTATTATTATTGTTGTACCCCTGTAGTCCCCATATTGTTATTATTGTACCCCATAATAGCCCACTATTTTTATTGTTGTGCCCTTACATTATTATTGTTAGGTCGGCTAGGATTATATTGTGACCCCATGGACTCCTATATATAGAAAGGAGGTTTTATGATTTGTATCATCTAAGAATTGTTCATTTATGTAATGTAAAGGAGGTTTCCCCCTCGAAGTGGTTGATTTCTAAGTCGTTGATCTCACTTTTCTTCTATTTTGTGAGTTGGTTTCATAACATTTGGTATCAGAGCTTTGGATTTTAGGGTTTCACTACTTCAAACAGGTCATTGTGGAATTTTTGCTATAATTTTTTTTCTACGAAGGTTTAGAAGCTATAAAAAAACACATTTGTGCTTAAATATGGAGGAACTTCGTGGAAAAATTGTAAATCTTAGTTCGCAATAATTTCGCAGATATGATCTGTGGAAGTTAGGGTTTTTGTAGGCTCCCGAATTTCATCTCAAAGAGGTGACCGTGGGAAAATTGTCATAACTCTCGCTCTCTCTGAGAATCAGATTGGAATTCTGCAAAAAGTGGCCGAAATTGCACGGGCTTTAGTTTCTTGTGTATATATTTCAGAGCCGAAGGTGGAAACCATGACACCTGGCATGTCGTACAAATCCGCTCCACTGAACTAATCCATAATTAGGTCATTGTGGGAGATTGGGCACAACTTTGCCTTGAAGAATCGAAATCAGGTCGAACCTGTGGCATTGGAAAGAAGATTCAAAGGACTACTAAGGGACTAAAGATAAAATCTTGGGGATCTGAAATTACAAAGATACATCAGTTTCAATATCAAGCTCCTCAAAAGCAAGAAAAAAGTGTGTATTTTTTTTTTTAATTGCATAAGTCTTGTTTCAAAAATCATTTTGAAGTGATTCCAAGGGCATATATTTGAAGCATAGATATCAGTATTGGGTTCTAAAATGCCCCCTAAAAAAAATTCAACACCCATTATGCCCTCAGAAGGATCTACTATGACTCATGAAGTGGAAGAAGTGCAACATGATATATCAAAATTACGAGACCAAGTGCAACAAATTGTACTCTCGCAAAGAGTAACAAAAAATAAAATGGAAGCTAAGATGGATGGTTCGAAGAATGGCATGGAAGCTAAGACGGATGGCATGGAAGCTAAGATGGATGGTATAGAAGGAACATGGAAGATTTGAAGAAAGACATGTTAGGTTTGAAGGAAGGTTTGGCAAAGTTGCTACAAGAAAAGCTTCCTAATGGCAAAAAGGTAGTAGAGGAAACTCATGATGAGAACAAAAGAAATGTTAATCATGATTTCATAGACTCTAATTTTGGATTTAAGACCCACCATATTCCAAAGATAGATATGAGGAAGTTTTATGGCAAGGATCCGATAACATGGATACTACAAATGGAGAAATACTTTAAGCTCCATAATATACAAAACACAAAAAAGGTACGCATTGCAACTTTATATTTAGAACAAAATCAGTTTGTATGGTATCGATGACTTTGTTCTCGTAAACCATTGGTCGCTTGGTCAATTTTTATGGAGGAAATGATAGCACATTATGAGGATACAAATAGCAAAACCTTCTTTATCCAATTGATAAATCTCAAACAAAAGGGTTCAATGATGGAGCACGTTGAGGACTTTCAAAAATTGAATATAAGGGTAAAAATAATATTCCATAGGAACATAGGATTGATGTCTTCATAGGGACTCTAAAGGATAACATCCAACATGAGGTTCGCCTTTGGGAACCTGATACATTGGAGAAGGTATTCAGGTTGGAAAAAAAAAATGAAAGCAATATTATGGCGACGAGGAAGCCTACCGCTCACAACTATAAAGATGGAAGTGTTGCTACTCCTAGACTTCCAAAACCTACAATGTTGACACTACAAAAATTGGAAGAAAAAAGAGGAAAAGGGCTTTGCTATAGTTGTGATAGTAAACACACTAAAGGTCACAAGTGTGTTGAGAAGAAATTATTTTACATAGATGGTGAAGAGGAGGAAGAAAAGGAACAAGAAACTTCAAAAGAAGAGGATGTACACCAGGAGTTAACCCTAGAGGAAGAAGAAATGAATCTGACCATATCCTGTAATGCATTGGCAGGAATTACCACTCCTAAACTCTCAAGATAGAAGGACATATCAAGAATAAAAATGTAATAGTGTTTATTGATTCAGGTAGTACCCATAATTTTATTCATTGTAAGGTAGCCAAGGAATTGAATTGCTTCCTATACCCAGCGCCAGAGTGTCAAGTGATGGTGGCAAATGGAGGAACTATAAATTTCTCTGGAAAGTGCCATAATATCAAACTAACCATGGGGGAATATGTATTGAATAGTCCAATGCTTTCCAGTCCAATGGGTGGTGCTAATGTTGTACTAGGAGTATAATGGTTACAATCTTTGGGGAAGGTAGCTTTTAATTTTCAAGAAATTTTCTTGAATTTTTTTTTTCGGAAGGAAAGGAAGTTGAATTACGAGGTATCGCGGGGAAGCCGAGAAAGATAATAAGCTCTAATTTCATGACAAAGAGTTTGAAGAAATAACAACAAGGTGTATTGCACAATTATGCTCACCAAAAGTTTCAACATCAAAATCATCTATTTCTCCAGATCTCCAAAAAGTCATGGAAAATAATTCCAAGTTGTTTGAAACTCCCAAGGGACTCCCACCTATTCCTGATCATGATCATGCTATTCATTTGATTCCAGGAATTCTTCCTCCAAACATCAGGCCTTACAGATATCGTTATGTCCAAAAGAGCGAAATTGAGCATATGATTGCAGAAATGCTAGAGGTTATTATAATTCAACCTAGACAAAGTTCTTTCTCTGCTCCAGTAGTATTGGTGCACAAGAAGGATGGATCATGGCGCATGTGTCTGGACTATAGGGAGCTCAATAAGCTCACTATTAAAGATAAATTTCTCATTCCCATGATTGATGAATTACATGGAGAAATTTATTTTGCCAAGTTGAATCTTCGTTCAGGATATCATCAAATTAGAATGAAGAATGAAGACATTCCGAAAACAACATTTCTAACTCATGAGGGTCATTATGAATTTTTGGTCATGACTTTTGGCCTTACCAATGCACCTTCTACATTTAAAGGGTTGATGAATTCCATTTTCAAACCCTTCCTTAGAAAATTTGTGTTAGTATGATATATTAATCTATAGTAGGTCTTGGAAGGATCATGTTCAACATGTTGACAAGGTGCTCAAACATTTGGAGGAGAAACAATTATATGCAAAAACCTCCAAATGTTTCTTTAGAGTACAAGAGGTGGAATATTTGGGTCATATTGTATCTCAGGAGGGTGTTAAGGTAGACCCTAACAAAATTAAAGCCATTAAGGAATGGAAATTCCCCACAACCATAAAGCAGTTGCGAGGATTTCTTGGATTAAGAGGGTATTATCGCAATTTTGTTAAGAATTATGGGCGAATAACAGCACCTATAACAACATTATTGAAGAAATATGCATTTTCATGGACTCCTGGAGCAACCAAGGCCTTTGAACATCTTAAAGAGACAATGTGCCAAGCATCGGTCTTAACTACACTAGACTTCACAAAAACCTTTATTGTGGAATTTGATGCCTCATGAAATGGAATTGGTATTCTCTTAATGTAAGAAGGAAGACCCATTTCTTTTGAAAGTCGTCCAATCAAAGGAAAGTATTTACAAAAAGCTATTTATGAGAAGGAAATGTTAGCAATACTACATGCACTAAAGAAATGGTGACCTTACCTAATGGGAAGACACTTCAAGGTAAAAACTGATCATGATAGTCTTAAATAATTTTAGGAACAAAGACTATCTTCAGAAGAGCAGCAAAAATGGGTCACAAAGATGTTGGGTAATGACTTCGATATCATCTACAAAAAAGGGAAGCTAAATATTGTTGCAGGTGCACTCTCAAGAAAGGATGAGGATGTGGAAGCATTGCTTTGTGTTATTTTTATTATCTAGCCAGATTGGGTAACCAAAGCAAGGGAGGAATGGAAGAATGATGAAGAAGTATGGACACTTAATTAAAAGTTGCAGCAAGATCCCAGTACATCTGATACATTTAGTTGGAAAAATGATTCCTTATGGTACATATATCGCCTATATCCTTGTAAAAATTCCCAGCTAAAACAAAAGATTATTTTGGAATTGCACACCTCTCCCATGTGGCGGAATGTTTGGTTTTCCAGCAAAATAAAGTTAAGACAATTAATACCTTGGGTCTGCTACAACCTTTATCCATTCCAATTCAACATTGGGAGGAGGTTTCAATGGATTTTATCACAGATTTACCTAAGTCCGAAGGAAAGAGTGTCATCATGGTGGTAGTTGATATACTTACCAAGTATGCACACTTTTGTGAATTATCCCATCCATTTAAAGTGAGTACAATTGCTACTACATTTATGGAAATAGTTCAAAAGCTACATGGAAACCCAAAGATTATTGTAAGTGATAGAGATCCCATTTTCACTGGAAATTTTTGGACGAAATTATTTTCTTGTTTGGGTACTCAACTAGCTCATAGCTCATCTTATCATCCTCAATCTAATGGGAAACTGAGATAGTGAACAAATGTTTGGAAGGATATCGTCGTTGCTATGTATCTGATAAACAAACACAATGGGTCAATTGGTTACCTTTGGCTGAATGGTGGTATAACACTTCCTTCCACACTGCAGCAAAAATGACCCCATTTATGGCACTTTATGGATATTATCCACTATCCATCACATCATCTTTAAGAGAAAATTCTAAGGTTCAAGCAGTGGAAGATCACATCGAGCATCAACAACAAGTTCTCCAACTCTTAAAGGACAACCTAAATTTAGCATAGAATCGAATGAAAAAACATGTAGATCAACATCGTAGCGAGAGAAGTTTTGATGTAGGTGATTGGGTATTTTTACGGCTACAACCATACAAAAAAATGTCCCTTAAGCAAGCTAAGAAGGATAATAAATTAATGCCAAAGTATTATGGTCCTTAAAAGGTGTCACAAAATATTGGTACTATGAAATACAAATTGGAGCTTCCTGCATCTTCCCGAGTGCACCCAGTTTTTCATGTTTCATGCTTAAAGAAGGTTATAGCTGACAAAATTTCAGTTCAAACAATATTGCCAGAACTTGATGAGGAAGGAAAAATCATATTGGAACCTGAAGCCGTCACAGAAACAAGAACTCGACAACTACGAAATCGATCAATTTTAGAGTATCTCATCAAGTGGAAGAACTTACCCACTGAAGATTCCACATGGGAGGATGAGAATTTTATACAAAAGCATCCAGAACTATTCAAGCGTTGAGGAAAACACTTTTTTTAAGGATAGCGACATGTTAATTCCCTATATTACTAGTGTAGTCCCTTATTGTTGTTATTGTAGCCCTCTTATTGTTATTGTTGTACCCTTGTAGTCCCCATATTGTTATTATTGTGCCCCATAATAGCCCACTATTGTTACTATTGTGCCCTTACATTATTATTGTTAGGTTGACTAGGATTATATTGTGACCCCATGGACTCATATATATAGAAAATATGTTTTTTTCATTTGTAGCATCTAAGAATTGTTCATTTATGTAATGTAAAGGAGGTTCCCCCCTCCAAGTGGTTGATTTCTAAGTCGATGATCTCTCTTTTATTCTATTTTGTGAGCTGGTTTCATAACACTATGGAAATTGACAGAGGAAATGATAAAGGTTCGGAAAGGAAAAGTGGCATTTATTGAAATTTTATTTGTGAAAATAATGGAAAATAGGAGAAAAGGCAAGTGAAAGGTCACATGTTGCCTGTGAGGAGGAAAATGAAGGAAAATAATGGAAAATTGAAGAAAATATAGGCCTAATTAATAAAAAAGGACTCTAAGGATTAGTTCATGCCTTTTTATTAGTTCAGTTTTGGACCTCTCTTATATTCTCTCTCTCTCTCTCACTCTTGGACACTTAGAATTTTCTTGGAGCACTCTTGGAGGATGTGGCATACTTGGTATTTGGATCAAGAAGGCAAAGGAAGTGAAGGAAAGTGCAAGAGGACATTGGGATCAACAACTACTGTGGGTTTTCTTTCAGGTACCAAGTTGAAAGTATGATTTTCTTGCTAGTCTTGGCATACATGGCATATGCGTGTGATTTCTTGATTATGATCTGTCATTGGCATGAAGGATTGCTTGCATTGACAATGGTTTTGCCTAGACTTTCCATTTCCTGGAGAGCCATGGTTTTGTGGGTGTTACTTTTTTTTTCTAGTTGGTTCTCATGTTCCTTATGGATGTGGGTTGAGTTACTAGTCCTGGAATCCTTGGTTGGAAAAATTCCCTGGAAGCCCTTGGTGGGTTGAGTTACTAATATTGGAAGCCCTGGTTGGAAAAACGCTCTGGAATCTCAACAATAGCTGCGGGTTGAGTTACTAGTCCTAGAAGCCCTGGTTGGAACAAACACTCTGGAGCCCTAGAAAAATTGCGTAGAGACCAATCTCATGATGGTTAGTGATGTCCGACTATGAGGTGGAATCATTGGTTGAGGTTTGAGGTGGTTTGGCCTTTGGATGCCTTGGTTGGTTTTGATGGATTTGTTTCATGAGATCTCACTTTCATTCTTGGAATATGGCACAAGGGTGACTAGCTGAAAGAAATATTTGGTTTAGTCTATGGTCGGGTGGTATGTGGAAGTCCCGGACCTGGTTTCATTTTACACATGTTAATAAGATTTGTTTCCCTCTTGTATTTGATGGGTAAATATAATTGCTCATATGTGGTTTTTATGGTTGTTATATCCTTGTTATTTCCATTGGCTATATGTTGGTTATGAGTATGTTTTATGACATACTTGATGTATATATCTCATCATTTGTTGAATGGAAAATGAATGAGAAATGAATATGTGACCTAATAGATGATAATACAACTATTTTTATAAGGCATGAATGCTTCTTAACAATTCTCAGATGAGTATGAGACCCCTATGCTCAGATATATTGTTATGACCTATATATTACATATTTGTGACATGTTTGACGAAATGCCTGTCATGACTAGTAGGGATTTGATCAAGTACTTGATCATACGTTTGCATCAATAGTCTTGTTTCATTGTTATTTATCATTTTTGGGAGTTTCAAGAAGTTATGGGTAGTGGCTTGAGACTTAACCCTGAAAAATTGGCTCAAAATCGTAGGTTGCCAGCACAGAACTCGCTGAAAAATTCCACAGTCGTTGGCTTCCCTTGTTGTGGTAGTGAGTGGAGGCCTATATTCGCATGCATGGCTTTTCAAGGGAGCGACTGGGGTGTTAGATAAATGAAAAGTTAAGTTGCTTTAAGGGTTGGTCACCTGGAAAATATGGTTGGCTCCTGGAGGTTTTGTAGCATGTGTGGAAGGTAATTTTGGTTCAGTTCCATCGGTTTCACTTCCTTAATTGTACATAAGGAATTGAATCACATCATAGTATCCTCTCATCACATGTTTACCCCAGTGGACCAGTTAGCTTAGGTAAATGTGGGAGGAGGGTGTCACAAAGTGGTATCATTGCGGGTTTCGCTCTCTTTGGGCGATGTCTGGGTTTCGTTCTCTTTGGGTGATATATGATACCACATATTGGTATCAGAGAATGGTTCACCCCTTATACTGGATGGGTGGTGTGTTTGTCATGCATACGTGTCAGTTACATATGTGTTTTGTATGCTTTTGGTCTATGTGCATGTTGTGTATGCATGATGGTGGTCATGGTTGCAGTTGTGTTACCATGTGAAATTTAATGGCGTTGATGTTGGATGTGTTATCATGAGTATATGTCAGTTGTGCATTGGTTATGCATGTCTGTATTTTTATGTATTGTATATGTAAGGGTGTCATACATATGTTGTTAAGCCTGCATTGTGTCTAGTTGATGTGTGGTTGTGGCATAATGCATGGTAACTGAATGAGGATTCAGATGATGTCTATATGTTGTTATAATTATGATTATACCTGTATTTTGCTAATAAATTTGGTCCTGCAGATGATATATCCTCCCCTAATTATACCGAGGTACATTGGTATGTTTATGATTTGGTTTAACTGACATAGTATGCCTTACAGGAAAAGAAGAACAAATATGTCTAGCAAAATGGTATATTATAGTTAACGAGATTCTCCATGTGGATCAGATGAGAAACATGGTGATGAGTAGCCCCCTCACAGGGCAGACACTTTGAGAATTTTAAAGGCATAAAGAAGGAGTTTCAAAATAGACAATGACAAAATAATTCAATCACAAGAGAGACTTGCTAGGGAACATGAAAAACAGGTAGAAGTTAATGATGTTATTCTTGAAAGTTTGTCATACTTACATAGACAAGGACTGCTTAGAATCAACCATGGGCGGGAGGATACGACTAATGGGACATATGGTAGTCGGTCTGATGGTGGGCATGGCTCAGATAGAGATGACACAATCAAAGATGGCAGGTTCATGAATACACTGGACATGAGAGGTGATGGACACATGTTTTATTCTAGTCCTGGTTCTGACAGGTATCATTATCATCGTCGTTATCATCCTTACAAAAGGAATGACAAGGGATACTTTCTAGATGGATTCAAGAGAGAAAATA
Source organism: Pinus albicaulis (assembly GCA_034641835.2). Lineage (NCBI taxonomy): Eukaryota > Viridiplantae > Streptophyta > Pinopsida > Pinales > Pinaceae > Pinus > Pinus albicaulis. The sequence continues at coordinate 58,241,635 of CM076572.1, forward strand.
CACCTACCTTTGATGGGGAAATGAAGAAGTCACATGATGCAGAAGCTTGGTTACTTGGGATGAATAAGTTCTTTCGGTTGCATGATTACTCAAAGAACATGAAGGCCAGTATAGCTACATTCAATCTTAAAGGTAAAGAAGATATTTAGTGGGAAGATGTAAAGAATGGCATAGATATTCATGAAGAGGATCTAACTTGGATTGAGTTCGAGAGACTATTCGAGAAGAAGTACCTATCAGAGAGATACTATGATGATAGGGCGAAGGAATTCTATGAGCTAAAGATGGAATCTATGACCAATGACGAGTACACTAGCAGATTCTTGGAATTATTGAGGTAAGTACCTTATTTTAAGGAAGATAAAGCGAAGGTTTATAGATTCAACAGTGGGTTTCCAATAGCATTCAAAGATAGGATTGAGTTCGATGAGCCTAGATTATTGGAAGAAGCCATTAGGAAGCTAAAGCATTGTTATGAGAAATCAATGCGCAGATCTGAGACTAAGCAAGATTGGAAAGGTAATGCAAAGCACAAAGGGAAATGGGATAATAATTGAGCAAGGCCTTGGGACACAAGTAACAAAGAAAATGTAGCGCCAAATAAGAAGTTCAACACATCTGGAAAAGGACGGGAATTTCAGTGTGATGAATAGAATAAGGGTGCAGGTTGGAGGCCTTTACAATGTTGGACTTGTGGCAAGGATCGTCACAGGCGAAATTTTCCATGACTTTAGGGTGGTAAACCGCAGATTTATAATGCTCAGGAGGCACAAAAAATGGGGGATGTTGGACAAAGTGTTCCTCGGATTTACGCAACATTGGATAATAGGCAGACAAATCAACAACCATCCATTATCGAGATGGATGGTAAGCTTTGTGATTAAGTTGTTTCCATTTTGATTGACCCTAGATCTAATTATAGTTATGTTAATCCTGACTTGGTGGATAAGTGTGATTTGGGTGAGGAAGCGCATGCAAAGTCTTGGGTAGTGCAGTTGGCTACAAGTACTAAGAGAAGAGTTCATCATTGGGTAAGATCTTATGCATTTGAATTGAATGGTATATCTACATTGACACATTTGAATGTACTTCTGTTGGGATCATACAATATCCTTTTGGGTGTGGATTGGTTATATCTTCATAGGACTAAGGTGGACTATTAGACAAGGCTATTGAGTGTTTGGATGACAATGGGGAACAAAGAGTCTTGCAAGGCAAGAAGAAGGAAACATAAGTTATAATGGTGATAGATATGCAGGCAAAGCGTAGTCGTAGAAAAGGGTGTTTGTTATTTGCAGTGTATATTTCTAGTGACAAAGATAAGGAAGTTGAGGATGCATATGTTTTGAGTAGGTATCCAATCCTATAATAGTTTTAGGATGTATTCCCGATAGAGATTTTAGAGTTTCCGCTTCATAGGGAATTCGAATTTTCTATTGACTTGGTACCAAGGGCAACACCAACATCAAAGGAACTGTGCATGATGAATACTCCAAAGCTAGTAGAGTTGAAGTTGCAGTTGAAGGAAATGCTTGACAAGGGATACGTCAAGTCAAGTGTATCGCCTTGGGGTGCAACAGTATCATTTGTGAAGAAGAAGGATGGTCCTCTAGGTTGTGCATTGATTACATATAGTTGAATAAGGTGACCATCAAGAATAGGTATTTGTTGTGGAGGATTGATGACTTGTTTGATTAGTTTGAGGGAACAACAATGTTGTCGAAGATTGATTTGAGATCAGGATACCATTAGGTACGCATCAAAGAAGAGGATATTTACAAGACAACTTTCATGACTAGGTATGGGCATTACGAGTTTATTGTAGTTCCATTTGGTTTGACTAATGCTCCAACTACTTTCATATGTTTGATGAATAGTGTGTTGCGTCCTTGGAAAAGTTTGTTATTTTATTCATTGATGATATATTGGTATATTCTAAGAATGAGGAAGAACATGTTGAGAACTTAGCGGTAGTATTGAGATTGTTGAGAGAGCAACAGTTGTATGCTAAGCTTATTAAATGTATTTTATTTCAATCAAAGGTACATTACTTGGGACATGTGGTTTCCAAGGAAGGCATATATGTGGATCCAGAGAAGATAAGGTTTATCATGGAGTGGGAAGCTCCTAGGAATGTGGATGAGGTAAGGTCCTTTATAGGGTTAGCAGGTTATTACAGGAGGTTCATGAAGAATTTCTAACAGATTGATTATCTGATTACATCTTTGCAAAGGAAAGGTAGAAAATTAAAATGGACAGAGGAATGTGAAACCAATTTTGAACAGTGAAGAAATTGTTGACAAATGCTCGAGTGTTAAATATTGTAGATTCAGACAAAGAGTTTGTGGTGTGTACAAATTCTTGCAAGAGAGGGCTTGGTGGATTCCTTATGTAGGAAGGACAGGTAGTGTGCTATGAGTCACAGAAACTAAATGAGAACGAGTAGAATTATCCGACACATGATCTTGAGTTGGCAGTGATCATTCATGCACTAAATATGTGAAGGCACTATCTTCTTGGCAGGAGGTTCATAATGATGAGTGATCACAGTGGATTGAGGTATTTATTTGACCAACCAAATCTAAATGATAGGCAAGCTAGATGGTTGGCCATGATAAGTGAGTTCAACTTTGAGATCAAGTACATCAAAGGTAAATAGAACATGGTTGCAGATTCTCTTAGCAGGAGGATACGGGTGAATCATATAATAGTTATGAGTTCTTATGAGATATACTTATAGGATCATATCTTACATGAAGGACAATAGGATGACAGGTATATAGATCTTATGCATAGGTTACAATAGGAGTGATCAAGATGTGGACTATCGTCTCACAGCGAAAAAATTGGCCAGGTTTTGGGACAAGATCTATGTGCCAAATGAAAATGAGATCAAGAAGATTATCTTGAGGTAATTTCATGTTAAGCCATATTCAAGTCACCAAGGGTATCAGAAGATATTGACAGTAATTAATAAGTTGTATTATTGGTTGAATATGAAGAATGAAGTGGCAGTGTTTGTGGCTAGATGCTTGGATTGTCAACAGGTAAAAGCAGAGTGTAAATATCCTAATGGTTTGCTTAAGCCTATTCCGATTCCAAAGTGGAATTGGGAGGTCCATGTATTTCATTATAGGTTTTATGAGGACATATAGAAAGCACAATTCTATCATGGTTGTGGTGGATAAGTTGACAAAGGTAGCACACTTCATTCCAGTGAAGTCTACGTATTCAACTAGTGATGTGGCACAAATATTGATTATATATGTGGTGAGGTTTCATGGTGTACTGGAGAATATTTTGTTAAACGGGATGCTAAGTTAACTTTTAGTTTTTGGAAAGCGTTATTTGCAGGTTTGGGTGCGGGGTTGGCCTTCAACACAACTTATCACCCGCAGATAAATGGAAAGATAGAAAGGTTCAATAGGATATTGGAGGACATGTTGAGGATGTATGTGATGCATCATCATAAGAGATGGGAGGAGTAACTTATGTTGGTGGATTTTTCTTAAAACAATGGGTATCAAGAGTCACTGAGGATGAGTTCATTTGAGGCATTATATGGGAGGAGTTGTAATAATTATATCAGTTTGAGTGATCCAGTTAACTGGGTATTGATTGAACCAGACATGTTAGCAGAGATGGAATATAAAATGAAGGTAATAAAAAAAAAATCTGAAGGTAGCACAGGACAAACATAAAATTTATGTAGATAAAAATAGGTAGTTTATGGAGTTTCAGGTTGGGGAACAGGTGTGCTTACACATCAAGCCCAAGAAGATCTCCTTGAGGATTAGATCATGTGTCAAGATGGAACCTCGGTATTGTGGGCCTTTCAAGATCCTTGAGAGGATTGGACCAATAGCCTATCGATTTGCACTGCCTCCGATAATGAAAGTCCATGATTTTTTCCATACGTCATTGCTTAAGAAGTATGTTAAATTTGGTGATCATGTGATTGAATGGTCAGTATTGCAAGTGGAGCCAAAAGGCGAATTCTAGCCAAAACCTCAACTTATTTTGTAGATAAATATGTTCATGCTCCAGAACCAAGAAATTGAGCAGGTTAAATTGCAATGGAATCACTTTGGGCCTAATGAAGCTACATGGGAGATGGAGGATCAGATGTGGGATATGTATCCTTCTCTATTCGTTGGTTGAGTGAATGTTTTTGGTATATGTTTTGGGTGATGTTTTGGTTTATGTACATATTTATATGTATGTAAATACTGACATGATTTGTGTTATAAAGCTCCAATAAGTGGTATGGGTGTCATTTCATTATGGTTGTCATGTTGGTTTTATTCTAAGAAAGTTGATCATTTTAAAACACTGCAACAAGCTAAGTTATAATACTCCATGGGAAGTATGTTTTGGTTTGAGCAGTTTTGTTGTTTGTAGGTGTCATTGAGCACCAAGGACGGTGTTCCCCCAAGGGGGAGATCTCTGTAACAACCCTGGTTAAAAATCCATGTAATAAAGTTAATAAAGGTAAAATAAGACCATGGTCATGGGACATGTATTCCAAGCTGAATTTTGGGAAAAATGGTAGTGACCGAGACCACTTGTGATTAATTAATGGCTATGGAAATTGGAAAAGGAAATGACAAAGGTTTGGAAAGGAAACGTGGCATTTATTAGCATTTTATTTATGAAAATAATGGAAAATAGGAGAAAATGAAGGTGAATGGTTAGAGGTTGCATGTGAGGAGGAAAATGAGGGAAAATAATGAAAAATTGAAGAAAACAGAGGTCTCATTAATAAAAAGGCTTATGAGGATCAGTTCATGGCTTTTGATCAGTCCAGTTTTGGAGCCCCCTTCTATTATTTCTCTCTCTCTTAGTCACTTAGAGTTTTCTTGGAGAAATCTTGGAGGACTGTGGCATATTCAGGATTTGGAGCAAGAAGGAAAAGGAAGAGCAGGAAAGTGCAAGAGGACATTGGGATCAACAACTAAAAGGGTTTTTCTTGCAGGTACTGAGTTGCATGTATGATTTTATTGCTACTTTTGGCATGCGTGGCATTTTCATGTGATTTCTTGGTTACAATATGTCATTGGCATGGAGGATTTCCTGGATTGACAGTAGCTTTTCCTAGCCTTGTCATTTACAGGATAGCCATGGTGTTGTGGGTGTTACTTTTGTTTTCTAGCTGGTTCTCATGTTCCTTATGGTTGTGGGTTTAGTTATTAGTTCCTGGAAGCCATGGTTGGACAAAAGTTCTGGAAGCCCTCTAATAGCTTGGGTTGAGTTACTAGTCTTGGAAACCTTAGTTGGAAAAACACATTGGAAGCCCTTGGTGGGTTGAGTTACTAGTACTGGAAGCCCTGGTTGAAAAAAATTCTCTGGAAGTCCGATGAAATTTGTGGGTTGAGTTACTAGTCCTGGAAGCCCTAATTGGCAAAAATGCTCTGGCGCCCTAGACAGCTTGGGTAGAGACCAATCTAGTGATGGTTAGTGATGTCTGGTTGTGAGGTGGAATAATTGGTTGAGGGTTGAGGTGGTTTGGCCTCTAGATACCCTAGTTAGTTTTTATGGATTTGTTTCATGATATCCCACATTCATGCTTGGAATATGGCACGAGGGTGACTGACTGAAATAAATATTTGATTAAGCCTAGTCTATGGTCAGATGGTACGTGGAAGTCCTAGACCTGGTTGAATTTTACACATGTTCATAAGATCTATTTCCCTCTTTTATTTGATGAGAAAATATACTTTCTCATATGTGGTTTTTATGGCTATTATATCATTTTTATTTATGTTGGTTATATGTTGGTTATGAGTATGTTTTATTACAGACTTGATGTATGGATCTCATTATGTTTTGATTAACATATGAATGAGAAATGAATATGTGACCTAATAAATTATAATTCAACTATTGTGATAAGGCATCAATGCTTCTTAACAATTCCCAGATAAGTATGAGACCCCTATCCTCAGATATGTTGTTATCACCTATAGATTACATATTTGTGACATATCTGACGAAATGCATGACATGGATAGCAGGGGTCCGGTCAAGTATTATAATATGTTTTCATAAAAAGTATTGTTTCAATGGTATTTATCATTTCTGGGAGTTTCATGAAGTTTTGGGTAGTGGCCTGAGACTTCACCCTAAAAAATTTGCTCAGAATTTTGGGTCGCTAGCACAGAACAAGTTGAAAAAAACCAAATTCGCTACCTTGCCTTGTTGTGGGAGCAATTGGATGCCTATATTTGCATGCATGGCTTGTCAAGGGAGCGACTTGGTTGTTAGATCAATGAAAAATTAAGTTGCCTCAGGGGTTGGTCACTTGGAATGGATGGTTGGCTCCTGGAGGTTCTGTAGCATGTGTGGAAGGTTAGTTTGGTTTGGTTTCATCGGTTCCACTTCCTTAACTTTACATATGGAATTGAATCACACCATAGTAGCCTCTCATCATATGTTTACCCCAGTGGACTGGGTAGCTTAGGTAAATGTGGGAGGAGGGTGTTACAAATTGTAGAAATTATACAACATGCATGTATATCTTGGATTCACCCGAACTAACAATGTACTAAAGTTAAATGTTGAATCGCTTCTACACGTTTTTTGTGGAATTAAAAACATAATCACTAATCACATGAACATGAAGAAAGATCAATCACACACAACATAGATAATTTCCTGGGGAAAGTTTACAGCTAAAAACCCCACTATATTCTATTGTATATTAAGCATGGATCATGAAACAATTACATACAAAACTATTCTCACAAGAGCCCTCCAGTACTCAGCTAATTGTCTTACACTGTCATATGCAAAACTAACCAACACATAGCCAATTATCAGCGTCCAGACAGCCTGCCTTGCTTGCACAATCCCTGATGGTAAGGATCCCTAAAAGATCAGAATTATTGACTGCCTTGACTGCGCTAGTATCATGGGCACTCCAATGGGTGTTTGGTTGCATTTTTGCAACCCAATAATCCTACAACTAATATTCAACTTCCCTTTCACCTATACCTCAAATGGGTCTCCACTAGATTTGACATGCATGTAGCTAATAATAGTAAATCTGCAATTGCATGTGAGATCACTGATTATGAATTAATTAATATTTAATTCACTTGATCTCTCACTAGTGTATCTTCAGTTACAACTAGAAAAACTGAGTTTAAATCTCTTAACCGAGTTAAACTATTTACAACTTGCACTAACTCATGCACCACTACACTTCGAACTCTAGTACAACTAGAATTACTCTGCATGCCTCTCCAGATACCTCTAACTCGGAATCCACTAGCTAAATGAATTTATCACTTTCAGTTAACTAATTCAAGTTCACATTGAGAATAGATTATAGTTTAATGTCCATCTTAATTAAGGGATAACCAAAATAGACATGCACCCAAAAATAGCATTGTGGGACCAACCCTAGTCTCGGTGCTAAATGAAACCAAGTGCTTAATGCACTAGGTGTGGGTGTTGAATTTTCTTGTTGATTCTCAACACTCCCTCTCAACAAGAAAGGGATTATCCTTCACCCCAATCCTATCTCTATGGTATTTGAATTTTCTCCCGGTGAGCACCTTCGTCAGAATATCTGCATCCTGATCTTCCGTGGGAATGTACTGAAGCAACATTATCCTTCTCTGCACACAATCTCTGAGATGATGGTACCGGATATCTATATGCTTGGACCTATCATGAAACACAGGATTAATCAAGAGTTTAATGCAACTCTGATTATCATAATGAATCATTGTCGGATCCATCTGAGAACCAAATAAACCAACCAAGATCTTTCTCATCTAGATAACCTCACATGCAGCTTGACTTGCTGCCATGTATTCCGCTTCCACTGAACTGAGTGCCATAGATCGTTGTTTCTTGTTGTACCAAGAAATTGTTGTTGGTTTAATGCTAAAGATCCCCCGTGATGTGCTCTTTTTATCCGATGGACTGACAGCCCAATCTACATCCATGAAGCCATGCAACTTCACTCCATATGTTCGTTTGTACCACAAACCATACTCTGATGTGCCCCTCATATATCTCAGGACATGCTTCCCCGCCTTCCAAAAGAGCTTTGTAGGCTTAACCATAGCTTGAATCAGTTGGTTAACTGCGTAGCAAATTTTTGGTCTCGTGTTCACCAAATACGTTAGCAAACCCACTAACTTCCGATAGACAGTAGCATCCACTACCTCTCCAAAAGTAGCATCCTATTTCCTCCAATTTCCTGGAAGAGGAGCATACATGGGTTTGTAGCTCTCCATGTTAAACTTACCCAATATCTCCTTTGCATACTTGCCTTGAGACACAAAATTTTCACCATCCCACTGCCATATTTCCAATTCAAGGAAATAATGAAGGAGTCCCATGTCCTTCATTTCGAACTCCCTTGCAAGATCCTCCTTGCATGAGTGTATCAACTACTCATCACCAGTCAAAATAATATCATCAACATATAGAACAATAATCAATACCTTACCCTCAACCACAATCTGGTATAGGTTTGCATCTGCTTCACTTTTGGTGAAGCCCAGTCTAGTGAAACAATTGTCTATCTGAGTATACCAAGCACGGGGTGCTTGCTTTAGCCCATACAATTCTCTTTTGAGTATAAACACATGTGACTCACTGGTGAATATTTTGAAACCTTCAGGCTACTCTATGTACACCTCTTCCTCAATGATCCCATTGAGAAACGCAGTTTTCAAATCCATCTGATGAATGCGCCAGCCCATCTGCGTTGAGAGTGCAAGGATGGATCTTATGGAAGAGTACCTTGCAACAGGTGAAAAATTCTCATCATAATCTATCCCCTCGATTTGTGAGAGTCTCCGGGCCACAAATCTGGCCTTGTATTTCTCCACATTCCCATCAACAGCTTGATTTACCTTGTAGATCCATCTCGATCCAACCACTAATTTGTTGACTGGTCTTGTGACTATCTCCCATGAACGGTTCTTTACAATGGAGTCATACTCCTCCACCATTGCATCAACCCAAGTTGGCTGCTGCACTTCTTCCTGAAAGGAAGATGGTTCAGTCACAATAAATTTTCTCATAAGAGCCATGTATCCAGTAAATCAGTGAGAAGATTGTCTATGTCTACGTTGTGAATTAGGGGCTCCTACATTCTCCGCAGGATCAAGTCTCAATCTATCAGCGTCTGTGGTGCACCTTCTGCCATTTTTTATGGATGGCTATGCATGAGTATTTTCCTCCACTCCATGAACCTCCTCATGTGGCTGATCCACATCTTGAGACTAATTTTTGGGAACCAGCAATTCCTCCTCTGCATGCAAGTCCAACTCCCTCTCAAGGGACAAATGCATGGCTTTTTCCTCATCAAATTTTATATCCCATCACACAACAATCATTCTGTTGTTTGGAAAATACACATGATAATTATGGAGTGTTTCAGTGTAACCCACAAAAATCCCAACCTCAACTGTTGTTTCCAGCTTCTTCGCGGCATCCTTGGTCACATGCACATAAACAGATGAGTTAAAAATCTTAAAGTGTGAAGCATCATGTTTCTTACTAGTGAAATCCTCTTTAGGTGTACCCATGCCAAGTACTCTATGAGGACAATGGTTTTTCACATGTACCTCTATATTGCATGCTTCCATCCACAGGTGCATCGGTAGGCCTTGATCATGCAACATCGCTTGTGCTGCACCCACAATAGTTCTATTCTTCCTCTCCGCGATCCCATTCTGCAGTAGGTTATGAGGCGCTGTGATTTCTCTTTGAATTCCTTCTTTGCTGCAGAAGTTCTTGAATTCGTTAGAGATGTATTCTCCATCATTATTGCTCCTAAGAGACTTCACTTGCTTCCCTGATTCTTTCTCCACTAGTGCCTTAAAATCATAGAACTTAGAGAATTTTTTATATTTCTTCTACACGAAGAAGATCCAGCACTTACGAGAAAATTCATCGGCAAATATTACATAGTGCTTATGTTTTTATGTTGAAGCAACCGAGAAAGGACCACACATGTATGTGTGAACTCTCTCAAGGATCCCCGAAGTTCGGTTTTCCTTCTCATAAAAGGTTCCCTTTACATATTTTCCCATAGTACATCCCTTGCATGTGTCTGACTATGCAAGTATACCCTTGGGAAGACTAGTAGAAATATGTTGCATGACTTTCAAGGCTCAATGGTGAATATGGCCCAATCAACTATGCCATAATTCGCCCTCATCCCGGCTCACCATTTGATCTGCCTTGCCCATCATTATTGTGCAACCATCTACCTCTAACTTGTAGAGATTCTTAACTCAAATCCTTATCCTCTTGGCTTGTCCCGTTGTTTTATGTCGCAGTAAAGCTTTTCCATCACTAAAAACAACATCATAGCCTCTATCCTCCAACATTGCGAATGAGACCAAATTTTTCTTCAGACCTGGTACATGCATCACATATTTTAATCGAAATGGTTTACCTGAATCCCTCTGAAAGGTAATGGTACCAATCCCAGTAGCACTGTATCGTCTGTCGTTTCCCATTTCAATATGCATCTAGAGATCTTTCGTATCTCCTGTCATGTGAAAGGAAGCACCACTATCCAAATATCACACAGATCCCAATGCACTGGAAACCATGCATGCGATCAATGAGAATTCAAGCTCAAATTGTTGAAGTTTGCAACAAGAAACAGTGAAATTGTCATATGGAAACAACATCCTTGATCCTAGTGAAAATTAAGCACCTACACTAGATGGGGCCCACACAGGCTATTTTTAGGTGGATGTCTATTTATAGATGCATGAAAAAATTATATTTATAGATGCATGTCTATATATAGATGTATGTGCAAGTTCTATTTATATATTGCATGTCTATTTATAGATGCATGTCGACTATTATTATCCCTTAATATTAGTTGGACAACAAACAATAATCTATTCTCAATGAGCACTTGATAATAGTTAACTGAAGTGGAAAATCAATTAGCTAAGTGAATTTCAAGTTAAGAGTTTGGTTGGTGGGACATGCAAGTGGACTTGAGTTGTAACAGAGTGATTCTAGTTGTAACAGAGTTAGAAGTGTAGTTATGAAAGTTGTAAAGTAGTTTAACTCAGTTAAGTGAGTTAAAATCAGTTGTGCTAGTTGTAACTGAACATACACTAGTGAGAGATCAAGTGAATTAATGATTAATTAATTCACAATCAATGGTCTCACATGAAACTGAAGATTTACTACTATTAACTACATGCATGTCAGATCTAGTGGAGACCCAATTGAGATGTAGGTGAAAGGGACAGATTGACTATCAGTAGTGACATTATCGGTTTCACACATGAAACCACACACACATTGGATGTTCCTATGAGGATTGTGCAGTCAAGGTAGGCAAGGATCATTCATTTAGGGGTTCTTTACCATCAGGGATTGCGCAATGGAGGCAGGTTGTCTGGAGGCTATAAATTGGCTAAGGAACTTTCCAATTTTTGTATGACAGTGTGAGACGATTGTATATTGTACTGAGAGCTCTTGGATTGGAGATTTTTATGTAATTGTTTCATGATCCATGATATAATACATAATAGAATATAGTGGGGTTTTTAGCTTTATGCTTTCCCGTTGTTGACGGGAAAAATTTTCCGGCCAACAATATGGGGATCTCCTCGGTAGAAAGTCCCAATTAGACCTTGAACCGTTTGGAGTAGGGATCCCGTCCGGGGTGTGGGTCCAGCTACCGCTTAATTCACCTTCCCTTTGGTCTCAAAAGAACTCGATCGAACCTGCCGACACACTTATTCACATGATACAAGATACATGGTTGATGCATTAAACACATATATAACACTATGCGTAGCGAAACAAATAATAAAGCATACACACCGAAGGAGGTGTTGTTAACAACACATCTTTGGGGTTATGCTTGTAGGCTATTCTGACCACAAAAGAAACAGTTCTTTATGGCGAGATGCCCCTTCACTTCGTGGAAGATAAAATGAAATGCTAATAAACAAAGTCATGAACATCCATTAAGCAAGCAATTAAATTGAACATCATTAACACAAGTACAGGAAACCATAATGCATAAATGATGCCATTAAGAGTGTAGTTTCATTAATCAAAAGATGTTTGAAACTGTATAGAAATACTCATAGTGTTCGCACAGCAAAACACATCAGATCCAAAAGGAGTTTCAACAGGTATCTGTATTCATATGCAAAAAGAGTGTTATCTTTCAATACAATGTTGTATATCTCTAGAGTCCCAAAAAAAAAGATCATTCACAAGTTCCCGAAGGAAGTATTTATAGAGCAAAGCTTGCCCTCTGGGGTCCCTAAATTTTCAGCTTCCTGACGGTTGGGCTTCCTTGCGACCCAGTCTTGGGCCATCCGCAACCTGCGACCTCGGAAGATATGCGACTTGCGACCTTTTCAAATATGCGACTTGCGACCTTGGTAAATGTGCGACCTATGACCTCAGCAAATTTTGTGACCTGCGACCTCAGCAGATGTGCGACCCGCGACCTCGGAAAATATGCGACCTGCGACCTTGGTAAATTTGTGACCTGCGACCTTGAGCGAATCTGCGACTGGAAACTTGCCCAGATATGCGACCTGCGACCTGGGTAGATCAGTGACTTGTGACCTTGTCCATACCCTTGATGTATTTCTTTTCGGAGATATCTGAGCCTCGCTCTCCGAAGGACATCCTTAGCTTTTGCTATGTGAAACAATAGCTCCTATCTGCTGGTGATGCCCTGGGCATGCTAAAGGAATTTGTCTGAGTTGATAAGTGGGAAAGCGGTGTTTCTGTTTTGAGTGAGAAACTGAGTATCCACATAACACAAGGTTCTGAGATTGATTTGAAACCCAACTTCGCATCCTCCGGAGAGAGCTAGCAGTTCTCTTAATTTGGGCGGACATTACTGCTTCCTCATATTACCTGCAAGACAACAAAGTAAATCAACACCTTCTCATATAACCTGCAGATAAGCAAATTTAAATATGCCATATATATATATACACACACGTTAGGGAATCAAAATATGAAATGCAATAATTTTATCAAAGCCAAAATTAGTTGGACCCTTGTGTGGTAAAATGTAGTGCGATTATGTCATCAGGGAGAATGGCTCATGTGGGTTTTCTTTGCGCTTATACAATTACTTGCTTTATCCCCAACATTTTCTCAGACTCTATTAAATTGGAGCTATGCTTGGTGCGAGGCAGCACTTAGCTCTCCCCGTGGTCAGCTGTGTCTAGTTCACTTAGGTGTTAAAACATACCAGTAAATGAGGGGTTGCAAACCATATAAATTTAGCGATAGTCTTGAATGACATGCCCATCTTCAAACACCTTGTATCTCTTTGATCGTGCAACAAAACAAAAGGGATCTTCTTCCAAGACCGATTCCCTGGTAAATTCTTTATTGCCATGTACGCAGAGTAGCACCATTTTTAACTATGGTCTTAAAACATTGTATTGCCACTGTAAACAAATTTTGCCAACACATATTAAAATACCACCATTATAAAATGCCGTCCACCATATTAATGTATATGCCATTTGAAAATCCATAGGCTCCACGTGAATTTTTGATAGAGGTTTTGTGTGAATGCACAACACCATTTCAAACCGGTTTGGAGGATGATGGATATCGTTTTCTTTTGCACAACCTGGCGAATTTCTGCGACCTGGTGACCTGGTCAGGTGGTCGCACCTCGGATGGCTTTGCCTTTTCTGCGACCTGGCGACTTGGGTCGGAATGCGACTTCTCAGTGGTCACACGGTCGCAACCTTATGTGGGTCGCACCCCTTGTTCATTAGCGTAGTTCGCGACCTGGCAACTTAGAAAAGACTGCGACCTCCCTGTGGTCGCACAATCGCACATCCCTGCAGGTCGCGCTTGTCATCAATTCCAAGTGCTTTGCGACCTGGCGACTGGTCGCAAAAGGCCAAAGGCGGCACTTTCTCCATTTTGTTGAGCCGTGGCCCCTGTAATCTGGTTGAGTGACGAGTTAACGGATGAGAACGTGATTAATGGGAGCTGCGTAACTGCAGCCACCGTCCCTTATTACTTAAGCTGCCACCGGAGTTCTGATTTTCACTGTTCAAACTCCAGATTTCCCTATGTAGTGTGCTCGCTCTCCAAACGTCAATTCAGGTGGACCCAGGCTTTGGTATTGAGCGCCAACTTGTTCTGATAGCACACAATGAACATTTTTGTATTGCCCTGGGACGTTGCACAATGTCTCTCATTCTGGTCTGCGAACCAGAGGATGAACCTCTCGACCATATAGGGGCACATGACTTTTGATGCCTCTCGGTTGTTATGTCAACGTGAAACGCAGGGTGCTAATCACTGTTGCATTTGCGGTGTGCACATTTGCGACAGTTAATTTCATTATCGTGCCTGGACCGAGAAACAACACTGTGGTAGCTTTGCATCTCTTTGATGTGTCGTACGCTATGCGAGCCTCTAGATAATGACGAGGCTGAGCAGAAAAACCCACACTATGTACCCTTTCGAGACTATGTTATGATAAGCTGTAAGGAGACTGTGCTTTGCCTCAACACAACATAGAATGGGCAGGTTTCTCTTTCCCTTGCGAGCCTCCAATAGATCTGAGTTGTATACGATGGAGTCTCACCTTCTAAACAGTCACAGCCGCCATACACGCACCTTCATTATGTGCCAACGCTTTCATGGAGTATGTTTCCTCGGGCTGCCAACATAGTGTGAAATGGATGCAGGCTTACAATTATTTCCGAATCACGACTCTCTTTATATTCCATAGCAGGAGGTTGTGCGAATATTTCTTATTTGTTCTGGTATAACCCAGTTCCAGCTTTCCGTAGGTAAAATTTCGTGCGACTAACTCGTAGCTATGCCCATGCATTGAAATCGAATAATAAAACGTTGTGGATTTATGAGCTGTGGGACTGCGCCTGAGGTAGTATGCTGCAAAGGATATTTAATCATTTTAGTGACTTTAAAAATAAATAAATTCCTTACCCCGAAATGTGTGGGTTAACAGGCCAATTGTAGGTTTTAACCCTGAACAGAAATTATCTACACACGAATTTTATAACATAAAATAAACAATAGCGAGAGCATAAAACATGAAACAAATAAACACAGAGATTTTCCCCTGGATCCCAAATCGAGACGACCAGCTTGATTTTTCATTATGTTCCTTTTAGTGTTACAACACATATATATACATGTCGAAGCATACATAAACCCCAATCCATAAACCCTGCATTAGAACATAACCGTAGTTCCCTTGACCGGATCTACAAAAATACCAAGGGCCGAAAACCATCATACCCCAAAACCATGTGCAAAACCATGCAAAAAACCATGGACGTGGCCTTCCTATCATCCCCTAGGAAGACATCACCATCATATTTCTCATACTTGTAGAACCAGTCCCTATGGGGAGTGAAGTGAAAGGATGCACCTGAGTCAATCAACCATGACTCATGATCTACATGTGTATTTGAAGAAGAAGCCAAATACACATCCCCACCTTCATCAGAGGTGGTTTTTGCCTCTGCAGAAGGAGCATCATCAGATCCCTTTCCTTTCTCAGGAGCTTTAGATCTGCATTCCTTTTTGTAGTGTCCTTCCTTTCCGCATTTCCAGCACACCTTTACAAACTTTCCAGAAGATTTAGATCTCCCTCTAGATTTAGATCTCCCACTCGAAACCTTATTCTTGTTTCTGTTCTGGGACCTTCCTCGTACAGATAAGGCATCTCCATTCTGACCCTCCATATTTCTCCGTCTCATTTCCTCCGATAGCAAGGCTGAGACAATGTCATCAAAATTCAAGGTAGTTGTATTGCTACATATTGCAATAACCAGACTGTCCCACGAGTCTGGTAGAGAACACAACAAACTGATGCACTTATCTTCATCTGAGATTTTAATATCAACAGATGACAGCTGACTTACCACAGTATTGAAGGCATTCAGATGCTCTGTCACCGAGTCTCCATCCTTCATCCTCAGGTTATACAGCTTTTTCCGCAGGAACAACTTATTCACGAGAGACTTAGATTGGTACAAATTCCCAAGTTTTTCCCAAAAATTCTTCGCCGTAGCTTCCCTAGATACATTCAACAATACTGAATCTAAGACACACAACCGTATTGTGCTCTTAGCCTTCCGATCCAGTTTCTTCCAGTCTTCATCTGACATTCCCGTTGGTTTAGTACCTGGATCTACTGCGATCCACTGATATTTATCCACCAGCAGATCCTCCATCTTGAGCTTCCACAACTCAAAACTCTGACCATTAAATTTCTCGATCTCTATCTTTCCGTCGCTCGCCATCTTCTCTCACCGCAAGAATCGATCCCACAGATCTCCCACTGAACAGGGTCTACCTCAGGCCCGAACTAAAAACCCTCAGCAGCAAAGGCGTCCCCTTGAAGCTGAAACAGCTCCGATACCAAATGTAGGTTTTAACCCTGAACATAAATTATCTACACACGAATCTTATAACAGAAAATAAACAATAGCGAGAGCATAAAACATGAAACAGATAAACACAGAGATTTTCCCCTGGATCCCAAATCGGGACGACCAGCTTGATTTTTCATTATGTTCCTTTTAGTGTTACAACACATATATATACATGTTGAAGCATACATAAACCCCCCGATCCATAAACCCTGGATTAGAACATAACGTAGTTCCCTTGACCGGATCTACAAAAATACCAAGGGCCGAAAACCATGGTACCCCAAAACCATGTGCAAAACCATGCAAAACCATGGACGTGGACTACCACAGAAATTAAGGACCAAGAATTTTACATTTGGGCGCTACCCGGGACCCCGGCGGGGGGGCTGTCGCCCCCCTCTTATTCCCCACGCGTGTGGTATTGGAAAGAATATAACACATACCCAACATTCTCCCACTTGTTGTTTTCTTTCCACAGGGGGTCACAGGAGAGCTTAGTCATTGCGCCAATTCTTCAACACCCATTGTTTCTCTACACCAAGAGAACTTCTGAGTGCTCACAGACTTCGTCAATGCATCTGCAACATTCTTCAAAGTGTCCACCTTTACCAGCAACACCCTTTTAGCCTCAACCATATCTCTAACAAAGTGATATTGAACATCAATGTGCTTTGTCTTTGAATGATAAGCAGGGTTCTTAGCCAAGAAAATTGCACTTTGGCTATCACGGTCTATCCTTATAGCTTGTTGTACCAACCCCATACTTGAACACAATCTCTGCAACCAAACTGCTTCCTTGCTTGCATGAGTGGCTGCTATGTATTCTGCCTCTGTAGTTGAAAGAGCCACTACAGACTGTCTTTTACTCATCCAACTGATTGCGCCTCCAAATAGGCTAAACACATACCCACTTGTAGATCTTCTTTGGTCCAGATCTCCAGCCCAATCTGCATCAACAAAACCACGAATGTCCAACATTCTTTCCAATCCTGGTCTTCCCTGGTAGCACAAGCCATAATCACTAGTGCCACGTAAATATATGAAAACCCACTTCACTACTATCCAATGCTCCTTCCCTGGGTTTGACATAAACCTGCTCAATACTCCCACTGCATGTGTAATGTATGGTCTAGTACAGACCATTGCATAAATCAAGCTACCCACTGCACTTGCATATGGAACACGGGACATATACTCCTCTTCTTCTTGTGTCTTGGGACACTGTTCAGCAGACAGCTTTACACCTACAGGAATAGGAACATTCACCGGTTTACTGTCCTGCATATTGAACCTCTGCAATATAGTCTCGACATACTTCCTCTGGTTTAACCAGAGCTTCCTCTTTGCCCGATCTCTCTTAATTTCCATGCCCAAAATATAGTTTGCAGCACCCAGATCCTTCATGTCGAATTTGGAGAACAGTTGGGTCTTCAAATCTTGGATAATTTCTTTGTCATTTCCAATCAACAACATATCATCCACATACAATACCAAATAAATAACACGGTCACCAATTAATTTAAAATAAACACGGTGATCCTCCTTGCTTCTGGTGAAGCCAAGTCCCCGTATATAGGTATCAAATTTCTGATACCACATCCTTGGTGACTGTTTTAACCCATACAGAGACTTCTTCAACCTGCATACTAGTTCTTTCTTACCCTTCACCATAAAGCCTTCGGGTTGCTTCATGTAGATCTCCTCTTCTAGATCCCCGTGAAGAAATGTTGTCTTCACATCCATCTGTTCTATCTCAAAATCAAATGCAGCAGCAACAGATAAAAGTAATCTAATAGAAGTAAATTTGGCAACAGGAGAAAAAATATCACCAAAATCAATTCCCGGCACCTGGGAATAACCTTTCGCTACCAATCGAGCTTTGTATTTCTCCACCTTGCCTTCTACATTCATCTTCTTCTTAAACACCCATTTGCTCCCAATGGGCTTCCTTCTAGCCGGCAACTCCACCAGATCCCATGCATCGTTTTTGTGCAAGGATGCCATTTCATCAACCATGGCCTCCTTCCAGAGTTTTCCATCCTCTGAATCTACTGCCTCCCTGACAGTTCTGGGTTCATCATCAGTTATAGTTAAGGCAAACCCTGAACATAAAGCATATGGACTATACCTTTCTGGTTGCCTTCTTTCCCGAACTGATCTTCTCAAAGCTGGAGTTTGTGGCTCTTCATCTTCTGAGTCTTCTTCTGTTGTAGAGTCTGATTCATCCTCCTTTAGCTCAAACTCTATCTTCTCAGGTTCCTTTGGTAGGACTTCATGTTTAACAACATCTTTCACTTCTCTAAACACCACATCTCGGCTGTACACAACCTTCCTTGTTTCTGGGTTTCAAAGCTTGTAACCCTTTAAACCATCCTTATACCCAATAAAGATGCACCTTTCGGATTTATTATCCAACTTGGTCCTTTTCTCCTTTGGAACATGTACATATGCATCACATCCAAATACCCTTAGATGTGAAAGAGAGGGTTTCTTACCAGTCCATACCTCATGTAGGGTCTTATCCTCCAACGCTGATGAAGGTGATCTGTTAACTAAGTAACATGCAGTCTCCACTGCCTCTGCCCAGAATTCTTGTCCTAACCCGGTACCACTGAGCATGCTTCTTGCCTTTTCCATCGGTGTTCTATTCATTCTTTCTGCAACTCCATTTTGCTGAGGTGTATATGGAGTAGTCTTCTGTCGTGGTATACCACACTTCTTACAGAACTCTTCAAATTCATTCTTGCAGAACTCCCCACCATTATCTGCATCCTCAATGCCTTTATCTTCTTCTCTTATCACCGGTTTTCCACGAGCCTTAAATGTAAATTTGTCGAAGACTTCCAGATTTCTTCTTCAAGAAATATATCCATGTATTCCTTGAGAAGTCATCTATGAATGAAACATAGTACACGGACTTTCCCGGTGATGGACCCGGCCACCGGGCCCAAACACATCCTTGTGCACAAGTTCTAATATCTTGTTTGCCCTCTTAGCACCCGAAGGAAAACTCACTCGATTACGCTTCCCATATCACCGTGTCTGCAATCAAAATCCGAGAAAAATTAGACATACCTTCTACCATACCATCTCTATACGATGTCAAAGAGAGCCCTTCTCTCAATATGTCCAAGCCTTTGATGCCATAGCATGGTATTTTCTCCGAAGACAACTAGGCTTTCGAGTCCCACTTTCGGGAACCATGAGCTTGTTACACCCTCGGTTAACGGTGCTACCATATGTGTACGAGTTCCAGTCCGAACTCCCCGCATTAATACCGGTGCTCCCCGAACCATCTTGCAGGCATCTTTCTCGAACACTGTTTTTACACCTGCATCATCCATCTTGCTTACAGAAATCAGATTTCTGGCCAATGCAGGAATATGCAGAACACCGGGAAGTGTTCTAATCCTTCCACCTTGCAGCTTCAGCTTGACCTTTCCACGTCCGATGATTCTGGCCCTCCTATCATCCCCTAGGAAGACATCACCACCATCATATTTCTCATACTCGCAGAACCACTCCCTATGGGGAGTGAAGTGAGAGGATGCACCTGAGTCAATCAACCATGACTCATGATCTACATGTGTATTTGAAGAAGAAGCCAAATACACATCCCCACCTTCATCCGAGGTGGTTTTTGCCTCTGCAGAAGGAGCATCATCGGATCCCTTTCCTTTCTCAAGAGCTTTAGATCTGCAGTCCTTTTTGTAGTGCCCTTCCTTTCCGCATTTCCAGCACACCTTTACAAACTTTCCAGGAGATTTAGATCTCCCTCTAGATTTAGATCTCCCACTCGAAACCTTATTCTTGTTTCTGTTTTGGGACCTTCCTCATACAAATAAGGCATCTCCATTTTGACCCTCCATATTTCTCCGTCTCATTTCCTCCGACAGCAAGGCTGAGACAATGTCATCAAAATTCAAGGTAGTTGTATTTCTACCTATTGCAATAACCAGACTATCCCACGAGTCTGGTAGAGAACACAACAAACTGATGCACTTATCTTCATCTGAGATTTTAATATCAACGGATGATAATTGAATAATTTGAATTACGGTATTCAAGGCGTTCGGATGCTACGTCATGGTCTCCATCCCGCTTCATCCTCGGAGTTATACGGCTTTTTCCGCGAGAACAACTTGTTGCGAGAGACTTAGATTGGTACAAAGTCCCAAGTTTTTCCCACAAATTCTTCGCTGTAGCTTCCCCAGATACATTCAACAATACTGAATCTGAGACACACAACCGTATTGTGCTCTTAGCCTTTCGATCCAGTTTCTTCCAGTCTTCATCTGACATTCTCGTTGGTTTAGTACCTGGATCTACCGTGATCCACTGATCTTTATCCACCAGCAGATCCTCCATCTTGAGCTTCCACAACTCAAAACTCTGACCATT
The DNA here is from genome assembly GCA_034641835.2 of Pinus albicaulis. NCBI lineage: Eukaryota > Viridiplantae > Streptophyta > Pinopsida > Pinales > Pinaceae > Pinus > Pinus albicaulis. Next base: position 58,262,454 of record CM076572.1, read on the forward strand.
AAATTTCTCGATCTCTATCTTTCTGCCGCTCGCCATCTTCTTTCACCGCAAGAATCGATCCCGCAGATCTCCCACTGAACAGGGTCTACCTCAGACCCGAACTAAAAAACCCTCAGCAGTAAAGGCATCCCCTTGAAGCCGAAATAGCTCTGATACCAAATGTAGGTTTTAACCCTGAACATAAATTATCTACACACGAATCTTATAACAGAAAATAAACAATAGCGAGAGCATAAAACATGAAACAGATAAACGCGGAGATTTTCCCTTGGATCCCAAATCGGGACGACCAGCTTGATTTTTCATTATGTTCCTTTTAGTTTTACAACACATATATATACATGCCGAAGCATACATAAACCCCAATCCATAAACCCTGGATTAGAACATAACTGTAGTTCCCTTGACCAGATCTACAAAAATACCAAGGGCTGAAAACCATCGTACCCCAAAACCATGTGCAAAACCATTCACAAAACCATGGACGTGGACTACCCACCGGAAATTAAGGACCAAAAATTTTCGCCGGGGCGCTGCCCCAGACCCCGACAAGGGGGGCTACTATCGCCCCCCCTCTTACCCCCCCGCGCATGCTTAGTTGTGGAAAGAATATAGCACATACCCAACATTACCACGTCGACATGTGTTTTGTTGATTCTATTTTGGTGAACCTATTATCGGTATTCCACTTCCGCAGTGAGCTTCTCATTCATGCATGAACCTGCAATTGAAAATGCACTGCATGCAGTTTCAAATACAATTGTGTGGGATGTACACTCCGGTTTTACCTCCGAGAAGCTCGAATGAGTCTTTATATCAGGCCCCTTCCCCTCCTAATTAAAAGCTTCCATAACGCATATGCATATGCTACGAATTCCTTCAGATTTCATGCCACATTGGCCTGTGAGTGGTTGATAGGGCACTCTTCACGGAGGCAAAGCCATTCCTTGGTAACCCATGACTTCTCAAGATGCTTTGGAATGCATGGCTTCGGTAGGTATGTGACCGCTCTTTAAAATGCGATCCTCCACTGAACAATATATTGCCTTTTGAAATATGTACGTTTAAATATCGAACCAGATTGTGATTTTCGCCTTCTTGGTCGCTTATACATCTCTTTTGGAATGCGCCAGAGCTTTTACCATGTTTCCTATGCGAATTGCGCAGCTTTGGAAGATATTTTATTTGGTGTTTCTTATTAGCCTCACTATACCGAATTTGATACACGTGTTTAGGCTATAAGCCCTTCGGTGCACAAATCAATCACCCATTATTTACTGGAAAACATCACTCTATCCGTCTTTGAGCGATGTACTGATGATTGTTAATGTAATTTTCTTTTGTAAAGACTCTACTTTTTCCACAAAATGACCCCCCCAAAGGAGGAGAAATGTGGATGATATGGTTATAGGATACCAAACTACTGATAAGGAATCTTTCCACACATTGATCGCAGCCAGTATTAATAAGAACGTTGTATTCAACATCACCATGATCACCACTATCACATATGCAGCAAGAAGAGCTACCACATTGCAATCACCACCTGCTTCAATAAATATATATATGTTTGAATCAGGTAACCCTCCTCTAGGAATGAAGATGCCTATCCGGAAGGGCGTGAATTAACCGCGATTGACCACTCCCCTAACTATTGTGCTCTCGTTAGTTTGGGTTGCAATTTCTTTCTCCCAACGCGATGGCGATATTTTTTGGTATATCATCTGTGGGATCACCTACATGTAACATTATAATATTAATCAGATTATGAGCTTGGCGAAGTGCCCAAACTGAGTGCCTAGACAATCCACGGTGCAAGAGATTTCACTGTAAATACACAAAATTCCCATTCGAACGTATGCATGGCGATCTCTTCAGCACATGGCGCGATTGCAGCAACAACATCTGATCATGATGGTGAGTTAGCTCATGAGGGTCTATGGATAGGTCACTGGGATTTCACTGACTACACATCAGGTGAAAAAACTTAATGGCTAAGTGAGCAGAGGGGGGAACTCGAAATTTTAAATATGCCCAAAATTTTGGGTGTTGTTGTAGCGGCTACAAAAAATGGCGAACCACTGGTAGAATCTAGCATCTCTGTCAATATCACAACAATATTTTGAGTCCAGATAGTGATGCGAGGGAATATTGAACAAGTGTTGTGGGTACCCTTTGTATTACTTTGGCCTTTACATGTATGCCCCGTCCTTGTGTCTCAGCTAGGTCTCGCTAATCAGAACACATCAAAGTGGAAGCTCACGGACGCCAATGAGTTGTTGATGATGTGAAGAGAAAGGCAGTGGGTTTATTATTTTCAGGATTTTTAAAGTAAGTTTCCGGTGTTGCTCTGCTACCAGCAGGCCTGGACAATACCCCGGCAGAGTCATTTCAAGAAATCACAAGCGTTGCTCCGCTGCCAGCGAGCCTAGTCAGTACCCCAGCGGAGTCGTTGCATCACCTCTCTGCGCAGGAAGCCTTTCTCGATCCTTTACCCTTATTTGTTTCATGTGCTTGTAGCACTTATTTTCATGTGCTCGTGGCACTTATTTTCATGGGCGGATGAGGGATCCTGACTTATTTTACGAGCAAGAGAGGTTGTTTCTTGTTTTATAGAAACTGAAAGATATCCTGATTTGGGTTTGCCCTAGTGCCAAACCTTCACATCCCATCTACCACAATAGGAAAAGCGTGCAAAACAGATCATTAAGATGTCCAAGACTATGTTGGGCACAAGGCTTAGGCTACGGGTATGGGCCATTCAAACTCATTAGGTCTCCCATAAGAAACCGGCTCATATCTCCCCGGCTAAATAAGTTTAGACTCATAGGCATATTGTTGAGAAAAAAACTTTGATGACCTGTCCTGAGAGAAAGGTGCCTCTTGAGATAGCCACCGCAACCTCACGAAAAATAATGGGGTTACTGTTTCAACAATCAGGGAAAAACAAGACTGGAAGGTGGTAGGGTTGCAATGAGGGCTCATGAAGTGGCAGGCGATATGACAAAAATGATGTGAGGAAGAGAGTGTACGACGCAATGTAATAGGCGAGGCTCAAGATGCAATGCAATGCCATGTGCGAGAACGATCAATCAGTTGTAGGCACAATATAAGCAGTGATTATTTATGCAGCAACAAGCAACTGAAAAGGAAATGAATGGAAAATACTTGTAACATGATGAAGCCTAAGATATTAATCGTAAACAAAATAGCAAACACACTTTTAAATTATAAAGTAAAAAATTGGGCAAGTAAACCTAATCAAAACTTTGAACTAACAAATTTTATTAATAGGTCCTAGCTAGCCTACACCTAAAACCCTAGCTTAACCAATGATGCGGTCGGGTTATGTGAAATTAGCTTTCCAGTGCAGCCACCGCATTAGTTCCTGACCTGCAAGGATGACAATGTTCGCGATTAGAGCCAGCATACCAAACCGTGCACCAACAACAAAACTTATCTGAAGAGCATGTGCAACGGCAAGAAGATCATGAATACTTACCAGAGAACGTGCCAGAATGGATTGTGCAAGATGAATTTCATTCTTATCCTGATACACAGCAATATATTCTCGAAACTTAAAACTATTTATAAATGATACACATCCATTCATGCACAATCCTAGGTCTGATGGGCGTTGGGTAAGCCATTGCCTATTTGCAGGCACATCCACTGGATAGGGTTGGTCGAGCCAACCAGAAACCTCATTGTGGTGGTGAAGATGATTGATTTTAATGGGTGGAAACAATAAGCATGTGCCAGGTGACTTATAGATACTTGCGAAACCGAGAGTAGGAACCCTAAGCTGAGAAACCCTAGTTGGAGTTGTTTGAGGGGTCTTGTCATGTTTGGAAGCACCTGGGGTAACAGTCGGCAGAAGTTGAAGCGCTTCGATTTTCTAATGGGTACTCTAATCTTCCCAAAGCGGGTTATCGAATTCAGGTGTATTCATATGGTCAGCAAAGAGACGTGAGTGACAGTCCTTAGTGATATTAGTGAATATGTTTTCAGAGAAGCAGTGATCGCTGGAACCATCGATTTGATCAAGTTGGGTACCTAGCATGTTAGGCTCCCTGGGAGTTACCAACTGGGATGGATCAATAAAGAGGACATCTTAAAGTTGCTTAGACAGGAAATCGTTCCTATGGTTGTCTAAAGATTCTGAGTGAGACAGATCAGATTTAAAAGATTCATCGATTTTGGACTGTGATTGCGAAACACCATCTGCGTGCTTATGATTGTTGCCAATACCAGTATCAGGAAATTTTGAATGTCTAGAAGAAATTACTGGTGTAGCAAGATCGTGAAATAAATCGGGGAATAATGAAAAAACAGATTGAGTCGCAGGGGCGTTAACCATACAAGGCTTTTCAACACGTGAATCTGTGTCATTCAGAGAAAACAATGATCTGGCAGGCCCTGTAAGGGAATCGACTGCATCCGGGATAGGATTCGATTCATAATCAGTATGCGAATCAAATTTAGGACTGTGTCCAAGGAGACATCGAATGGGCTCGAGGTAGGTTTCATGAACCGGGAGAGATAATGAGCCACTATGGTTTTCAAACTCTGATTCGACATGGTGCGTGAAAGATTCAAAGGTAGTACAATAGGCTTTATCCTCATGCACCCATCTATCATTGCTAAGAACTTTCGTGGTCACAACTCCACTACCCGACAACTCAGGAGGAGGAGCGAGAATGTCACAAATGACAATACTCTCCTCGCAGGCCTGAATGTGGTCTGGGCTGGGGGAGATGGACAAGGAAGCATTAGGGACAAATTCTGAATAGCCGTTGACTTGCGGGTTGTCATAGGGAACACTAGGCTCAGGCTAGGTTGCTAACTAAAATCGTTCAAGGGAAACGAGAATCACATAGCTGAACTGTTCACTTAACAACTCCCAATCGACATCCTTTTTAGGGAACTCAAAACAATAATGAAAAAATCTAATAGAAAATTCATCTAGAGGTTCCTAAAGTTCCATTCTGATGTCATTTAGCTTTATCAATACACTTTGAAAATCGTACCTGTGAAAAGCTTGTTGTAATTCACTGGCGAGTTGTTCAAACGAATGGATGGAAGCTTCTGGAAATGTGCGGCACCATTGCTTAGCGTGACCTTCGAGGGTGAGGAAGAACAGAAAACAAATCAAACCTTCATTATCAATTTCGTAGCACTCACCAAAGTCACAGAAATCTGAAAGGTGTCGGGTTATGAAACTTCCTTTTTCACCATCGAATTTTAGCTGGGACAAGTGATACATAAGCTCATCGAGGATGAAGTATCGAGGCTCATAAAAATCCGACAAACATCTCGGGAGAATGATTTGGGAACGAGCCATTACAGATATGAGATTAACTGCAGGCTCTAAGGGCTCAGCTTGTCATCTGGCCCTCCTTCTAGCGCCAATTCTGTTGACGGGAAAAATTGTCCAGCCAACAGTATGGGGATCTCCCCGGTAGAAAGTCCCAATTAGACCTTGAACCGTTTGGAGTAGGGATCCCGTCCGGAGTGTGGGTCCGGCTACCGCTTAAGTCACCTTCCCTTCGGTCTCAAAATAACTCAATCGAACCTGTGGACACACACTTATTCACATTTTATAAGATACATGGTTGATGCATTAAACACGTATATAACACTATGCGTAGCGAAACAAATAATAAAGCATACACACCAAAGGAGGTGTTGTTAACAACACATCTTTGGGGTTATGCTTGTAGGCTATTCTGACCACAAAAGAAACAGTTCTTTATGGCGAGATGCCCCTTCACTTCCTGGAAGATAAAATGAAATGCTAATAAACAAAGTCATTAACATCCATTAAGAAAGCAATTAAACTGAACATCATTAACACAAGTACAAGAAACCATAATGCATAAATGATGCCATTAAGAGTGCAGTTTCATTAATCAAAAGATGTTTGAAACTGTATAGAAATACTCATAGTGTTCGCACAGCAAAACACATCAGATCCAAAAGGAGTTTCAACAGGTATCTGTATTCATATGCAAAAAGAGTGTTATATTTCAATACAGTGTTGTATATCTCTTGAGTCCCAAAAAAAAATATCATTCACAAGTTCCCGAAGGAAGTAGTTATAGAGCAAAGCTTGCCCTCTGGGGTCCCTGAATTTTCAGCTTCTCGACGGTTGGGCTTCCTTGCAACCCAGTCTTGGGCCATCCGCAACCTGCGACCTCACAAAATTTTGCAACTTGCAACCTCAGCAGATGTGCAACCCGCGACCTCGGCAAATATGCGACCTGCGACCTTGGTAAATTTGCGACCTGCGACCTTGAGCGAATCTGCGACTGGCGACTTGCCCAGATATGCGACCTGCAACCCTGGCAAATCAGTGACTTGTGACCTTGGCCATACCCTTGATGCATTTCTTTTCGGAGATATCTAAGCCTCGCTCTCCGAAGGACATACTTAGCTTTTGCTATGTGAAACAATAGCTCCTATCTGCTGGTGATGCCCTGGGCATGCTAAAGGAATTTGTGTGAGTTGATAAGTGGGAAAGCGATGTTTCTGTTTTGAGTAAGAAACTGAGTATCCACATAACACAAGGTTCTGAGATTGATTTTAAACCCAGCTTCGCATCCTCCGGAGAGAGCTAGCAGTTCTCTTAATTTGGGTGGACATTACTTCTTCCTCGTATTACCTGCAAGACAACAGATTAAATCAGCACCTTCTCATATAACCTGCAGATAAGAAAATTTAAATCAGCCATATATATATATAGATATATACACACGTTAGGGAATCAACATATGAAATGCGATAATTTTGTCAAAGCCAAAATTAGTTGGACCCCTGTGTGGTCAAATGTAGTGCCATTATGTCATTAGGGAGAATGGCTCATGTGGGTTTTCTTTGTGCTTATGCAATTACTTGCTTTATCCCCAACATTTTCTCAGACTCTATTAAACTGGAGCTACGCTTGGTGCGAGGCAGCACTTAGCTCTCCCCATGGTCGGTTGCGTCTAGTTCACTTAGGTGTTAAAACCTACCAGCAAATGAGGGGTTGCAAACCATATAAATTTAGCGATAGTCTTGAATGACATGCCCATCTTCAAACACCTTGTATCTCTTTGATGGTGCAACAGAACAAAAGGGATCTTCTTCCAAGACCGATTCCCTGGTAAATTCTTTATTACCATGTACGCAGAGTAGCACCATTTTTAACTACGGTCTTAAAACATTGTATTGCCACCGTAAGAAAATTTTGCCAATGCATATTGAAATACCACCATTATAAAATGTCGTACACCATATTAATGTATATGCCATTTGAGAATCCATAGGCTCCACGTGAATTTTTGATAGAGGTTTTGTGTGAATGCGCAACACCATTTCAAACCGGTTTGGAGGATGATGGATATCATTTTCTTTTGCGCAACCTAGCCAATTTTCGCGACCTGGCGACCTGGTCGCATAGTCGCATGGTCGGGTGGTCGCACCTCAGATGGCTTTGCCTTTTCTGTGACCTGGCAACTTGGGTCGAAATGCAACTTCTCGGTGGTCGCACGGTCGCAACCTTGTGTGGGTCGCACCCCTTGTTCATTAGCGTAGTTCACGACCTGGCGACTTAGACAAGACTGCGACCTCCCTGTGGTCACACAGTTGCACATCCCTGCAGGTCGCACTTGTCATCAATTCCAAGTGCTTTGCGACCTGGCGACTGGTTGCAAAAGGCCAAAGGCGGCACTTTCTCCATTTTGTTGAGCCGTGGCCCCTGTAATCTGGTTGAGTGACGAGTTAATGGAGGAGAACGTGATTAATGGGAGCTACGTAACTGCAACCACCGTCCCTTATTACTTAAACTGCTGCCGGAGTTCTGATTTTCACTGTTCAAACTCCAGGTTTCCCTATGCAGTGCGCTCGCTCTCCAAACGTCGATTCAGGTGGACCCAGGCTTTTGTATTGAGCGCCGACTTGTTCTCATAGCACACAATGAACATTTTTTTATTGCACTGGGATGTTGCACAATGTATCTCATTCTCGTCTGCAAAGAAAAGGATGAACCTCTCGACCATATAGGGGTGCGTGGCTTTTGATGCCTCTCGGTTGTTATGTCAACGTGAAACGCAGGTGCTAATCACTGTTGCATTCACGGTGTGCACATTTGCGATGGTTAATTTCATTATCGTGCTTGGACCGAGAAACAACACAGTGGTAGCTTTTCATTTCTTTGATGTGCCATACGTTATGCGAGCCTCTAGATAATGGCGAGGCCGAGCAGAAAAACCCACACTATGTACCCTTCCGATACTATGTTATGATAAGCTGTAAGGAGACTGTGCTTCACCTCAACACAACATAGAATGGGCAGGTTTCTCTTTCCCTTACAAGCCTCCAATAGATCTGAGTTGTATACGACAGAGTCTCACCTTCTAAACAGTCACAGCCGCCATACACGCACCTTCATTACGTGCCAACGCTTTCATGGAGTACGTTTCCTCGGGCTGCCAACATAGTGTGAAATGGATGCAGGCTTACGCCTATTTCCGAATCGCGACTCTCTTTATATTCCATAGCAGGAGGTTGTGCGAATATTTCTTATTTGTTCTGGTATAACCCAGTTCTGTCTTTCCGTAGGTAAAATTTCGTGCGACTAACTCGTAGCTCCGACCATGCATTGAAATCGAATAATAAAATGTCGTGGATTTATGAGTTGTGGGACTGTGCCTGAGGCAGTATGCTGCAGAAGATATTTAATCATTTCAGTGAACTTAAAAACAAATAAATTCCTTACCCCGAAATGTGTGGGTTAGCAGGCCAATACCACGTCGACATGTGTTTTGTTGATGCTCTTTTGGTTAACCTATTATCGGTATTCCGCTTCCGCAGTGAGCTTCTCATTCCTGCATGAGCCTGCAATTGAAAACGCACTGCATGCAGTTTCAAATACATTTGTGTGGGATGTACGCTTCGGTTTTACCTCTGAGAAGCTCGAATGCATCTTTATATCGGGCCCCTTTCCCTCCTAATTAAAAGCTTCCATAATGCATATGTATATGTTGCGAATCGCTTCAGATTTCATGCTGTGTGGGCCTTTGAGTGGTTGATAGGGCGCTCTTCATGGAGGCAAATCCATTCCTTGTTAACCCATGACTTCTCAAGACGCTTTGGAATGCATGGCTTCGGTAGGTATGTGACCACTCTTTAAAATGCGATACTCCACTAAACAATATATTGCCTTCTGAAACGTGTACGTTTAAATATCGAACCAGATTGTGATTTTCGCCTTCTTGGTCACTTATACATCTCTTTTGGAATGCGCCAGAGCTTTTACCATGCTTCCTATGCGAATTGTGCAGCTTTGGAAGATATTTTATTTGGTGTTTCTTCTTAGCCTCACTATACCAAATTTGATACACGTGTTCAGGATATAAGCCCTTCGATGCACAAATCAGTCACCCCTCATTTACTGGAAAACATCACTCTATCCGTCTTTGAGCGATGTAGTGATGATTGTTAATGTAATTTTGTTTTGTAAAGACTCTACATTTTCCACAAAATGACCCCCCCAAAGGAGGAGCAATGTGGATGATATGGTTATAGGATACCAAACTACCGATAAGGAATCTTTCCACACATTGATCCCAGCCAGTATTAATAAGAACGTTGTATTCAACATCACCATGATTACCACTATCACATATGAAGTAAGAAGAGCTACCACATTGCAATCACCACCTGCTTCAATAAATATATATCTGTTTGAATCAGGTAACCCTCCTCTAGGAATGAAGATGCCTATCCGGAAGGGCGTGACTTAACTGCGATTGACCATTCTCCTAACTATTGTGCTCTCGTTAGTTTGGGTTCCAATTTATTTCTCCCAACACGATGGCGATATTTTTTGGTATATCATCTGTGGGATCACCTGCATGTAACATTATAATATTAATCAGATTATGAGCTTGGTGAAGTGCCCAAACCGAGTGCCTAGACAATCCACGGTGCAAGAGATTTTACTGTAAATACACAAAATTCCCATTCGAACGTATGCATGGCGATCTCTTCAACACATGGCGCGACTGCAGCAATAGCATCTGATCATGATGGTGAGTTAGCTCATGAGGGTCTGTGGATAGGTCACTGGGATGTCACTAACTACACGTCGGGTGAAAGACCTTAATGGCTAAGCGAGCAGAGGGGGGAACCCGAAATTTTAAATATACCCAAAATTTTGGGTGCTGTTGTAGCAGCTACAACACCCAGTAAAATTATCTGTGTTATGTGTGATTGATCTTTCTTCATAATATTGCTATTGGCGATTGTGTTCTAAATTCCACAAATATTTTGTAGAAGCGATTATGTATTTAATAGTGGCATATAATTGTTAGATCAGGAGAATCCAAGCAATACATATTTTGTATTAATTTTCTACATGGTATCATAGCACAGGAGATTGCAATTTCGCAGTAGGAGCTGAGTTTGTTGGTGGAAAGAATTCTAATTTGCAAAAAGACTTTCTTGGTGCTACAGTTGAGTTAACATTGAAATGGATTTCAATGGCATGCGGCTAGAGTATGCACTCGAGGGAAAATCGGACTACATTGATTAGAAGGATAGGATGGATGCGATGCTCGAAGATAATGGCTTGAAGGAATTCATTAACAATGATTTTCCTAAGCCCACTTCGACAGATATGGCATTACTTGATGCATGAAAAAAGAAAGTGGAAAAGGCGAGGAGGATTCTGTTGGAAGGAGTACAAGACCACATTGTCTCAAGCCTTCATGGGAATTCCATACCATATGCTATATGGAAGGATTTGACGAATCTATTCCAAAGCAGTAGCGACCATAGGAAATTGGCGCTCAAAGATAAACTCAAGAAGATCAAGATGGAAAATAATGACACTATTCTGGTATACTTAACAAAGTTTTTCCAATGTCGGGATGAGATTGGGAGTGTAGGAATAAGTGTTGCTGATGATTATTTGGTGAGTTTGGCTCTCTTGGGAATTCCTAAGAGTTGGCACATTTATGAAGACTCTATCAACGGACGGGAAAAAATTTCGGATTGGGAACAACTGCGATCAGATTTGGTGCAGGAGGAGTTCAGGCGGAACACCAGAGATGGTTCTTCATCAAAGCATGATGATGAAGAGGATTGTGCTTTGGCTGCCTAGGTGAAGAAGGGGAAGGGGAATAAATTCCATTCTAAATCTCAGGCTGGTGTAGATGGCAAGGAGCACATCATGTCCAAAGTGAGGTGTTTTCACTGTCACGAGTATGGACATATTGCCACAAATTTTCCACAAAAGAAGAAGAACAAGATGGATGTTGGAGCAGCAGCTGGTGAGGCCCTTGCCTCGAAATTTGAGCTTGAATTCTCATTGATCACATGCATGGTGTCAAGTGCATTAGGATCGGGCTGGTACTTGGATAGTGGTGCATCTTTTCACATGACGAGAGATAAGAAACTTTTCAATGACTTGGAGGAGAAAGATCTCTAGATGCATATTGAGTAGGGCAACGATGGAAAATACAGCGTGACTGGAATTAGTACCATTACCTTTCAGGGCTTCAGGTAAACTCTTTCATTTAAAAGATGTAATGCATGTACCATTTTTGAAGAAAAATTTAGTCTTAGTCGCAATGTTAGAGGATAAAGGCTATGATCTCTTCTTTAATGAAGGAAAAGTTTTCCTGCAACACAAAGCAATAGGGCAATCCAAGAAGGGTTGGATTCGAGTTAAGAATCTCTATAGAATTGATGTAGATGGGATTTCTACAGATTTTCCTACTGTTTGGAAGTGTGAGAAAGCCATGAAATTGACCCGTGAGAGCTGGGAGCTGGATTTTCATGCAGGTAAGAGTGAACCTCAGGATGTGGAGCAGCCACAAGATGAGGATCATGGAGTGGGAGAAACCACTCATTCAGAGAAATTTCATGCCAAATGGGTAGAGGGAGTGCATGCAACTATACCACCAAGTGAGAGGTAGGGCGACATGCATGAATAATCCTAAGAAGAAATTTCTGGGCAGGATTCATTGAGATGGTGTGGATCTCATGAATCAAACCTAGCTACGAGGAGCCCACAAAGCAGCAGTAGCAGGATCAGTTGGATTGATGCAATCAAATGTCGCGAGGACATGAAATCAAAGTGACAGTGTCGGATACTGGAGAGTAGATCAGAGTTGACAGAAAGTGCAGAGTTCATGGATGCATAGGTCAACAACGCAGTGGATCCAGAAGACATGTGCAGTTGGTACCAGCAGAAGTCATAATACTTTGATGACAGATGCATTATATTGATTCAGTTGTTTGGAGGCTATTCAGTTTCGGAAAAGGCGCATGCAAAGGTTTCAGGGTGCATGCATTGAGTTTCATGTCGTATGAAAGGACATTACTTACGCAATCAAGGTAGGCAAGGATCATTCATTTAGGGGTTCTTTACCATCAGGGATTGCGCAGTGGAGGCAGGCTGTCTGGAGGCAGTAAATTGGCTAAGGAAATTGGCAATTTTTGTATGACAGTGTGAGACGATTGTATATTGTACTGAGAGCTCTTGGATTGGAGTTGTGTATGTAACTATTTCGTGATCCATGATATAATACATAATAGAAGATAGTGGGGTTTTTATCTTTATGCTTTCCCAGTAAAATTATCTATGTTATGTGTGATTGATCTTTCTTCATGATATTGCTATTGGCGATTGTGTTTTAAATTTCACAAAGATTTTGTAGAAGTAATTGTGTATTTAATAGTGGCATATAATTTTTAGATCAGGAGAATACAAGTAATACATATTTTGTATTAAATTTCTACACAAATTGCAAGGCAAGGGCCTCACTAGTTACAGATCCTCCAGCCTTCTTGTTCTTCTTCTTTTGTGGACAGTTAGTAGCAAAATTCCCATGCTCGTGACAATGAAGACACTTCACCTTGGACATGTCCTACTTCTTTCCATTCTTGGACTCATATTTATAATGGAATTTATTCCCCTTCCCCTTCCTTGCCTTGGCAGCCAAAGAAAAATCCTCTTCATCCTCATTCTTAGATGAAGATCCATCTTTGGTGTTCCGTCTGAACTCCTCCTGCACCAAATCCGACAACAGTTGTTCCCAATCTGGAAATTTTTCCCTTCCATTGACAGAGTCTTGATAACTGTGCCAACTCTTAGGAAGTCCTAGGAGAGCCAAGCTCACCAAATCATCATCAACAACTGTTATTCCAATGCTCCCCAATTCATCCTGAAATTGGACAAACTTTGTTATATATTTTGCAATGGTGTCTCCCTCTTCCATCTTGATCTTCCTAATTTTATCTTTGATCGCGAATTTCCTATTGTCACTGCTACTTTGGAATAGATTTGTCAAAGCCTTCCACATTGCATATAGTGTGGCTTTCCCATGGAGGCTTGAGACAATGTGGTCTCATACTCCCTCCAACAGGATCCTCCTCGCCTTTGCCACTTTCTTTTGCCATGCATCAAGATTTGCAGTATCTGCCACAATGGGTTTAGGAACAATAGTGTCAATGGATTCCTTTAAGCCATTGTCTTTGAGTATTGCCCCCATCCTGTCCTTCCAATAAATATATTTCAAGCTACTCTTGAGTGCATACTCTAACCTCAAGCCATTGAAAGCCATTTCGATCTTGAATCAGCTGTAGCACCAAGAAATTCTTTCTGCAAATTCGAATTCTATCTAGTCACAAACTCAGCTCTTGCTTAAGTTTTGCAATTTCCTGTGCTCCGATACCATGTATAAATTATACAGTATGCATTTATATCTTGGATTCACCTGACCTAATAATGTACTAAATTTAAATACTGAATCTCTTCTACAAATATTTTGCAAAATTAAAAACATAATCACTAATCATATGAACATGAAGAAAGATCAATCACACACAGCACACATAATTTCTTGGGGAAATTTTACAGCTAAAAACCCCATTATATTCTATTGTATATTAAGCATGTATCATGAAACAATTACATACAAAAATCTTCTCACAAGAGCCCTCCAATACTCAGCTAATTGTCTCACACTGTCATATGAAAAATTGACCAACACATAGCCAATTCTCAACCTCCAGACAGCCTGCCTTGCTTTCCCAATCCCTAATGGTAAATATCCCTAAAATATAGGGATTATTTCCTTCCTTGACTGCGCAAGTATCATGGGCACTCCAATGGGTGTTTGGTTTCATGTGTGCAACCCAATAATCCTACAACTAATAGTCAACTTCCCTTTCACCTAGAACTCAACTAAGTCTCCACTGGATCTGACATACATGAAGCTAATAATAGTAAATCCTCAGTTGCATGTGATATCACTGATTGTGAGTTAATTAATATTTAATTCACTTGATCTCTCACTAGTGTATCTTCAGTTACAACTAGTACAAATAAGTTTAACTCACTTAACTGAGTTAAACTATTTACAACTTGCACTAACTCATGCACCACTGCACTTCGAACTCTGTTACAACTAGAATTAATCTGCATGCCTCACTAACTACCTCTAACTCGAAATCCACTAGCTAACTAAATTTATCACTTTCAGTTAACTGATTCAAGTCCACATTGAGAATATATTATAGTTTAATGTCCATATTAATTAAGGGATAACCAAAATATACATGCACCCAAAAATAGCACTGTGGGCCCCAGCCTAGTCAGGGTGCTTAATGCACTAGGCGTGGGTGCTGAATTTTCTTGTTGAATCTCAACACAAATATGTAGTTAAATTGATATGTGAAAAAATTGAGAAATGGGACCCTAACCACAAGATAAAATAGTTAACCAATAATCAACCCAAGGAAAGTCCCACTAGATCAAATTTCTACACCTAAGTGTGAATAAAAATCTCTGAATAAATTTTATCAAGCCAAAGACAAGTTTATATAGTTTTACATATAGAAGATTACCTTAACAAATAAGGAGATAAATACTCAATCAGATCATAAGAAATAGCAAATAATCACAATAATAGAGATAGTTATTGATATGATCTCAACTACTCCACGAAAATAGCAAAACAATAGAGATACATAAATAATTTTCTCAATAATAAGCCCCTAAGTGCACACACAACATGATCAATGAGGGTTTCTGATCAGCAGCGGACGTCTCGCTATCGTGGTGTCGGGATAAGAAGCCACTTTAGCCGCAGAGATGGGGTTTGATTGTGAGTATGTGGACATTGAGCCGACACCTGAAGACTTGCTTACCTGTTGGGGTCATGAAGTTTCAGAGAAGAACTTGGATCATTTTTTCCCGAAAGCTGCAGGAAATGCTCAAGGTTTCAGTAAGGACGAAGGAGTTGGGGGGATCGCTAACAGGGCGAAATTGCTAAAGGAGATGCTCCAAAGCACCCTGAGTGGGCGCTGGAAGGTTGGAAATATCTCGAGCTAGGTCTAGGTGAAAAATCATCAGGTCGGTGAAGTTGGTGGTCTGCAGCAGTGCGACCGTTTTTCCAATCTCTCTCTTCCAGGGACAAGTATTCCTTTTTTTCCTTCATTTAATGGTGGGTTAGAAGATATTTTTTTTAGATATGGATTGCAAGGGTTTGCAAGCTTAAAATCCCTAGGATAAGATAGGCATCAAAGTCTAGATCCCAGAGGTGGAAGAATCGGGGGGAATCCCTTGTGAATAGGAAACCCACTCTGAGTTAGGGGCTACATTTCTCTTTCGCTCCGACTTCCCTCGCGAATCAAGCGGCCTACTTGAATTTGGTTCTGGGAGAAGCTCAGATTCGACAGCTTCAGGCGGAGGCTCTAGTGTTTAGTCAATCTAGGGTTTCATCAAATGAAGCAGTAGAAGGAGAGCTTAAAAGTCTTGTGTAAGAAGAAAAGGAGCTTGAATTGGATCAGGAAGTTGGACTGGTAGAAGGGTAAGTTTCGGCAAGGGTTTTGGTAGAGGGGGATAATAAAGAAGCAGAAATAAGGTGACTGGGGTCGCCTGTGATCGAAGTGATAGATGCTCCTATTACTTAAGAAGTTGGAGAGGGTGAAGGGGGGAAGGAGGCAGTGGGTGAGAAAATAAAGAAGCAAAAGCCCATTAGGTGGAAATAAGTGCGTCCAAGCTATGTTCTTGGAGTGGACATATGCATAGACGAAGTCATGGAAGCTACGGAGACTATATTGGTTGGCAGAGTTCGTGGAAGAAAGTTCTCGGCAGATTATATCATGGACTGGGCTCAGACAGAATGGAAAGAAGCCCCTAGGCAACCGGGTGAGATCAAAATTTTGGATAGGGGTTGGTTTAGCATTAGATTCGAGCAAAAAGATCATGTTGAATGGGTGCTTGAAAGGAACTGGTGTTTCGGGAAGAGACCGATTTTGTTTCGCAGATGGACTCCTCTGTTCAACACTCAAAAGGAAAAGATGGCGGAATCGCCAGTCTAGGTTAAATTTCCTGGGCTTCCTATGCTTTTCTGGACTGACTTTTCTTTCCTCTCTATTGGGAATACATTGGGAAATTTCTTAAAAGTTGACAAATATTTTATACAAACTAGAGATCTAAGTGTGGCAAGTATTCTGGTAAGCCTCAATCCAAGAGAAGGACTGGTGGACGCAATGAATTTGAAGTAAAAGCACTTGGAGTTTTTGCAGACCTTGGATTATGAAAACCTACCTTTCCGATGCCACAGATGCCACAAATATGGTCATCTGGCCAAGGAATATCCGCTAGGCCATCGCCGTAGGAGAAGACAAAAAAAGCTCGCAAGGAAGCACTTTGAATCACCTCAAGCAGAGGTTGAAAAGGACCTATAACTGAACCTTATATATGAAGATACAGGGGTCATTTTGGAGAAGGTGGCGTCCATGGACCAGGAACAGGTTGCTGCTAAGTTTCCCTCTTCTAATAGGAATCCTGATCTGGTGTCCTCTCTGGCTCCTCTTTCAGGTTTTGAGACAGTTGGGGCGGCACAGACGAGTATGACTCTCTCTCCTTCCTCTTCCCTTTTCTCATCCGTTTGTTTATCTCCTTTGGTTTTTTCTGAGCCTGGTCCCTCCAGGCAGCTCCAAAATGATCTTTTAGATTTGAATATTATTCAAGCTTCCATTGATAGTATTATCATGTCTATCCCGTCCTCCTTTGTGTCTCCTCCTCCTGTCTTTGAAAGTGTCACGATCCCAAGCCTTCCTAGGGTCGTCCCCCCTGAAGCTCCTCCTTATAATCTTATACCTCTTGCTAATCACACTGAGAAAGGGTTGGTCGTTGGGGGCCTGGAGTCGGATCCTGTTTCAATAGGACCGAGGAAGTTGAGAGGCAGGAAGTCAAACCTCTCAAAGGCATAGTTGAAAGTAAAAATATACATAGCAGACAGGAAACATAGGTCTTCGCCTGGGGTGCTTAGAGTAGCATGACCACCCTCACAAGTCTTGCGATGATATTTCTATCCTACAACTGTAGGGGTTTAGCTAGTCAGCCTAAAAACTAGCTTTAAGGGAGTTGGTTAAAGCACATAACCCAGATGTTATTTTGATTCAACAGACGTTGGGTCAGGGAGAAGAATTTAAGGGAACTCTCTCAAAATTGTTCCGAGGGTGGATTTTTCATGCTCTTGATGCGAATGGCAGATCTAGGGGAGTCGCCTCAGGGTTTAAAATCGGGAATTTAAAAGAGATCTCTTCTTGGGGGTCTGAAAATTCTCTGGCATTAGAACTATACTCAAAGGAGCTCTGCCATCGCTTCCTTCTTCTGAATGTGTATGGGCCCTGCTAGGATAGGGAGCGTTTTTGGAACCCCTTCTTCATGAAATCCTGTCTCAATCATGCTAACCTCATTGTAGGGGGAGACCTCAACTTCTCTCTGGGGCCCTCGTAATCCTGGGGAGTTTCAGAAAGAGCAGACCCTCTTACAGAGTTATTCACTAATAATTTGGCTGCCTCTCATCTAGTGGATGCCTCCTTACTCAAACCTCGACCTACCTAGAGGAATAGAAGAGTGGGAGATGCATGGGTTGGAAAAAAGCTGGACCGATTTCTGTTATGTGAAGAAGTGATGGACAGGCTCTCAGTGTTTAGACATTGGGTGGGGGAAGGGGGTTTATCGGACCACCTTCCAGTCTTCTTAGAAGTTAAGGGAGCTTTCAAAAAACTGGGGACTCCTTTTAAATTCAATTCCTCCTAGTTAAAAGGTGAATCTTTCACTTCTTTGTTCCATGTTATGTGGAGAAAGGACAGTTTCAGTGAAGGTGAATGTAGGAGTCAGCTTTTTATGAATAATTTGAAGAGAATGAAGTTAGCAACAAAGGAGTGGGTGAATCAAAAGAATTTGAAGGAAGAGGAGGAGCTGAGGAAAGTAAATGCAGAGCTGGATTTCCTCGAAAAACCTGAAGGAGATGGATACTCTACTCTAGAATCCCAGAATAGAATTAGAGAATTGGAATATGCAAGGAGGAAAATTCTTCAGTTAAGAGAGGAAATCTGGTGCTTAAAAAGTAGAGTGATATGGCTTTAGGCGGGAGATGAAAATACAAGGTTCTTTCATAATTATGCAAAAGGAAGGAAAAGATTAAACACTATTTGGGAAATGCAGAAAGAAAACGGTGAGATGGCCCAATCCTTTGAAGATATCGCTTTTCTAGGGGTCAATCATTTTAAAAAAATCTTCAGAGCCCTGAAGGAAGTCTCTATTGCAGAAGCCATCAACGTGGCACAATTTTTTCCAAGTTATATTGATGAGGAAGGGAACGAAAGTATCATGGACCCTATTTCAAGAGAAGAGGTGGAAGATATTATAAAATCTATGCAGAAGGATAAAAGCCCAGGGCCGGATGGCTCGACTGTAGAGTTTTTTCAAAACTTCTTTGAGTCTCTTGGGGACGAGCTGGTAGGGGTGATAGAAGAGTCTAGGTGCATAGGCTCTATCTACCAGCCTTTCAATGCCACCTTCTTAGCTCTTATCCCCAAATCTGATCATCCTGTGTCTTTTAATGAGTTTCGGCCTATCTCTTTGTGTACCTGTATATACAAGATAATTTCTAAAGTAATTTCCTCCAGGATGAAACCCTTTCTATCCAAGAATATTTCTGCAGAACAATTTGGGTTCTTGGATGGAAGGCAAATTCATGAAGCAGTGGGGGTAGCGCAAGAAACTCTTCATAGTCTCAAAGAGTGGGAAGAAAGGTGCAATTGTAAAAATTGACCTCTGAAAGACTTATGATAGGATTAGTTGGATGTATTTAAGACTTTTGCTGACTCACCTTGGTTTTAGGTTTGATTTCATCAGATGGGTCATGGGGTGCATCACAACATCCTCGATTGCAATTCTGATAAATGGTGCAGCTTCAGAGTTTTTCAACCCTCAAATGGGTCTTCACCAAGGTTGTCCTCTTTCCCCTCTCCTTTTATTGTTGGTAGTAGAAGGTATAAGCTTAATGATTCATGAGGCTACAAGGCAAGGGGATCTCAAAGGAATTGAAGTGGCGATCAATCTTTGGGTAATCCATCTTCTCTTTGTTGACGACATTTTACTGTTTAGTAATGGGAGTATAGAGGACTGTCGAAGTTTAAAGAAGGTTCTAGATCTCTTCCTAAAAGCCACTGGTCTCAGCATAAATGGGAAGAAATCGTCCCTGACTACGTCAGGACTTTCAAGGGATGAGGTGGGCAGGATTGAATAATATCTGCATTTTGAAGTCAAATCTTCACAGGATTCTTTCAAGTATCTTGGGTTTTTTCTAAAGTCGGAAAATTACTGAATACAGGATTGGAAATGGCTAATTGCTAAAATAGACAACAGGATGAACCACTGGAGTTTTAAATTGTTTTCAAGAGCGGGAAGATTGGTTTTAATAAAGTTTGTGGTGATGGCAATCCCTATTTATTGGGCTAGTCTCATTTGGGTACCAAAAAGTATTCTGACGTCCATTAACAAAATTTGTAGCAGATTTCTGTGGGAAAGTTCTAAGGCGGAACATGTGACTCCTTGGGTTGCATGAGAAAAAAAAATTCAGAACAAAAGGATGGGGAGGCTGGGGAATAAAATATATCTTCCCTTTTTCAAAGTCACTAGCTGCCAAATTAGCCTGGAGACTCATATCTACAGAGAACCTCTAGACATCAGTAACTAAAAGGAAATACATAGATCCAATTTTAACCCTTGATTGGCTAAGATTGCCCCAAAAATCCTCCAAAAACTCATCTGTGGTGTGGGAGGCAATGGTTGCTTTGGTCAAGATAATTGAACAGGGCTTGGCTTGGAATGTGGGGGATAGGACACAGGTTAGATTGGGTCGAGACCCTTGGGTGGGGTGCTCGGAGAGGTTTGTGCTAACAAGAGACCTGATTGAGTTCTTGAATAACAAAGGTTTCCTCTATCTCAACCATGTTTCCAACCATGGGAACTCCATGATTTGGAGGCAATAATGGTTGTCAGGGATTGCTTTGCATTTGGAAGAAATATGGCAAGAGGAGTGGGAGAATTATAGATTGGACCTTCAAAACTCTCATATTCGCATTATCGACAAAACCGATGAGCTGAGGTGTGTGCACTCACAAACAGGGATATACTCGCCTAAATTGGGGTATAATTGGCTTATGACTCAGAACGGGTGGGAGGATCCAGCCTGATGGGTAAAAAATTTATGGAAGCTAAAAGGGTCGGAAAAGACAAGGTTGTTTTTCTGGTGTATCCTCCAGAAGAAAATCCCCACTTGGGACTTCTTACAAAGGAGTGGGAAGTTAGGACCAAGCTGGTGCTCCCTTTGCAAAGGAAGTGTGGAAACAATGCACCATGTTTTTCTCTCCTGCCCCTTCAACATCAGCCTCTGGAATGAAACTCTGCGGTTGACTAAAATCCCACAGAAGTGGGAAGGCCAGGAGGTTTCGGAAGCTTGGAAAAGGTAGTGGCAGGAAGCCCCAAATGAAAAAGTGCAATCCGTTCCACTTTTTATTGCTTGGGGAACGTGGTTTGCAAGGAACCAGGTGATTTTCAGAGACACCCCTTTTCCGATCGGTATACTGGCGGCAGAAGTGGCAACAATCTTCGAAAACATTGCAATTCCTATAGGCCCACAACAAAACAGAGCAGTCCAGATGGAATTTATTAGGGAAAATATTCCATGGGCTTATTTTGACAGGGCGTCGGATATAAACAAGAGGTGTGGATCCGGATTGGTTATCAATTTCCCATCTGGAAAAATATTTAAAGCTTCAGTTGGGTTAGGGCTTGGAACCAACAATTTTGCAGAACTAAAAGCTCTGCACTTTCTTCTATGTTGGTTATCTCATAGAAATGAGTGTGAGGCTCAGATCTTTGGAGACTCTATGAATATAGTAAAGTGGTTCAATGGGACTCAATGATGCAGGAACTAAATTTTATTTCCTTTGCTTAATGAGATTTCTCGTCTAAAATGTTATTTCACTAAGCTATTTATTTGCCATATTTACAGGGAGCAGAATCAAGATGCAAACTGCCTTTCTAAAGAAGGCGTTGAACAAGATATGGGGGCATGGATAGCAGTGGAATTGTAGAATGGATTGGCTCGCCCTATCGCACAACCCATTTTTTTTTAATGCTCTATCTGTTTACTGTCCTTTTCTGTTATTGTATATAAACTGAAATTTCTTTTCAAAAAACAATCTGTTAGACTATATTTACCAACCCTGGGTTGTTTTCCTTTTTTAGGAGGTCTTGGGGTTTCATTCAACAATGATACTTTAAGCTTGTTGATTAAATCAGGAAAGTGGTTACTTCCCGTTTCAAACAAATTGGAAGCAAAAAAGCTTCAAAGGACTCTGTCTTTTTCCTACCTCTGTTTTAGTTGTCTCCTTTAAAAGGAAGCCGGGAGGTGGAAAATGGACAAGAATTTATTTTTGAGACTCTTTTGTCTGGGATGTTTGGTGAATATTTGCGTGTATTTACAAACAGTCGTAACTGTGTTTCTAGCTAAAAAGCGAGAAATGGAGTTTTCTTGAAATGCTATGCATATGCTCTGTAACTTTCTATACTAATAGATGGTTCAATTTTTTTATGTGGAAAAAAAAAACATGATCAATCATATGTTAAATCTAGAAATTCTATTACTAATTAAAACTATAATTTTTCCCTAATGTTGCAATATGAATGGTAATACCATTAGCGATTTTTGTGTTTACTTACATCATATCAACAAGGCATTAAGTGCTAGAAATTACGAAAATATGAAGACAATAGATGAAAATTAAATTTTCTACAAGACAATATTTGACAATTGAAAACTTCATATATAAGTACAGAGATGAAGTACGTGCACATATCATAGCCTCATCCCAAGGCTAATATTCGATGTATCAAGAACCATTATATTGGAACCTATATTCGATATATCTTTACATATATGATGTATCAAGAACCATTACATTGGAGAAGTATTTTATGTTATACAACATATGTGAGTACATGACATGTGATTAGGCCTAGGAGTATGCTCTAGTAAGCATGTTGAATGATTTGTTTATAATTGTAATGTTATTTGACATATTTAATGTGGTGTAACTATCTTTTTTGACACTAATGTGCTATGTATACAATAACATTGTAGGCCTTGTAACAAAAAGGTATTATGGATGATAATTTTGTAGATCTTATATAAAGACTAGGTGGTCCAACCACCTGCAAAAGACAATGTACAACTACTCAAGGTATTCATCCAAGAAGACCACCCTTATAAAAAAATTGCATAGGATTTTAATGGTAAACCAGAGAAAACCAAAAGACTTGAAACAATGGAATCCACAGATTGGGTCAATGCATATGATACAAAGGAGGATAATAATTTGCATAATTTAATTCAAATGGAGAACCTATATTCGATGATCTTTATTTTTATTCACACATATATTAATAAAATGCCTAATAGGATGAAAATGAGATCTATATTTTATGAGCTTCCATATTCAGAGCATATTAATATTTCCTACTTATTAGATCCCATGCACATATTCAAAATTGTTTCATCTTCATCCACGGGGTCTTGGATAAATGGTGATCAGGTGTTTTGTTAAGGCACTCCTTGATGTGAAGTCATTGATTCAATTCCCCGTCCCGATCGGGTTGATATATTGGACATGATTAAGATGTAGTCTTTCCAAGCTTACAAAAAAAAAATGTTTCATCTTCTTTATGTGTACATTTCAACGAAAATAAATGACACATTGGTTGTTAGGAGAGATTATTTTTTCAAATGGCTGATAAAATCTGAGTAGAGGAGAGGCTAATCCCTCTTGATATTTTAAAGGTGATGTCCCATGGAATTTGAATAAAGATGATCTCTCTATGGAAAATGATGTTATATTGGATGTGAAGGCACCTTCTTTAAATGGGTTGAATGTATGATGTTGCTTCATTGTAAAAGTACATTTGTCGCGATTGAAATCACATGACCATTTAAACCTTCTAAGGGTATGTACATCGAATACATTCAAATTTGTTTCTATAGTGTAGGTTAAAACATATCATGAACTCACATTTTTATGATAATTAATTTTTTATGTGCATTTTGTAGTTTCATTATCCTTTGCTTGTATGTGGTTTTGTGAACCATGACTTCCGTTGCAACCTGTGACATGCCATATTGAAATTATAAGCATTTGTACATTGGATCACATCAAACGATATTCATATGGATAACATTCCACAGTGGCATCAAGAGATAATTGAGATTGTTTTTTATTTGAGAAGGAACTTCCTGTGAGTTTTATGGAATTGTAGGTCCATCTTCTAATTCACCTCCTTGATGAGCTTGAACTAGTTGGGGTGCTCTCATGTTGTTGGATGTTCTTAGAAAGATACATGAAAAATTTGAATGGGTTTGTTCAACAAATGGTTTTATGGAAAATGGGTGCATATTATAAGGGTCGTTCTAGTATTCCAGTGATTATATCAAGCAAATTGATGACACACTAGGGGAAGTGGTTTGGGATGACCAATTGAATGATGAAAAAACAGAAGGGGAGATAATTTAAATGAATCGCATAAGGCACGTGATAAATAGTAAGCCATTTATATTTTGTCAAATTTGTGAGCAATTGTTTACATTTGGAAGTTGATATTATATATTTGATCCCATAATCATAGTATTTAATTTTTGTATACATTAGCAAACTTGGAATGTTATGCCATCAATAAACTCATTCTTTACAACCCATAGACAAAACCATGGGTTTAATTGTATGAAGAGAAAAGAAGGAAATATGACAAGGATAAGAAAACGTTCAAACAGTTGAATGGTAGAAGCATTCCTTATCTTAATTATTTAAAAGAAAACATGCAAAACATCTATCCCAATAGTTTGTTGGTTGACCAAATCATAGATAAATATGGTATGTGCATTGGTTACCCCCTAGAGAAGAGGATGCACTAAAGATAGGGATCAAGTGCATAAACTCTATAAAAATCTTCATGAATATCAAATTCAATTTATAATACATATTTGAATTGTAATATATTTTATGTTTGTATTAATGTTGGTCATATGACACCATTCTTTGTTTGTATTTTATATAGGTGCATTTGTTCCTATGTATGAGCATGATAGCTATGATGATAAAAAAATTAGTATATGAGAAGTTGGGTTACATTGGAAAGATACAAGAGCTCATGCAAGTGGACTTCTCATCTTTTCAATGTGTTCTTTTTAGTTGCAAGTAGTGGGATGCCTTCAACCAAAATAATGTAAAGAAAAATCCTAGTAGTGAGTTAATGTATATTAACTCCAAAAAAATATTGGTTAAAACCAAGGAGCCTTATGTTTTCCCAAAACACTGCAACCAAGTTTTAGGATATTCCAACACATAGGAAATAGTTAAGTATAAATTGGTATAGCGTAAAGTTAGGTAAAGTGTGTTTCTTTAGTATGTAATTTTGTAACTTATAATCCGATAGTCACGTATGCAGTGATTCGACGGTTCATTCTCTCCTCGGTATTACTGACAGTTGATCCATGGCTTAACACTCGATTGGTCCATGATCTCTATTTAAAGAGAAAGGATGGTCATTTGTCCAGTGACCGTTTATGAGAGAAGCTTATGTAATTTTTTTTTCTTTGCATTAATAAATTTCCTAAAGTGGTCGTGTTGGCTCAGGTCGTGGACTGTTTCCCTCTTTGAGGGTTTTAACCACGTCCAATATTGGTGTACTAATCTGTGATTTGTTTGTGAGCAGTGACATTTGGTGTTTGATCTAAGGAATTTACCCTATAAATTCCTACATGGTATCAGAGTTTTTTGAGGGCCACATTCATTTTTTATCCAAATCCAAAGCTAGTTTGACTGCTTGTGATTGTCGTTTTCCAAATCTACTGTTTGTGACAACTTTCAGGTTAGGAGAACTGCTTTGTGCGATTTGGCAAACCAAAAACAGAAAGATAGGATTTTTCTCCTATGTATGATCTTTCCTCGTGACTTTTTGCGATCTTGGGAAATCAGAAATAGCGAGAAAAATATTTAGTTACGGGTGGACTAACCAAAAATCTAACATCAAGCCATAAGGCTTGCATAATTTTATGTTTTTTTGTTGTTGTTTACGTGGTTGTTTTTTTGCGGGAAAAGAACACGCACCAAAATAAAAATAAAATAAAAAGTAAAAAAATAAAATGCCCCTTCCTCTCTTCCAACAATTACTAAATATTTTAACTAACTCACTTGGTGTAAAGTTAATTTATGAGAATAGAGGTCTTGGATTCAAGTCCTTTTGTCAAGTTATTTTTTCTAAAAAGTTTATTGTCAAATTACTTTAAAAAAAAATTGTCAAGTTGTTTTTTTTTTTAAACCCATGTAACTTATGTCTTAAAGTTACATTATGTAATAATGTTTCTCACGCATTATAAGTCACTTTATCTTTTATTTAAGTTACAATCTACTTTGTCATTAGTTCATAAAGTAACATTGTAAAAAGTGACTCTCACTTATTTATAAAAGTGGGTCACATAAAGTAGCTGAAAAAAAAGGGTGGGCTTATTATATTAAGTTTGGAAAGGGGAATATTTTTTTATAAAAAAAGTACAACTTCATCATCAACTTTCAATCTATCATGTGACTACTTGACATCTACTACACGTTTCTTCAAAAGGCACAACTTCTTCATCCGGAAGCCGTTTTCAGAGCCGTTTTGTTTTAAACGGGCTAATTTTTTGAGATCTTTCCATTGGATCAATTAGTTTCAACCTTTAAAGCTTCAGTT
Source organism: Pinus albicaulis (assembly GCA_034641835.2). Taxonomy (NCBI): domain Eukaryota; kingdom Viridiplantae; phylum Streptophyta; class Pinopsida; order Pinales; family Pinaceae; genus Pinus; species Pinus albicaulis. The sequence continues at coordinate 58,288,597 of CM076572.1, forward strand.
TTTAAAAATAAAAAGTACATGCCTAGTTATTCTTAACATCACCAATTATTTCGAATGGCCATCCTACATGGTAGACTTACTTAGAAGTAAAGTGATTTATAGAATAGTCTTAGGACTAGAATCTAAACCTATTGATGAAGATAAAAATACTAAATGGGAAAATAAACAAGATCAAGGATGAGGGTTGATAGGAATGTCCATTGCTCAATATCTTAGATTTTATATCCAAGAAATTAACTTCTCTGATGAAGCTATGAAAAATATAAATAGTGTTTTTGGCATTCAAAATGAAATCAGAGCTCACCAGCTTGAAAATATGTGTTTGTTTCCACCTTCCACTCCACTAGAGAAGGCCTCATTTCTCAAGGAACACCCTACAAGTCACCCTCTTTTGATGCCTTTTGTGATTCTTTGATAAGAGAGCAAGAAAAACTCTTACACCTTGGTCTTATTAATACTAGAAACTCTTCTAAGAAAGCCTAGCAGCCCAACAAAAACCAAATCCAAAGAATCTTAAGAAGAAACATCCTAAAAAGAATGGTCCTAAACCAAACAAGGGTCTTAAGAAATCTCAACTGCAAACTGAAAAATCAACTCAGCAAACTGATAAGACAAATAAAAACAAAGGGAACAAGACAGATAGACATTGCAACTTTTGTAATCGTGATGGCCACATAGAGTCAAAAAATTTTAAGAAGATGGAAGCCTTGGAAGCAACAATGAAGAAGCACAACATCCATTTCGAGAATTCTTCAAATTCATCTTTGGGAATGGAAATTTCTGCATGTGGTTGTCAAGCATCAAGATCTGTTTATGCATTGAATGTATCTTCTTCTTCTCATTCTCATGAGTGACTCATTGATTCTAGAGCCCCTTACCACATTGCCAAAAATAAAGCCATGTTTTCTTCTTTAAATGATTGTAACACCAAAAATATTTATGTTGGTGATGACATATCTCTTAGTATTGTAGGGTTTGGAACCATTCATCTAGATAATGGTCAGTTAAATGATGTATTATGTGTTCCTACCATGTACTGCAACCTTCTATCTGTTTATCATATAACTCATTCAGGTGAAGGGAAAACCGTAGAATTCTCACATCATGATGTCATAATTAAGGACCTAAGAGATCCTAGACATATTTTAACTACTGGAATTGCTAATGATTCCACAAGGTTGTATAACTTTGAAAAATTTGGGTCATCAAGTCTTCCCTCCATTTTTGTTGCTCATAATGATGAAGTGAACAAACTTTAGCATGAGAGATTTGGTCACGTAAACTATTTCTCTTTTCAAACTCTATGTAAATAAAATATGGTGGCAGGTCTTCCTATGGTATCTTGCTGAGATGGTGTTTGTTTCGATTGTGTACTTGGAAAAAATCATCGGGGTAGTTTTGACAAACGTGCCTCTTAGCATGCTTCAACCCCTTTGCAGCTTGTACATAGTGATTTATGTGGTCCACTTCTAGTTGTTTCTTTCTCTGGCTACAAGTACTTCTTAACTTTCATTGATGATTTTTCCAGACGCACTTGGGTATACTTCTTAAAACTAAAGAGTGAATTTTTTAGCATGTTCTTGGCCTTTAACGTCGTTGTTGAGAAACAATTTGGACATCAAATTCTTAATTTAAGATCTAACAATGGAGGAGAATATGTTAGCAACAAATTTATCAACTTTTTCACTGAGCATGACATTCAATTGAAACATATTGTTATGTATACTCCACAACTAAATGGTGTAGCTGAAAGGAAGAATCACACTCTAAAATAAATGGCTAATTGTATGCTTAGATATAAAGGACTTAGGCTTAATTTTTGTGCAGAAGTAATTAATTGTGCGAATTACAATGTAAATCACACTGCTACTAAGGATTTAAGGAATAGCACTCCATAAGAATCCTGGAGCTCAATCAAACCAGATGTAACTCACTTTCGTGTTTTTGGAAGTGAAGCTTGGACCCATATTCCAGATGAGAAACATAAAGCCTTAGAACCTAAGAGTGAAAAATGTATTTTTGTTGGATATTCTGAAGATGTCAAAGGATATAGAATTCTTCAACCTAAATCAAAAAATGTAATCATTAGAAGACATGTAAAATTTGATGAAAATATATCAGCCTGTGAGCCTAGTTCGACAAGAGTGCCACTTTTGGCCTGCGAGCTTGATTCGACATATGTGCCACCTCTCTCTATCTCTTCTACTTCTCGTAAAATTCCTTCTACTACGGATGATGACAGCGAGGATGAAAATCCTCCTCCAGCTCCTTAGGATCTTCCTTCGGCTCCACAGCTTCCAAAATGGGTCCGCTCTACTCGGGATGCAATAGGTTATCTTGTAGGTGACCCTGCAGATCAACGTCGTACACGTTCTTAGTTCGACGGAGCCTCTTATTTATTGGCTCAAGTTCCAGAAAATTATGATCCAAATACCTTTGAAGAAGCTTCAGGTCATCCAAATTGGGATGCAACTACGAATGAAGAATATCATACCTTATTTGCAAACGATACTTTGGATTTTGTTCCTCTTACAAAGGGAAGAAAACTTGTCAAATGCAAATGGGTTTGCAAAACAAAGTTTGGACCAGATGGAAAAGTGGATAAACATACAGCTTGTCTTGTTGCCAAAGGCTTTTCACAAGTTGAAGGCATTGAATATACTAAAACCTTCTCCCATGCTGCCAAAATGAATTCTATCCGCCTTGTACTTTTCCTTTCTTCGTCCTTTAAATGGTAATTCCATCAGATGGATGTGAAATCCACCTTCTTACATGGGGAATTGCATGAATAAATCTACATGGAACAACCCCCTCGCTTTATCCAAAAATACTCTAGCCTTGTTTGTTGCTTTAAGAAGTCTCTCTATGGTCTCAAACAAGCCCCTCAGGATTGGTATGCCAAAATGGATAGCTTTCTCTTAGCTAATGGATTTTCTAGATGTCATTTCGACAACACTAACTACACCAAGAAAGTGGTTAAGTCCTTAATCATCCTTTTTCTTTATGTTGATGATCTTATATTTAATAGTAGTGATCCCAACCATATAAACCATGTCAATTCTAGCCTAAAAAAGAAGTTTGAAATGACAAACTTAGGAAACTTGCATTATTTCCTCCGTCTTCAAGTCTTGCAATCCAAAGAAGGTATTACCATTTCTCAGTCCAAGTATGCCTATGATCTTCTACGCCACTTTCACATGGAAGATTGTAAGCCAAACCCTTATCCCTTTCAGTTTAGAGTCAAGATTTCAGTCACTTGTACTTCCCCTGAGGTTGATGCTACCTTATACCGTTAACTTTTTGGTAAACTTATATATCTAAGCCATACCCATCTTGACCTTTCCTTTGTCGTCGGTCTTGTTGCTCGATTTATGCACAAACCTCATTAAAGTCACTAGAAAGCAGCTAAAATAATACTTTTATATGTTCGAGGTACATTTCAATTCAGGATTCAATACAGTGCAGGAGCATCTCCATTGTTGGTTGGTTACACTGATTCTGATTGGGCTAGTGATATTGATGATCGAAAGTCTACTGCAGGTTATGTATTCACTCTTGGTTTAGGACCTATTACATGGTCTTGTAAGAAACAAAGTGAAATCTCTCTTTCTTCAACAGAAGCAGAGTATCATGGTGTTGTTGAACCCAACAAGGAAGCCCCATGGCTTCGTCAAATCCTATCCAAATTTGGTCTTCATCACCAACATCCAACTACACTTTGGTGTGATAATCATAGTACCATTCAACTATGCAAAGATCAATTTCAACATCAGCGCATCAAACACATTGAGATACACATGCAGTTCATCAGAAATATTATTCATGGTTATGTTCCTAAAGTGCACTATTGTTCAACCAATGATCAAGTTGCTGATATATTTATAAAGGCTCTCACATAAGTGAAGTTTACCAAACTTCGATCTATGCTTGGAGTTCAGGAAAGTTATCATTAAGGGGGGACAGGATCTATTGCCTCCTTCCTTCTCCTATTGTGTCACCTTTGTAAATCCTTCAATCCTATTCCAAGTTGTTCTTAAGGGGGGATGTTAGGATATTCCGACACATAGGAAATAGTTAAGTATAACTTGGTCTAGTGAAAAGTTAGGTGAAGTGTGTTTCTTTAGTATGTACTTATGTAACTTATAATCTGATGGTCACAATATGTAGTGATCTAATGGTTCATTCTCTCCTCGGTGTTACCGACACTTAATTCGTGGCTTAACACTCGATTTGTCCATGATATCTATTTAAAGAGCATGGATGATCATTTTTTCGGTGATCGTTTATGAGAGAAGCTTATGTAAATTTTATTTCTTTGCATTAATAAATTGCCTGAAGTGGTCACGTTGGCTTAGGTTGTGGATTGTTTCCCTCTTTGAGGGTTTTAACCAGGTCAAATACTGGTGTAGTTATCTGTGATCTATTTGTGAGCAGTGACCTTTGGCATTTTTTTGTTGAAAATATTGTTGTCATTGATGTCAGAGAAAGGGGAAGACTACAAATTTCCAAGATAAACATTGCAATATGAAAATTGTTGGAAATATTGTTTGGATACTTGGTTTTTTTATGCCTAGTTTGGATACCATATTTTTGAAGGCCATTTTATTCTAAATACCTAGCTCAAATGGAAGACTATAATATATGGTTGAAAATATTATTCCAAGACTTTTCCAATGGTATATGACACTCTCGTTAACTCCATAGGAATGAGGAGATATGAAAGATTTTTTCAGGTTAGCCCAGTTTGAAAGTACAGGTCGACCCAATCAATTTGACAAGTCAACCCCATAAATGAACGCAAAAACACTATAAATAAAGCATAAATGAGTGCATTTAAAGGTCATCCATGAAATAATAGATCTAAGCATGCAAGATAAGTTGGGGAATACTCTTGGGGTTTTAAAGGTGGAGCAAAAATGCGATTTGTGGAGTGAATGAGACATCTTGGAATTTTCACTATAACTTTTCTTCTATTATGTTTCAAACTATGAAATTTTCAGCAGATAGAGCTTACATTGGTTCACTATACTTTTATATATATGCTCTGAGGTAGTCAAGGTTCCTGAATGATCCTAAAATCTACTTAAAAAAGGTCAATTGGGGATTTTTGATATAATTGATTTTCTAATGTGTTTTAGACTATGAAAACTTGAGGAGATAGAGGCTAGATCCTAAGTATCTGTGGTAAAAATTCTAGGCTTTGGTTCACTATAATTTCAGAGATATGTCCTATGGAATTTAAGGTTTCTTAATGCTCTTGAAATATTCTTCAAACATGTCATTTTGAAATTTTCGCTATAACTTATTTTCAGAATGTTTCAAAATATGAAATATTGAAGAGACATAAGAGAATTCTCTAAGTACTTTTTGTAAAAAATTTAAACATTTGTTTGCTACAGTTTCAAATATATTCCCAATGGGTGTTAATGTTTCTAAATAGTCCTAAAATTAGCTTTAAACATGTCAATTTGGAATTTTTTCTATAAGTTATTTATGAGATGTTCTAGATTGTGATATTTTGAGGAGAAAAAGGAAATATCTCTAGGTACCTGTAATAAAAAATTAATACTTTGGTTCTCTAGACTTTCAGAGATATGCCTTGTGGAATTTATGGTTTTGGGATAATCCTAAATGAATTTTCAAATAGGTTAGCTTGGAATTCAAATGTAAACCTCTTTTCTAGGATTTTTCAGACTATGAGGATTTTGAAGGTCCGAAGAGACATACCGAAGTGCCTCAGATAAAAATTGCATAATCAAATTCAAAAAATTGGATATGTAGCATGTTGTATAAAAGAAGAGGCCAATACCAACAAGTTTTGGGAGAGACAAACTTGGTAAAGGCAGTAGCAGTGAGAAAACCCAATGATGCCAAAAGTAGCAAGCGAGCTAAATGAAGTAGGTTAGTTCCTATAACTATTTAAAGTAGTGAGGATAGATGTCACCTGTAGGTTGGTGTCTACGAATATTTGTTACAATGGGGATTGGTGTCTCTAATAGGATGATACCTATGAATATTTTCAGTTGTGGGGATTTCTCTAGTAATTTGGTACCTTAAAATATTTGTAATAGTAGGTTGCGCCTAGAGAGAATTATAAAATTAAGTTTCATTGTTTTCTCCTAAAAAAATTTCCGAGGTAGATGGGAAATTAAGTTACTTTGGAAAGATAGAAGAGATGATGCAAGTGGTATTTTCATATTTCAATGTGTTACTTTTAATTGCAAGTGGCGAGATACTTTCAACTAGACTAATTTAAAGGAAGATTGCGATAGTGATTTAATATATATTAACTCCAAAAAAAATGTTCGCTATAACAAAAGAGCCTTACATTTTCCCAAAACAAATAAAACCAAGTGTTTCTTAACCCAAATTTTTTAGATTGGGATTGGTGGTTTGTACTCAGACATAACCTGAGATCAAAACAATGTTTTGATAACAATAATGTTATGCCAAGGAAGATAATGAGCGTGATAGAAATGAAGAATGATATGTAAATTTTGTATTTCGACATTTATATTGTGGATATGTCATTCTACTATGGATATTTACAATTTTCCAATTATATTTTGTTTCTTTATTTTATAATGTTGGATATGGATGGTTAACACCTTACATTTGCAATCAACATATTGATAATATATTAAATAGTATAAACTTAAAATGTGGGTTATACCAAATACCGGATTTTATCTTTTAATATTAATTCATCTCAATCATATATAAGCTTTTAAAATCTTACTAATTGTATATTTTAGTTATTTTAAGATTTGTTATAAAAATGGGGCGAATTATCATTTATATAAAAATACTTACTTTCATTTAAATAACGATATATAATAAAATATTTATAAATAAATTAATATAATAAAAATATATATTAAATACTATATGGTTATTTTATTTTGTAATCCATCTCAAATACATATAAAATGTTAAATTCTAATACTAATTTATCTCATTCAATGGAAAGTATTGGGTGCACTAAAATAAAGATAAACATGGAATAAATTTTATTCACATTTTAAATACATTGTTTCTAACCATCAAATTCATCTTCCAAGGCCCCCTTGGAATTTCAATAATGATTCATATTTCTGACCATAAACCCAACGGAATAGGTGTCTAACATGTGGACATGAGTAGCAGTATTGTCAAATTTTTCAGAAGTGGATTAAATAATGACATTAATGGAACATCAAATCAAGGCAATTAAACTCCCCTCTCAATACAAAGGCCAAAGCCTTTCCCAGAGTGCAAGAGTTGATCAAACTATTTTTGTAAAAACACGAGAAACTACAACACATGCATGTCAATATTCTACCTAATTTTCTAGGAAGCTCCCTCATTCTTGATGCAAACTCCACTAGTGTTGTACTGAAACTGTCATAACACAACTTTGGAATTCATCTAAATTATCACCAAAAATGCAAACCAAGTGAAAATATTAAACCAATGATTAATTAAAACACGCAAGGAGAGAAATAACACCCAACAACCTGTCCCAAGGGGGCATATCTATTGGCGATTGAAGTAATGCAAGCCCTGAGTGTTGAAGTTTGCAACACCGAAACAATGAAACTGGCATCCAGAAACAACATCCATGATCCTAGTGAAAATTAAGCACCTACACTAGGGTGGGGCCCACATAGGCTATTTTTAGGTGTATGTCTATTTATAGATGTATGTGCATGTCTATTTATAGATGCATGTTTATTTTTATTATCCCTTAATATTAGATGGACATTAAATTGTAATCTATTCTCAATGTGGAATTGAAAATAGTTAACTAGAGTGGAAAATTAGTTAGCTAAGTGAATTTTGAGTTAAGAGGTTGGTTGGTGGGACATGCAGGTTGACTTTAGTTGTAACAGAGTGATTCTAGTTGTAACGGAGTTGGAAGTGCAATGGTGCATGAGTTGTGCAAGTTTTAAATCAGTTTAACTCAGTTAAGTGAGTTAAACTCAATTGTGCTAGTTGTAACTGCAGAAAAAATAGTGAGGGATCAAGTGAATTAAATATTAATTAATTCACATGAAGTGATCTCACATGCAACTGATGTTTTTACTATTATTAACTGCATGCATGTGAGTTCCAGTGGAGACCTAGTTGAGATCTAGGTGAAAGGGAAGTGTAACTATCAGTTGTGATATTAGCAGGCTACCCAGGTGTAGTTATAACATCACAGGATGCCCATGATACTCAACGCAGTTGCAGAAGGCTGAAATTATTTATGATTAAGGATTGCATTCATCAGTAACTGCATGAGCAAGGTAGGTTGTCTGGAGACAGTAAATTGGCTAAGGGATTTGCCAATTTTTGTATGACAGTGTGAGACAATTAGCTGATGTACTGAGAGCTCTTACGATTAGAGTTTTGTATGAAATTGTTTCATGATCCCTTATGGAATATACAATATATGATAGAGGGGTTTTGAGCAGTAAGCTTTCCCCGGGAATATATGGTGTTGTGGTTTTGATCTATTCTTCTTTGCTTCATGTGATTGGCAATTGTGTTGTTTTTAATTCCACAAAGATTTGTAGAAGCAATTTAGTATTTAACTTTAGCGTATTGTTAGATCGGGTGAATCCAAGATATACATTGATGCAGGAGTGTCATGGTTCCAAAATTTTGTACATTTAGTAGAATCTAGGGGGTCTTGTGTTTTTCAAAAGAGTGGTTTTCCTAAGTATTTAATTAATGTAATTTTAAATATTTTGAGTGATTTATGTGATACATTTAGAATAGGGTTTAATTAATTATTGAGGCATATTTGTAACTGTTCTCGAATGTAGGAGAACATGAGTGATTGATGAGTGATTAGTGTGGATTGAGATATTCTGAAATATTGTAAATCTTAGATTATAAAGTAGTAGTGTGGAGGATCCTTAGGATTTATTTGAACATTGAGATCCTCAAGGGATAAAGAAGATATTTTAGGAACTAATTGAGGACTTAGAGGATTTTTAGAATTTTGTTGAGAAACCTATGGATCTGAACCAAAATTGGTTACAGAACGTTTTGTATAAATTTGTAAATCCTCAAAGGCACCAACAATAGGAAAAATTGAACATTCTTAGATAGGAGATTTGAAATTGTAAGCCTACGGGCATATAGAGAGAGAGGAAGAGAAAAGGGCCATGCAAAGGCATATCAGGCCAAAGCTCGATTGTAAAATAGGTTTGTATTTGTATTTTTACATTTGTTTAATGAATTATAAAATTTAACTCATTGTGAATGTGTGTGTTATTCCTTTTACGTGCTGAGTGATCCGTAACTGTGAATTTATGGTGATAAACCATGCTGAATGAATTAAAATTGTATATATAAGTATTTCTGAGTGATAAAGGACTTAAGCGGCTAGGTAGAATCTGCGTGATTCCAATCGGGAGCTAGAAAATGTGTGTACAGGTCAAATAAAGAACAAATTATGAATTTTGGGAGAAGAGGAGAAATACAGAGAATGCTTTGTATTCGAGCTAGAGACAACGCTAAAGGAAACTTGAATAAGAAGAGGAGAAATAGTGTTAAAGGAAACAAAATAAACCAGGAGGGATCAACACTTTAAAATATTGAAGATAAGCTCAGGAGAAATAGAATTGAAGTATTTCGAACAAGTAAAAGAGGAGTAGCACGAAGGAGACTGTAGTGCAAAGCATTGACAATATAAAGAACAGAAGCTTACTAAATATGGAAGCACGGAGAAGAATTCAAAAGGGAAATTCGACGGCAAGGATCAAATCGCAATATTGAGGGTTTAGTAATTGATGGAAGAGATAAAAGCAAGCAGAAGAGGTAAAGAAGTACCACGTGTTGGCACTGCGTAACATCGCGCATCAACAGTTTTAAAGTTTATTGTTAAAAAATTTGCAAGGTAACCAATATAACTTGCGACGCGATTCGGTAAGGACAGAAAGCTGCGATGCGATGTGTGGAGGCCACATGTCAGCCTTGCGCATTAGTGCACATCGTAGGTTTTAAAGTTTAACATTAAGAATTCACACGGTAAAGTGTTATGGTTGCGATGCGATGTGGACGAGAGATAGCATGTGAGCGGTTACAACATAGTCGTTAGATCACATGAAGATATACGGTGGAAATTAAAGTGCGACTTCGCATCGACGGAATGGTAAGTTTGTTGTTAACGTTGTTTAATAAGGATTGCGAAATGTGATGCATTATGATTGGTCGAAGGATGGTGGGACCCTGAAACCCTGTTCCATGCATATGTAATGAGATTTGGGTTTATGTGGTTTATTATAAATTTAAGCGATGTTGATTGCATAAAGTATGTATGTTATAACCTGTCGCGTATGTAAAGGGTTTTATGTGGGTCATAACTCATAGGTCTGAAGTATTGGCATAATGTGAAGCTATGAAGGGGCTTCAAAGATAAAGGTAAAGTTTATTATGTTGAGTTGTCAATCATATGTAAACCTTCCGCATACGTTTGATTGAAATTGATGAACCTTAAAGGTTAAGGAAAAGTTAAGGGGAGAACATGTGGGGTTAATTCCGCTAACCTTGCATGTGGTAAATTTTTTTTAATTGCAACCTTAAGGTTGCATCATACATGCATATTGTTTAATTTCTACATGGTATCAGAGTTGTGTTATAAATTTTCTACATGGTATGAGAGCAGGAATTATTTGGGTGTGCGAGTTTGCAGAGAATATCTGAAAATTTTGAATAAAATTTTTCAAAAAACAAATAGCATATTTGGATTCCTTGCGAAAAAAATACCCAAATTGAAAGCAAAAAAATTAGTCGAATCAAAGCTCGGATGAGGGAGATATCGTCGATTTAAAATCATCTCTTTTGTTAGAAAATTTTGCGATGGAGGGACAATTACAATGTGCGCGAGTTGGTGAAGAAAAATTTTTCCTTCGACACAAAGCCACAGGACAAGCCACGAATATTGGGATTCGAGTTAAGAATATCTATAAACTTGATGTAGATGTGATTTCTACAGAGCTTCCTACCATTGGGAAGTGTGAGAAAGTCATGCAATTGACCCTTGAGAGGGCGTTGGATTTGCATGCAGGTAAGATTGAACCTCAAGATGTGGAGCAACCACATGCAGAGGATCATGGAGTGGGAGCAACCACTCATGCAGAGAAATTTCAAGCCAGATGGGCAGAGGGAGTGCAAGCAGTTATACCACCAAGTGAGAGGTGGGGCGACATGCATGAATAATCCAAAGAAGGAATTTTGGGCAGGATTGATTGAGATGGTGTGGATCTCATGAATCGAACCTGGCTACTAGTAGCCCACAGAGCAGCAGTAGCAGGATCAATTGGATTGATGCGGTCACATGTCGTGAGGACATGAAATCAAAGTGATCGTGTCAGATGTGAAGCGCAGATCAAATTTGGCAGCAAGTGCAGAGTGCATGGATGCAGGTGTCAGTAGTACAAAGGATCCAGTAGACATGTGCAATACCTAGCAGCAAGTCAGAAGACTTTGGTGACAGATGCATTATATTGATTCAATTCTTAGGAGGCTATTTAGTTTCGGAAGTGTTGCATGCAAAGGTTGCATGTGCGGTAAACACTAGCGAAGTGTTCCATGCAAGAGTTGCATGTGTGAGAAACACAAGAGAAGTGTTGCGTGCATGAGTTGCATGTCGCATGCATGGAGTTTCATGTCACATGCAAGGGTTGCATGTCGAATGCATGGAGTTTCATGTCACATGCAAGGACATTCCTTTCTTTTTGAGAGGGAGTGTTGAAGTTTGCAACAAGAAACAGTGAAATTGGCATCTAGAAACAACATCCATGATCCTAGTAAAAATTAAGCACCTACACTAGGGTGGGGCCCACACAAGCTATTTTCAGGTATATGTCTATTTATAGATGTATGTGCATGTCTATTTATAGAATGAATATATATTTATAGATGCATGTCTAATTTTATTATCCCTTAATATTAGATGGACATTAAACTGTAATATATTCTCAATGTGGACTTGAAAATAGTTATCTTAAGTGGCAAATTAGTTAGCTAAGTGAATTTCAAGTTAAGAGGTTGGTTGGTTGGACATGCAGGTTGACTTAGTTGTAACAGAGTGATTCTAGTTGTAACGGAGTTGGAAGTTTAGTGGTGCATGAGTTGTGCAAGTTGTAAATCAATTTAACTCAGTTAAGTGAGTTAAAGTCAGTTATGCTAGTTGTAACTACATATACACTAGTGAGAGATCAAGTGAATTAAATATTAATTAATTCACATGTAGTGATCTCACATGCAACTGATGTTTTTACTATTATTAACTGCATGCATGTCAGGTCTAGTGGAGACCCAATTGAGATCTAGGTGAAAGGGAAGTGTAACTATCAGTTGTGATAGCGGCACGCTACCCAGGTGTAGTTATAACACCACAAGATTCCCATGATACTCAGCGCAGTTGAGGAAGGCTGAAATTATTTGTGATTAAGGATTGCATTCATCAGGAACTGTGTGAGCAAGGCGGGATGTCTGGAGATAGTAAATTGGCTAAGGGATTTGCCAATTTTTGTATGACAATGTGAGACAATTAGCTGATGTACTGAGAGCTCTTGTGATTAGAGTTATGTATGAAATTGTTTCATGATTCCTTGTGGAATATACAATATATGATAGAGGGGTTTTGAGCAATAAGCTTTCCCTGGGAATATCTAGTGTTGTGGTTTTGATCTATTCTTCTTTGCTTCATGTGATTTCCAATTGTGTTGTTTTTAATTCCGCAAAGATTTGTAGAAGTGATTCAGCATTTAACTTTAGAATATTGTTAGATCGAGTGAATCCAAGATATACATGAATATTGTATAATTTTCTACACTGAGAAAACTGAGAGATATAAGTTTCAAATCCCCCCGGTTGTGACCTGATTTACAAAGAGGAGGACAAGGCGTAGAACCTTATAGGTTTAATCGTAGATTCGAGTGAACTGAGTTGTTGGGTTCTTGTGGGATTTTAAAAAATACGATAACCTACAATGGGGGTAGATCAAATGGTCTTTTTCCAACAAATATTCAAATGCCAAAATCCTGTCTCGATCAAATGGGTTTAGAGTTTCAATCAAGTGGTAATCCATTGCTCAACATAAAAGATGCATTTAGATGGAAAAATTGTTAATGATTTCCCATCGAACATGCCAAACTTTGAATTAAAAATCCAACACAAGCACCACTTTACTCCCGTTAAGGATTGGTTGGAATAGAGAATGAAGCTCTAGAGATCATGAAGTTTTTAAAAAGAGACACCATTTTTCTAATACCCATAGGCAGGCTAGATCTTGAATAAATTTACATGTATTTTTTTTTTTTAATTAATGTAAGCTATATATAAATATTTGATATGACCTTTGGTGTCATCTTCCCATAAATTTGATTATTGTTCCTACTTTTCTTATAACTCTTCACATTTTTCAATTACAATATTTAGAATATTTACAACACACTATAATTCTTAGGTTTAAGTATCTAACGCCTGTCATGTCTAATTTTTTTTTTTTTTTAAATGGCATATGGTATTAAAAGCATCCCACTTGTGAGAAGCCTAAACCCCTAACCCCATATTCAGGTTGTGTATTATGGTTGGAAATTTGGATAAATATTACCTTCTTGTGCATCTTTGTTTTTTCTTTTATAGTTTATGATACACCACCTTACTTTTACCTTTGTTGTCTAAAGGTTTCACTTATGTATATAAATCTTGCGTTAAATAATTAAGAATATTATATATTTACATGTATTTTGTTTCATAGGGTTAGATTTAATATTATTTAATGTTAACAACTTGCAAGTTAATGTTTAATTCATGATAATAGCATGTAACTTAATTTTTATAATCATAATAACAACTATTAATTCAAATACGCAACAAATTATGTGTATCTTATGCCTCATATTGAAATTAATTTCACAATTTTAAAAAGATAAAATTGACAGTGCACATAATATACAAGAGTTTCATTATTTTAACAAATCAATTTTTTCCTCCAAGGAGGAAGCCCAAGAGTGGGAATTTCTCCCCTTGCCTTCATATGATGCCATCACACAAGAAAAAGGGTTGCGGCTTCCACTATAATTAAGTTACTTTGGAAAGATAGATGAGATGATGCAAGTGAACTTCTCATATTTTCAATGTGTTATTTTTAATTTCAAGTTGTGGGATACCTTCAACTAGAGTAATGTAAAGGAAGATTGTGAAAATGTTTCAATATATATTAACTCCAAAAATATGTTCGTTATAACAAAATAGCCTTATGTTTTTCCAAAACAAATACAACCAAGTGTTTCTTAACCGAAATTTGTTAGATTGGGATTGGTGGTTTGTACAAAGACATAATTTGAGATTAAAGCAATGTTTTGAGAAAAATAATGTTATGCCAAGGAAGATAATCAAGGTGATGGCAATGAAGAATGATGTGTAATTTTTTTATTTCGACATTTATATTGTGGATGTGTCAATTTACTATGGATATATATAATTGGCCAATTATATTTTGTTTCTTCATTTTATAATGTTAGATATGGATAGTTAACACCCTGCATTTGCAATCAACATGTTAATAATATATTAAATAGTATAAGCATAAAATGTGGCTTATCCCAAATACCAAATTTTAGCTTTTATAATTAATTTATCTCAATCATATATAAACTTTTAAAATCTTACTATTTATTTACTTTAGTTATTTTAATATTTGTTATTAAAATGGGGTGAATTATCATATATATATATATATATATATATATATATATATATATATATAATAAAATTGTTTATAAATAACTTAATACAATAAAAATATATATTCAATAATGTATGGTTATTTTATTTCGTAATCTATCTCAATTACATAGAAAATGTTAAATTCTAATACTAATTTATCTTATGCACCAAAATAAAGGTAAACATGGAATAAATTTTATTCATATACTACACATTTTAAATACATTGTTTCTAACCATCAAATTCATCTTCCATGGTCTCTTGGACTTTCAATAATGACTCATATTTCTTACCATAATCCTAATGGATTAGGTGTCTAACATGTGGACATTGTTGAGAAATATAGGGCATCAAAATTAGGTGATTTCTCTATTAATGATACCTGCTTGTGAATGTTTTTTACTTCTTTATATCATGATCTTATCTTTCCTCAGATTATTATAGTTTTCTTCTTCATCAAAGAGTTATCAAAGAATAAACAATATAGAGATAAGAGACATCGAATATATGCAATCAACCAGGGCCAAAACCTCTTTGACTTGAGAGGAAAACCCAAACAAATTCTTCTTCTTATAGAGACTTCAATTGGCGAATACGAGGACCAAGACCCTTGACCTATTTTCCTCTCCAAGACCAAGTCACAAGATCATTCTTCAATGTTTCTCCTTCTTGCGTGAGTCAACACAAGTTAACCTTCCTTTTTTGCACTACACTTCTTGGCTACCTGAAGTTTTTACCTCTTTCCTCATACCTGCAATTCGTATTACTGCAATTTCACTCATGTGAGGAGAAAGATAGAATTTGGAGATACTTTTCTTCCTTCGCGATAATTGGAGACTTATACAGGTGAACTCGTCTTGCAATATGCTAACCTCAATACCTTTTGATGACGGTTATAAGGATTGATATATTACTGCTGCAGAAAACCAAGTTTCTACCACACATGTGAGAATTTTAGCCCTAAAAACAGTGCCAAGAATCTTCGTTCTTTCTCTCCTTCTTCTCGTTGGTTATAAGGTTGTCTTCTTTGTAACTTTCACACTTCTTATTACTTCAGACCTTGAACAAAATTACTTGTGCACAAATGAAGGTTGATTTGCCTATTTTTAGTGATTTTCCCATGAAGATAAGCCAACTTGACTGAGAACTAAGTCGACATGTCCTTTTGGTGAAGGATTCTTGCTCCATTTATGGCCGACTTCAAGGGTAGCTTGTGACATGGTCTTGAAGGGTTAATGACTCAATCATTCTCTTTTTACAATGTGCAACATGCCCAAATGGGTCTTTCATCTTTAACATCAACTCTATGAACTTTATGAATTGATGACCAAACCTAATAGCTCACAATGGGAGCTTTAACTAAAATAAAATTCCTTGATCATGAAACCCGTGATTCAAGCATTACAAAAATAATTGTACTTTTATTATTTGCATCAATTACATAAAATCACAATTACACATGTCATTATGACGACCAAACCTAGTTACACTTTTCAACACTCCCTCTTAACTAAGGACGTATTCATAATTCATACGAAGTACTTTTTCATTCTCAATCTAAATAATTTCTCATAAGAAGATTCAAATTGGTAACCAATCTTCTTAGCATCATATTAACCAACATTATCACATATCAAAGCCTTGACTAAAAAATCTATCTCTCCACAAGATTAGAGCACAATGTTGGCGAGACCAATGATGTATAGGCACCCTCATCGTTGTCTCTCTCAGAACATACTCTACCCAAGTTCTCAAAGTGTGTTCCACTAGGACTATTCTTATCTTGGATTCCCAGTCCTCAAATAATATCGGTCCTTTATGACTACTCTTATCTTGGATTCCCTAACTCATCCTCAAAGAGTATCATATGCCAAATGTTTACACAATCCTCCATTTTGTCTTCCCAAGTGAAGACAATAATGATGTGTCTAGCTCTCCCTCTCAACTAGGGAGGATGATGGGCCTCTAAATTAGACATAAAATAAGGCCCATCTAACCTTTCTTAAGCCCATCTACCTTCCTTATGCACATGAATATATATATTAAATCTCTCCTTATACACTTAATAATGTTTTCTTATGCTTTAATATTTTCTTAGGAAGGTTTAAAGGTAATTTCATATTTGTGCCTAATATTGGTGATTTTTTTGGAATACTGTCAAAATATTTGGAAGATTATGCAGATTTGGAGAAGGAAATGATTTAGGGACTTTCTCCCTGCCACTGGAAGATCAATATTGGAGAATAAATGAGAACAATATCAGGAAATTAGGGAGAAATCTTGGAGAGAATCAAGGGGGTTTTCCACCCTCCTTAACTCTCAAAGGCAGCCAAATGATCCTCATGAGATCCCCTCTAGCAATTCGAGTTCCAAAGGCAGCCAAGCAACTAAAAGAGGAGTTCACTCAATCTCTGTTTACTTGGAGTCAAGTGGACTCAATCACCCCAAATATTCTCTCCAGCAGTTCGAGTTCCAAAGAAAACCAAGCAACTCAAAGAGGAGAGCACTCAATCTTTGTTTAATGGGATTCAAGTGGACTCAATCACTATTTTCAAGGGAGTTGTTAGTAGCTGCCCTATAGAATAAATAGAGAAGAGCTAGAGCTAGGAAGATTTAGTCAATTCCAGTCAATTCTAGTTGGAACTTTGTTGCAAGCTATTAGGCTTTTACTGTTTAAGGCCTTCGAGATGTAATAAGACTGTATTTTTAATGCAATGAGTATTCAGATGAATTCCTGTTCATCTAGTTCTAGAGAGCGAGGCTCGTGGGTTAGGGCCCAACCCATGTGTCTCAGATTCTCTGTTGTTACCATTCTTTCCTTTCTTCCATTAAGCTAGTTTTATTTCTCTCATTTAGTTAGTTCTGCTTCTAATAGTTTCATTGCTGTTTAGTTTTTGCTTTCAATTTGTTGTTGTAGGTTTCATTTGCTTGTGAGTAATAGAATAGAGTGAAAAAAAAACCAAAAAGGTTGTGGATCAAGATCCCCTTCTCATCTTTGTCAATAGAGCTCGAGGAGGGTAAACCTTCCCATAGACCAAAAAATTGATTTCCGTTCACTATTTTTATTTTTTTTCCTATTTTCTGTGCACAAATCTGCACGTTTGTTTGCAAGAATGAGCATCAAAATTTCCAAAGAAGTTCATTACATTGTTCCGCTTCATCTCCCAATTTCTCCCCATCTCTGTGTTACGTTTCTGAACCTTGTTGTTATGCCTTCATTTCCCTCCTTTCTCTCTTCTTATCAGCTGCCTCACCCTTTTTTTCACGAAAATATTTAAAGTTTGACCTCCGCCTGTTCTCCTCAAAATTCCCGACGCTGCACTTCGCATCTCGCATGACCCCTTCCTTTTCCTTCGTCGTTCTTCAACATCTCAGCGATTTTCCCTTTTCACCTCACCTTTACCTTTTTAATGCAAAAATGTCTAAAAATCATTAAAATTTGACCCCTGCCTTTGCTCCTCGGTTCTCCCATTACCGTACTTCGCAAATCGCAAATCACATTTCTTATTTCATTCTCGTTAACACTTACCACTCGTTTTCACTGATTGCGATAATCGCTTCGTACCCCGCCACATCACAAACACAAATCGCAACGTTTCCCTTTCTCCATTAACACTTACCACTCGTTTTCGCCAATTGCAATAATAGCTTCATACCCTTCCACATCACAATCACAAATCGCAATGTTTCCCTCTTTCGTTTAACACTTACCGCTCTTGCTTGCCGATTACGATATTGTGATCGTGCTCCGCCACCGGTCCCCCCGCCACGTCATCCCTATCGCAGTCATATCGCAGATTTTACCTTTTCACAACTCTTTCCTGTTCGCATTTCGCATTCCGCTCGTCGCACTTCGCACTTCACGACCTTTCCCTCCATCGCAATTCTGCCATCACACTTTCCAAAGCCTCCCACTCCAAATAACTTTTCCGATATTATGCGCTTTAATATATTCCAAACTCATTTTTCACTCCTCTAAGCCTTGTTTCACGTGTTTAACCCTTCCATGAGCACCTTTAGCCATTTTTCCTCTAAAATCCAATCAACACTTTTTCAGTTAGAATTAGATCATGAATAGTTGCATGGTTAGAAGCATGGTAGATAGACCATAGGATAAGTAGAGTGCATTTAGCCATTTGGCCAAGTTAAGTGTGGCTTAGAATTAGTTTCCTTTCTGCCATTTCTTTTCAGCAATATAGTTTAGTTTATTTTCAGTCATTTCCTTTTCTGCAAATTAAAATAGTTTCATTCATGTCATTTCTTTTCAGCAATTCAATTTTCCTTTCTATCATTTCCTTCCAACAATTTACTTTCCAGTTCTTATCATAGTTTAAGAAATAGCACCCTTTCGTAAAGCGGAAGAGGATGACATGAACAGAATGCATATTTTGTGTATATAACACTGTCACCTCCAAGTTTGTACGAACCTCGGGTTGATAAAGTATAGTAGGGCAGCCCTTGGGAGTTGCAGCACTCTTGGTGCAATACCAGGGCCCACCAAAGGACATACCCATTCCATGGAAGGAATGTACCCAAGCTCCCTCTTAAATAGGGACTTGACTAGTCTCCCTCTTAACCAGGGACTTACTTCCAACAAATTTTCAGGTGGACATCATGGGACAATCAACTGCTTGTAGAACTATTTGCTTTGATGTCATGAATTTCTTCTTTGTCCTAGATTCTACATCTTTTGGGACTTCTTCATAGGGCACAAGCCATCCATCAATTTCATCCATGAGTTATTCATGTTATCATTCCTTTCATCAGAAAGTGATCCATTACTCCATATATGGCCTTCCTTCATGCCACACTACCTTCTTCATGCCATGTTTCCTCAAGTATTTTTCATACAGCTACATGGTCACTAGTGGTGGAAGATATCCATATCTCTTCCCTTGGAAGCCCTACATAAGTCCATCCAGATATCATATGAAATGAACATTAAATCAAAATTACCTTTGTGATGGTCCTTCCTCCTGACATCTTCTTGTTTGCATCAACATCCTGCATACATGTTGACACATCTCCAAAATATATACATTGCTAAGGGTCTAATTCTTTTTCAGAATTCATCAAGGTCTTCCTATCTTTCATGGATATATCCTAGTTAAATATCTTAGTCCTCGAACGTTGATTTCCTTTCTCCATAGTTGCATAGTTCACGATATTCTTCCTTTCTCTCTTCACAAATTTCCTTCCAGGAACTTCCGATCATAGTTCCTTGAATTATTGTCAATTACCTCATATTTTATATGAGGACATATTATCGTGATTTCATATATTTAATGTGTGACCTATGCCTTCCAGCATTCTTTCAGAAGAATGAGATTCATTTCATTTGATCATGTTGTCAGGGTAGAAAATTTATCCATGTTACCTACAACCATATGACACGACTCTTCATTTTCAAATATAAGCATACATACCTCATTTTCCTTTTGGTCATCTAGACTTCCTTCAACAACTTCCTTGATTGAAATAAATTCAACCCCTTGACCTACTTTACTTCTTTTGACATCATACCATCCTCCATGAATTCCTAAAGTTGGAATTATTGATGAAATATTTGCTTCCCTTTAATTGGTGAAATTTCCGATGAATATTCCAGTAAAGGATCTTGAGCATCAACATTAATTTTTATTTTTTTCTTTTTTTTTGATGTATGATGAGCTTTGCACCAAATGACTTTTTTCTTCTCCCATAAGTACCAATTATGCTTCTAATGAGGTTACCAAGAGCTATATTATTCCATACGTGGCTGCCATAGAATTTTGTTCCATCTATGCTTCTTTATGATGATGTTATTGTTGAAAATGGCACCAACAAAGATTTTAATTTAATTTTTCCTTTAATTAAATTAGAAGAAAATTGTAATTTCACATGACATGACAACTTGTACGAGTTAACTAAGTTATTTTGATTTAGTTGGTTCATTTAATTCGAGTTTAGGGTCTAACTTGAGCCATGTAGAGTGTCTCCTACTTTTTAGGAGACTTGTTGATTTTATTTTGAGTTGTAATTAATTAATTCATTAAATCTGAGTTAAAGTTAGTTTAACTAGTTCCAACTGTTGGAGGAACTAGTGGGAGGTCTATTAGTGGGGTGTGTACTCTATGATCAACCAGTTAAAAAATAAATCATCCATAAATAACTCATGCATGTGTGACCTACGAGTTACCCATTTGAGATTAAAGTTCAAGGGAAATGTACTATCAGTTGTATAATCATCCAAATTGTATAGGTGGTGCATGCAGTTAAAAGAAGGCCTATGCTCGATTCCGTATTTGTGCATGTAAATGTTGTAGAGATTCTATAAAGGTTGGGTGGTCCAACCACCTACAAAAGACAATGTACAACTACTCAAACCATTCCTCCAAGAAGAACACCCTTATAAAACAAATGCATATGCTTTTAATGGTAAACTAGAGAAAACTTAAAGATTTGAAACAATGGAATCCAAATATTAGGTCAATGCATATGATACAAAGGAGGAGAAGAATTTTCAAAATTGTTTAATTCAAATGGAGAACTTATATTTGATGATCTTTATTTTTATTTTACACATAGCTTAATAAAATGCCTAATAGGATGAAAAGGAGATCTCTATTTTATGAGCTTCCATATTCAAAGCATCTTAAGGTTTCCCACTTATTAGATCCCATGCACATATTCAAATTTGTTTCATATTCTTTCTGAGGGTACATTTCATCGAAAATAAATGACACATTGGTTGTTAGGAGAGAGTATTTATTCAAATGGATAAGAAAATCTGAGTAAAGGAGGGGTTAATCCTTCTTGATATTTTAAAGGTGATGTCCCATGGATTTTTAAGAAATATGATCTCTCTATGGAAAATGATGTTATATTGGATGTGAAGGCACCTTCTTTAAATGGGTTGACTCTATGATGTTACTTCATTGTAAAAGGAAATTTGTCGAGATTCAAATCACATGACCATATAAACCTTCTAAGGGTATGTACATCAAACAAATTAGTATGTATCTATAGTGTAAGTTAAAACATATCATGCACTCACAACTTTATGATAATTAATTTTTTGTGAGTATTTTGTAGTGTCATTATCCTTTGCTTGTATATGGTTTTGTACATTGGATCACATCAAATGATATTCATATGGATAACATTCCACAACGACATCAAGAGATAGTTGATATTATTTTTTATTTGAGAAAGAACTTCCCACGAGTTTTATGAAATTGCTAGTCCATCTTTTAATTCACCTCCCTGGTGAGCTTGAACTAGCTGAGGTGCTCTCATGTTGTTGGATGTTCTTAGAAATATACATGAAATTTTTTAATGGGTTTGTTCAACAAAGCGATTTATGGAAAATGGGTACATATTATAAGGGTCATTCTATTATTCAAGTGAGTATATCAAGCAAATTGATGACACACCATGGGCAGTGGTTTGGGATGACCAGTTGGATGATGACAAAAAGGAAGGGGAGATAATTTAAATGAATGGCATAATGCACATGATAAAGAGTAAGCCATTTATATTTTGTCAAATTTGTGAGAATTTTTTTACATTAAAGTTGATATTATATATTTGATTCCAAATAATAATATTTAATTCTTGTATACATTAGCAAATTCAAAAATTTATGCCATCAATAAACTCATTCTTTACAACACGGAGACAAAATCGTGAGTTTAATTGTATGAAGAGAAAATAAGGAAATAGGACAAGGATAAGAAAACATTCAAACAATTTAATGGTAAAATCATACCTTATCTTAATTATTTAAAAGACAATATGCAAAACATCTATCCCAATAGCTTGTTGGTTGACCAAATCATAGAAAAATATGGCATGTACATTGGTCACCCCCTTGAGAAGAGGATGCACTAAAGATAGGGATAAAGTGTAGAAACTCTATAATAATATTCATGAATATCAAATTCAATTTATAATACATATTTGAATTGTAATATGTTTTATGTTCGTATTAATGTCGGTCATATGACACCATCCTTTGTTTGTATTTTATATAGGTGCATTTGTTCCTATCTATGTGAGCATATGGATGTCATTTTCGCACTGACGATGTTGATGACAGAAACCTATCATAAGATTTGGAGTGGAGGTAAAGTTCAACCAAGCTATTTCTATTAGCCATGATGATCATACAAGTGGACAACTCATATTTTAAATGTGCTATTTTTAGTTGGAAGTAGTGGGATGCCTTCAACCAAAATAATGTAAAGAAAAATCATGATAGTGAGTTAACGTATATTAATTCCAAAAAGGTATTGGTTAAAATCAAGGAACCTTATGTTTTCCCAAAAAACTGCAACCAAGCGCTTTTTTGTTGAAAATATTTTTGTCATTGATATCAGAGAAAGGGGCAGACTACAAAGGTCCAAGATAAATATTTCAAGATGAAAATTGTTGGAAATATTGTTTGGGTACAAGGTTTTTTTTATTCCTAGTTTGGATACCCTATTTTTGAAGGCCAATTTATTCTAAATACCTAGCTCGAAAGGAAGCATAGAATATATGGTTGAAAATATTATTCCAATACGTTTCAAATGGTATTTGACACTCTCTTTAACTCCATAGGAATGAGAAGATATGATAGATTTTTTCAAGTCATCCCAGTTTGAAAGTACAGGTTGTTATGAAACCAGCTCCAAAAATAGAATAAAAGAGAGATCAACGCCTTAGAAATAAGCCAATTCGAGGGGGAAACCTCCTTTAAATTACATAAATGAACAAATCCTAGATGATATAAATGACAAAACCTCCTTCTATATATAGGAGTCCATGGGGTCACAATATAATCCTAGCTGACCTAACAATAATAATGTAAGCGCACAATAATAACAATAAGAGGGCTACACTAACAAAAATAAGGGCTTACACTAGTAATATAGGGACCTGACATGCCCCTCTCCTTCAAAAAAGTGTTGTCCTCAACGCTTGAGTAGCTCTGGGTGATTCTGTATAAAATTCTCATCCTCCCATGTAGAATCTTCAGTGGGTAATTTCTTCCACTTGATGAGATACTCTGAAATTGATCGATTTCATAGATGTCGAGTTCTTGTTTCCGTGACCGCTTCAGGTTCCAATATGATTTTTCTTTCCTCATCAAGTTCTGGCAATATTGTTTGAACTTGAATTTTTTCACCTATAACCTTCTTTAAGCATGAAACATGTGAAACTGGATGCACTCGCGAAGAAGCAGGGAGCTCCAATTTGTATGCCATAGTACCAATATTTTGCAACACCTTGTAAGGACCATAGTACTTTGTCGATAATTTATTATCCTTGTTAGCTTTCCTAAGGGACATTTGTTTGTATGGTTGTAGCCGTAAAAATACTCAGTCTCCTTCATCAAAATTTCTCTCATTGTGATGTTGATCTGCCTGTTGTTTCATTCAATTTTTTGTGAAATTTAGGTTATCCTTTAAGAGTTGGATAAATTCTTGTTGATGCTCGATGTGATATTCCATTGCTTGAACCTTAGAATTTTCTCTTAAATATGATATGATGGATGGTGTATGATATCCATAAAGCTCCATAAATGGGGTCATTTTTGCTGCAGTATGGAAGGAAGTGTTATACCACCATTCAGCGAGAGGTAACCACTTGACCCATTGTGTTTTTTTATAAAATACAAAACAAAAAATATATCCTTCCAAACGTTTATTCACTATCTCAGTTTGACCATCAGATTGAGGATGATAAGTTGAGCTATGAGCTAGTTGAGTATCCAAACAAGAAAATAATTTCGTAAAAAAAATTCCAGTAAAAATGGGATCTCTGTAACTTACAATAACCTTTGGGTATCCATGTAGCTTTTGAATAGTTTCCATAAATGTAGTAGCAATTGTACTTGCTTTAAATGGATGAGATAATGCACAAAAGTGTGCATGCTTGTTAAGTCTATCAACTACCACCATGATGACACTCTTTCCTTCAGAATTAAGTAAACCTGTGATAAAATCCATTGAAATATCCTCCCAGCATTGACTTGGAATGGACAAAGGTTGTAGAAGACCCAGGGTCTTAATTATCTCAACTTTATTTTGCTGGAAAACCAAACATTCCCCCACAAAATTTTGAATATGAGATTTAAGGCCATCCCAAAAAAAATCTTTCTTCAACCTATGGTAAGTTTTTAAAAATCCCGAGTGTCCTCCTAAAGGAGAACTGTGAAATTCCAAAAGAATATTTTGTTTTAGTTGGGAATTCTTACAAAGATATCAGCGACCTTTTTACCATAAGGAATCATTTTTCTAACTAAATGTATCATATGTACTAGGATATTACTACAAATTTTGAATGAGTGTCCACACTTCTTTGTCCTTCTTACATTAATCCCTTGCTTCGGTTATCCAATCTGGTTGGATAATAGAAATGGCACAAAGCAATGCTTCCACCTCTTCATTTGTTCTTGAGAGTGCATTTGCAACAACATTTAGCTTCCCTTTTTTGTAGATGATTTCAAAGTCATAACCCAGCATATTTGTGACCCATTTCTACTACTCTTCTGAAGATTGTCTTTGTTCCAAAAAGTGTTTAAGACTATTATGATCATTTTTTACCATGAAGTGTCTTCCCATTAGGTAAGGTCATCATTTATTTAGTGCATGTAGTATTGCTAACATTTCCTTCTCATAAATAGCTTTTTGTAAATACTTCCCTTTGATTGGACAACTTTCAAAATCAATGGGTCTTCCTTCTTGCATTAAACAACACCAATTCCATTTCCTGAGGCATCACATTCCATAATAAATGTTTTTGTGAAGTCTGGCGTAGCTAAGACCGGTGCTAGGCACATTGCCTCTTTAAGATGTTCAAAGGCATTAGTTGCTTCAGGAGTCCATGAAAATGCATCTTTCTTCAATAATGTTGTTAGTGGCATTGATATTCTCCCATAATTCTTAACAAACTTGTGATAATACCTTGTTAACCCGAGAAATCCTCGCAACTACGTTATGGCTGTGGGGACTTTCCATTCCTTAATGGCTTTAATTTTTTTAGGGTCTACCTTAACACCCTCGTGAGATACAATATGACCCAAATATTCCACCTCTTGTACTCCAAAGAAACATTTGGATGCTTTTGCATATAATTTTTTCTCCTCCAATAGTTTGAGCACCCTATCAACATGTTGAACATGATCCTTCCAAGACCTGCTATACATTAGTATATTATCAAAAAATACTAGCACAAAATTTCTAAGGAAGGGTTTGAAAATGGAATTCATCAACCCTTGAAATGTAGAAGGTGCATTGGTAAGGCCAAAAGGAATGACCAAAAATTCATAATGACCCTCATGAGTTCGAAATGTTGTTTTCGGAATATCTTCAGTCTTCATTCTAATTTGATGATATCCTGAACGAAGATACAACTTGGTAAAATAATTTTCTCCATGTAATTCATCAATCACAAGAATGGGAAACTTATCTTTAATAGTGAGCTTATTGAGCTCCCTATAATCCGAACACATGCACCATGATCCATCCTTATTGTGCACCAATGCCACTGGAGAAGAGAAATAACTTTGACTACGTTGAAGTATACCAACCTCTAACATTTCTGCAGTCATATGTTCAATTTCTCTCTTTTGGACATAAGGATATCTATTAGGCCTGATGTTTGGAGGAACACTTCCTGGAATCAAATGAATTACATGATCATGATCACGACTAGGTGGGAGTCCTTTGGGAGTTTCAAACACCTTGGAATGATTGTCCAAGACTCTTTGGAGATCTGGAGAAATAGATGATTTTGATGTTGGAACTTCTAGTGAGCATAATTATGCAATTATGCCTCGTTGTTATTTCTTCAGAAGCTTTGTCATGACATTAGAGCTTATTATCTTTCTCGACTTCCCTGCGATACCCCATAATTCGACTTCCTTTCCTTTCAAAAAAAAATATAAGAAAATTTCTTGAAAATTAAAAGCTACCGTCCCCAAAGATTGTAACCATTGTACTCCTAGTACAACATCAACACCTCCCATTGGAATGGAAAGCATTGGACTATTCAATACATATTCCTCCATGGTTAGTTTGATATTATGGTATTTTCCAGAACAATTTATAGTTCCTCCATTTGCAACCATCACTTGACATTCTGGTGCTGGGTATAGGGAAAAATTCAATTCCTTGGCTACCTTACAATGAATAAAATTATGGGTACTACCTGAATCAATCAACACTATTACCTTTTTCTTCTTGATATGTCCTTCTATCTTGAGAGTTTGAGGAGTGGTAATTTCTGCCAATTCATTACACGATATGGTCAGACTCATTTATTCTTCTTCTAGGGTTGGTTCCTAGTGTATATCCTCTTCTTTTGAAGTTCCTTGTTCATTTTCTTCCTCCTCTTCACATTATATGTAAAATAATTTCTTCTCAACACACTTATGACCTTTAGTGTATTTACTATCACAATTGTAGAAAAACCCTTTTTCTCTTTTTTCTTCCAGTTGTTGTGGTGTCAACCTTGTAGGTTATCAAAATCTAGGAGTAGCAACACTTCCATATTTATAGATGTGAGTGGTTGGCTTCCTTGACGCCATAATTTTACATTCAATTTTTCTTGCCAACCTGAATGCCTTCTCCGATGAATCAGGTTCCCAAACGTGAACCTCATGTTGGATGTTATCCCTTAAATTCCCTATGAAGACATAAATCCTGTGTTCCTCTGGAATATCAGTTACTCTTATATTCAATTTTTGGAAGTCCTCAATGTGCTCCACCACTGAACCCTTTTGTTTGAGATTTACCAATTAGCTAAAAAAAGGTGTTTCTCTTTGTATCCTCATAATGTGCTATCATTTCCTCCATAACAATTGACCAAGTGACAATTTTTTTACGGGAACAAATTCATCGATACCATACAAATGTATTTTGTTCTAAATATAAAGTTGCAATGTGTACCTTTTGTGTGTTTTTCACATTATTGAGATCAAAATATTGCTCCATGTGTAGTATCCATGTTACGGGATCCTTGCCATCAAAATTCCTCATATCGATCTTTGGAATATGGTGGGTTTTCCATCCAAAATTAGAGTTTATGAAATCATGATTAACATTTATTATGTTCTCATCATGAGTTTCCTCTACTATCTTTCCGCCATTAGGAAACATTTATTGTATCTACTTTGCCAAACCTTCCATGTCTGCTTTTAGATCATTCTTCATGTTTTCCATTTTTTCTTCCGTGCCATCCATCTTAGATTCCATGCCACCTTCTATGCCATCCATGCCATTCTTCAAACCATCCATCTTGTCTTCCACGCCTTTCTTTAAAACTTCCATTTCATTTTTTGTTGCTCTTTTCAAGAGCTAAATTCAGTGCACTTGTTCTTGTAATTTTGATATTTCATGTTGCATTTATTCATATTCATGAGTCGTAGTAGAGCCTTCTGAAGGCTTAATGGGTGTTGAATTATTTTTAGGGGGGGATTTTAGAACCCAATACTGATATCTATTCTACAATATTCCCTTAGAATCAATTCAAACTGATTCTTCAAACAAGATTTATGCAATTTGGGAAAAAAAAATACACACATTTCTTTCTTTTGAGGAGCTCGAAATTGAAACTGAATTATCTCTGTGATTTAGGATCTTCAATATCTAAAATTTGGTCCTATATTAGCCCTCTGAATCTTCTTTTGAATTCCATAGGTCTGACCTGATTTGGATTCTTTAAGGAAAACTTATGCCCAACCTCCCGCAATGACCTAATTATGGACTGGTTCAGTAGAGTGAACTTGTACGGCATTCCATGTGTCATTGTTTCCTCCTTCGGCTCTGTAATTGATATACAAGAAACTACAGTCTGTGTACTTGCAACCACTTTTTACAGAATTCCAATCCGATGCTCAGAGGGAGAGTTATGATGATTTTCCCATGGTCACCTCTTTGAGATGAAATTCATGAGCCTGAAAAAACCCTAACTTCCATAGATCATATCTCCGAAAATATTTCGAACCAAGATCTAAAATTTTTACAAAAAGTTCCTCAGGATTTCGGCTTCGCTTTATAAAAATTTCAGCTTTTGAACCTTCGTAAAAAAAATGTTATAGCTGAAATTCCACGATGACCTGTTTGGAGCAGCGAAACCCTGGAATCCAAAGCTCTGATACCAAATGTTATGAAACCAACTCCAAAAATAAAATAAAAGAGAGATCAACGCCTTAGAAATAAGCCACTTCGAGGGGGAAACCTCCTTTACATTACATAAATGAACAATTATTGGATGATACAAATGACAAAAACTCCTTTTATATATAGGAGTCCATGGGGTCACAATATAATCCTAGCCGATGTAACAATAATAATGTAAGGGCACAATAATAACAATAACCTGGGCACAATAATAACAATATTGGGGTTACAGGGGTACAACAAAAGAAATAAGGGGGCTATGCTAACAAGAATAAGGGACTACACTAGTAATATAGGGACCTAACACAGGTTGACCCAATCAATTTTACAAGTTGGCCCCATAAGTGAACAAAAAAACACTATAAATAAATTATAAATGAGTGCATTTGAAGGTCATCCAAACAAGAAGATATCTAAGGTGTGCAAGAGAAGTTGGGGAATACTCTTGGGGTTTTACAGGTGATGTGATTTGTGGAGTGAATGAGTCATCTTGGAATTTTCACTATAACTTTTCTTCTGTGATGTTTCAAATTGTGAAATTTTAAGTAGATAGAGCTGACATTGGTTCACTATACTTTCAGATATATCCTATGAGGAAGTCAAGGTTCCAAAATGCTCCTAAACTCTACTTAAAAAGGGTCAATTTGAAATTTTTGCTATAATTTATTTTCTAATGTGTTTTAGACTATGAAATCTTGAGGAGATAAAGGAAAGATCCTAATTACTAGTGGTAAAAATTCCAGGCTTTGGTTCACTATAATTTCAGAGATTTGCTCTGTGAAATTTAAGGTTTCTTAATGCTCTTGAAATATGCTTCAAACATGTCATTTGACATTTTCGCTATAACTTATTTTCATAATGTTTCAAACTATGAAATATTGAGGAAAAATAAGAGAATTCTCTAGGTACTTTTGGTAAAAAAATTAAGCATTGGTTTGCTACAATTTCAAATATATGACCAATGAATGTTAATATTTCTGAATAGACCTAAAGTTAGCTTCAAACGATTCAATTTGGAATTTTTTCTATAAATTATTTTTTGATATGTTCTATATTGTGATATCTTGAGGAGATAAAGGCAAGATCTCTAGGTATCTGTGATAAAAAATTCAAACTTTAGTTCTCTAGACTTTCGGAGATATACCTTGTGGAAGTTACGGTTTTGGGATAATCCTAAAATCAATTTCAAATATGTTAGCTTGGGATTCTAGATGTAATTTCTTTTCTAGGATTTTTCAAACTATGATATTTTCAAAGGTCCAAAGAGACATACCGAAGTGCCTAAGATAAAAATTTCATAATCAAATTTGTAAAATTGGATATGTGGCATGTTGTATAAAATAAGAGGCCAATACCAACAAGTTTTGGGAGAGATATACCTGGTAAAGGTAGTAGCAGTGAAAAAACCCAATGATGACAAAAGTAGCAAGCGGCTCAATGAAGTAGGTTAGTTCCTATGACTATTTGAAGTAGTGGGGATTAGTGTCACCTGTAGGTTGGTGTCTACGAATATTTGTTGCAATGGGGATTGGTGTCTCTAATAGGATGATACCTATGAATATTTGCAATTGTGGGGATTGGTGTCTCTAGTAATTTGGTACCTTAAAATATTTGTAATAGTTGGTTGATGCCTATAAAGAATTATAAAATTAAGTTTCGTTGTTTTCTCCTAAAAGGTTTCCGGGGTAGATGGTGTTAGAGTCCTGTAATTTACAGTATCACAAGGTGACTATGTATTCTTTATTCGAAAATTTTCATATTGTACATATATGTCAATTTTAAAATGTATTTTCAAAGAAGATAAAAAGAAACAAAAAAGAAAAAGAAAAGAGGGTGTTAGAAAAGGAAAAAATAAAGCCCCACACAAAAGAAAAAATGAATATTTATGAAAGTGTTGCAAATAAAAATGCCACTACTATTGAGGAAAGTTTGTGCAATCATACAATTTAAGCATGATTGTACAATTTTTGAATTTTCTGCTAATAGGTTAGAAAATGAAGATTTTCCAAACCATTTAATCTTGACTTATCAGTAGATAGGTAGAAAATGACATTGGTTCAACAGCCTAATTTGAACCAATAAGAGAAATAAGGGATAGGTGATAGGTTATAAATTCAAAGAAAAAAGATTTCAGGGTCTGCAAGCCTAAATGCACCCTAAAAAGAAGAAAAAAGGTTAGGTTTGTAGTTTGGGTAGGCAGATTTGTTGGAAAAGAGAAGGGAGAAAAATGTAAAGATCATTCCATGAATAAGCAGCCTCAAAAGTTGCTTGTTGATATTCCTATGATAACAGAAGAGAAAGTAGAAGAGGATAAATCAAAGTGAAAGAAAAAATTGTACTCTAAAGGTCCGAAAATGGGTGTTTTTATAAAATTTGGGACCTTATGATATAATTTTACCCCTAAGTCCCGACCACATGCATATTTTTTTACCCTGCCCATTTTCATATTTTCCTTATCCTAAGTTTTACCTTACCCCTCGACCTTCACATCCCGACCCCACTGTCACATCACCTATCCCATCATACCCCACGTCACGCACCCCCACCTACGTTAAATATCCCTGCAACTCCCCTCATCTACGCGCATCCGCTACCCATCTGACAGTCCACATCTCATTATGGCCCCCCCTCACCCTCCGAACGTTAACAATGGAGGGGGGCTCCGAAATGGGCGGTACCTAATACCGTCCAAGCTCGCTACGTGTCGCGCCCCAGGGCTGTTCGCAGCCCCCCCCAGCAATAAAACTTACCACCTACCCCCTCTCCAAAAACGATTTCTGCCTCCATACAAAACCATCCCCCCATCAGACCGTTGGACTATCTATTGCTTGCTCCCGTCTCACCACGTCGTAGCTGACCTGTCCCCCTTTCAATCACATTCATTCCCACCAAGGTGTCTGTTGCATGATGAATGGTTGGGCTATTTTTCAACGGACCCGAATGATCCAGGTGGATATTGGTGGCCACCCACCTATTCCACTTGGCCCCCCACCATTGTCTCTTTCAGTTTTTCAGTTTCGGCATAACTTACTATTTTTAGCAGTTTTTCGGGTCCTGAACTTCCGGAGCCGTTTTGAGGCCCTAAACGACGTTTTTTGGGTATGAAAGCGCCAACGAATTTTCTAATAAAATTTGTCCCGACAGCTGTAGTCCTCGGATAGAGCTTTCTAATGATGTATCATATGCGTCAAACGGAGATAGTATGCCAAAGTTACGTCCCTGGGAAGTTGAAACACCAATTTACCCAAACGGGGCCCATAGTTTTGGCGCTTCATCTCCTAGGGTTAGGTTTTTGGGATGTTTAGGGTTCTCCATCGTTTCTCAATAATAAATAGGCCCTTGCGCCTCATTGTAAAGCAGTTCAGAGGTCTGTAGCCACCACATCTCTTCTCAGAGATAGCTACCAGTACCCTAGCTAGTTTTATTTCCATTGTCTGTAAGCAAATTTCAGTTCTTTGATATTAATGAAATGAAGTGTTATCTCCGCTGCATCTCTGTATTTATGGTTATGTGTTTATTCTGTTGCGTTCCTGCATAAATCCGGATCAGTGGTATCAGAGCGGTCTGCTTTTTCTCGATCCTTCTTTGCATGTCCCCAACGAGGTCGGGGTATAAGGAGCTAGGGCTTGATATGGTGGAACCTTTGCAAGATCAGCCTCGTAAAACTCGACGGACGCCCATGGGGGACGAAAAGAAAGATGAGGGAGCAGGAGATCCTATCAAAATATTGCTCGAGGAGGCCCTCGAAAACAAACTCAGAGATTCGCTACGAGCACCCTAGCTATTTTATTTCCATTATGTCTGTAAGCATCTTTCTGTTATTTGATATTAATGAAATGAAGTGTTATTTCCGCTGCATCTCTGTATTTATGGTTATGTGTTTATTCTGTTGCGTTCCTGCATAAATCCGGATCATTGGTATCAGAGCGGTCTGCTTTTTCTCGATCCTTCTTTGCATGTCCCCAACGAGGTCGGGGTATAAGGAGCTAGGGCTTGATCTGGTGGAACCTTTGCAAGATCAGCCTCGCAAACCTCGACTGACGCCCATGGGGGACGAAAAGAAAGATGAGGGAGCAGGAGATCCTATCAAAATATTGCTCGAGGAGGCCCTCGAAAAACAAAGGAACGCGATGATGGATAGTTTTGCTCAGATCCTTCAACGGTTGCCCACCGGCGGCGCATCTGCATCTAGTAGCCACTCTGGAGTTGCGACTCCCTTTAAGGTACAAGTAAATTTTGACATTCCCATATTTGAGGGTCAAATAGACGCAGATGCCGTAGATAGATGGTTGAATCTATTAGAAGGATATTTCTCTGTTCATGACTTTTCAGACCGGGAGAAGATTATTTTCGCACTCCTCAAAGCTACCCCCCATGTTAAGGACTGGTGGGAAACCTACTGTGAGAACAAGGACCAGACAGAACCCTCTCTGTTCTCGGCCGTACCAACTTGGAATTCTTTCCGAGACGCCGTCAAGGAACACTACTATCCTGTGGGGAGCTATGAGGACAAGTACATACAATGGACCACGCTGCGACAACAAAGGGATCAAGATGTGCATGAGCTGACGAATCTGTTCCATACCCTGCGCACAAAGTTGGGTATCAAAGATTCAGAGAAACATTTGGTGCTAAATTATCGCAGCTGTCTGCACAGATACATTCAGGAGGAAATGGAGTTCCTCGACATCTCCTCGCTTGGTACAGCATACCGGTATGCTGCCAAGATTGAGCAGAAATTCAAACAGAAGAAGCGAGACTTTGGATCTGCAAATCAAAAGCAAGGAAAAGGTGCTTCCAAACCGCAAAACAAAGGACAGAGCATGGCGGCTAAAGACAACCCATCAAAGCCACAAGACAAGAACAACACCGTAAAGCCAAAGAAGGACACGGAAAAGTGGTGTGAGTTCCATAAGAGCTCCACTCACAACACAAGTGAGTGTCGGGCCAAGCAGTCGCTAGTGGCCGAGATGAGGGCTTCTGAGTCAGATGCATGCTCCGACTCCGAATCAGAACCTGAAAAAGGGAATGAAAAAGGGAAACAGATTATTGATGCGGAGCCCAACGCCACGGTTGCCACTACAAAGGTCCAGAAGGAGGAACCAGAAGATCCAGAGGAGGAGGAACGTCTCTTCCACTCCCAGATGTGGGTAAAGGGCTCCCCTGTACAGTTCATTATCGACAATGGGAGCCAAAAGAACCTCATTTCAGCAGACGCCGTGAAGCGGTTGGGCTTGCCGACCACAGCTCACCCACATCCATACACCATCGGTTGGCTTCACCAAGGACGAGATCTCCGCGTCAGCCAGCAGTGCCGCCTTCCCTATAGCATCAAGCCCTTCACGGATGAGGTATTATGTGACGTTGCTCCTATTGATGTTTCTGATGTATTATTAGGACAACCATACTTGTGGAAGCGTCATGCTGTGTATGAGTCTCGACCTCGTGCTGTTATTATTACCTTGGGAAATAAGTTGTACAGGATACCAGAGGTACCACCTCCTATGACTATCTCTTTGGTTACTGCAAAACAATGTAGTAAGCTCATTTCCCAAACCAGGAAATTCGTTTTCCTGATGATCCGCCCCCAGGGCAAGAAGAAGACTGCGGCCACGACCTCCAGACAGGGCCCCTCTGCACGACAACAACAAATGGATAAGGTCGTGGAGGAGTACGGGGACATCTTCACCTCACCCACAGGGGTTCCTCTGCACTGCCAGGTCAAGCACCCGACTGATCTGACCCCAGGTGCGCCACTACCCAATGGACCGATCTATCGACGCTCTGTTCTGGAAAATGAGAAAATCAAGAGGCAGATTCAGGAGCTGTTGCAGAAAGGTCACATCAGACCAAGTTCATCGCCCCGTGGGAGCCCGATCATGTTGGTACAGAAGAAGGATGGGACGTGGAGACTTTGTATTGACTATCGGGCGCTGAACAAGATCACTGTCCGGAATAGGTACCCAATCCCACGGATTGATGACCTTCTGGACCAACTCCAAGGTGCAAAATATTTCAATAAGATCGACCTGAAGTCTGGGTATCACCAGGTACCAATTGAACCCTCTGATGTGTGGAAGACTGCCTTCAAAGCTAAGGAAGGCCTTTTTGAATGGCTGGTCATGCCTTTCGGGTTGACGAATGCTCCCGCAACCTTCATGAGGATGATGGACGACATCTTGCGCCCATTCACCAACTCATTCGTAGTGGTGTACTTGGATGACATTCTGATCTTCAGCAAGACTTGGGAAGAGCACCTTCATCACATCCGACAAGTCCTCCAAACACTGCGGCAACACAAGTTGTGTGCCAATTTTGAGAAGTGCACGTTTGGCATGACCCAGGTTCAATATCTGGGATACATTATTGATGAAAGGGGGGTGCATGTGGATCCAGCCAAGATCCAAGTCATTCGGGATTGGCCAGCCTCGACTACTATAACAGAGCTTCGCAGCTTTCTGGGTCTTGCTAATTTCTACCGTAGATTCGTGTTGGGATTCTCTCATATCACTTGGCCCTTGAGTCAAGTCACCAAGGGAGGAGCGAAAGCAAAATTCTTTTGGTCAGAACCTCAACAAAAGGCATTCAAAGAATTGAAAAATTGCCTATGTTTTGCCCCAGTGCTCACATTACCAAACTTGCAATAGCCATTTGAGATCGAGACAGATGCCTCCGACTATGCTATTGGGGCAGTTCTTACTCAACAGGGACATCCAGTGGCATATCACAGTGAGACATTGTCTGAGACAGTTCGCAAGTATCCCACTTATGACAAAGAAATGTATTCCATTGTGCAAGCCCGTCGACAATGGAAGCATTACATTTTGGGGAAGGAAACAATCATCCACACAGACCACCGGCCCCTGCAGTTCATACAGACACAAGGGAAGTGGCAGAATGATCGCCATCAGAAGTGGTCCACATATCTGCAACAGTTTCATTTGAACATCAAGTACAAGAAGGGTAGCACCAATAATGTTGCAGACTGCCTCAGCCGACCACCGATCGTGGCGCTCACCACCGTGCTCAACTCTTGTGGGCACGAGACTTCTCATTGGCCGCTTCTCTATGAGAGTGACCCAGAATTCGGCCACACTTACAAGGCACTCTTGGGGGGCACGCAAGTTCCAAATTTTCACCTCCAAGATGCACTTTTATGTCACCTGGGACACCTTTGTGTTCCTTCAAGCGGGCGTGCCAAGATGATATGGGAAGCACACTACAGTCGAGTCGCTGGGCATTTCGGGGTCGAGAAAACAGTAGCAATACTACAGAAGTATTTCTATTGGCCGAACCTTCGAAAGGATGTCGAGAAGCACATCAGATCCTGCACTGCTTGTGCCATTGCCAAACCGACCATCAAGAAGCAAGGCCTATATACTCCACTACCTACCCTTAGTCGACCTTGGGAATCCATCTCCATGGATTACATGTCGGGCCTGCCTTCTACTAAGAATGGAAATGACTGTGTTTTCGTGGTCGTTGACAGATTCTCGAAGATGGCCATTATGGCGGCCTGTAAGAAGAATATCACAACAGAAGCCACTGCTAAACTCTTCTTTGAACGAGTGTGGGTGCACTTTGGGATCCCACGGTCTATCATATCAGATCGAGATAGCAGGTTCCTCAGCACATTTTGGTCCAGCCTCTGGTCAATGTTGGACACAAAGCTCACCAAGTCCACAGCCTTCCATCCCCAAACAGATGGCCAGACAGAGGTCGTCAACAGAATGATTGTACACATTCTGCGCATGTACAACTCAAAGCATCCACGCACATGGGACGAGAGCCTCCCCTATGTACAACACAGTTATAACCGGGCTCTCCACAGCTCAATTGGCCATAGCCCCTTTCAGGTGGGCTTGGGATTCCAGCCACTATGTCCCATTGACATAGCCATGCCGTTTGCAGCTGCTCAGGCCGATTCAGCTCATGTCCAGTCTGAAGTTGACAAAGCAAGTAGCTTCATCGAGCGCATTCAACACATCCGCCAACATGTTCATGATATATTGGACAGAGCCAATGCGAAGTACAAACAGCGCCATGATCAACACCGGGTGCCACACCACTTCCACGTGGGCGACAAAGTATGGCTACATTTGCAGAAGGAGCGCCTCACTGGACCTCACCGCAAGCTTCGCCCGCTCCGATACGGGCCGTACACCATCACCAAGGCTGTAGGTAACAATGCCTTCGAGCTTAGTATTCCACCATTCCTTGGTCTGCACCCAGTCTTCAATGTGGATCGCCTTCGCCCTTACTTTCCACCTCTACTGGACACCTCGGACATTGCAGAACAACTCACACCAACAGAGTTAAACCCAGACTGCATGGAACAGGCCACCACAGATTGTATCATGGACATGCAAATCAAGAACACTCGTCAACAACAAATCCAACTGTATCGGGTTGTCAAAGCTGGCCAACTCCTGCACCAAGGAAAGTGGTTCACCAGGGACCAAGTTCAGCAGAAATTTCCTCATCTCATGGAGGAACTTAACGCAATGGGGACCATTGCTTCCTAAGGGGGAGGAATGATCCAGGTGGATATTGGTGGCCACCCGCCTATTCCACTTGGGCCCCCACCATTGTCTCTTTCAGTTTTTCAGTTTCGGCATAACTTACTATTTTTAGCAGTTTTTCGGGTCCTGAACTTCCGGAGCCGTTTTGAGGCCCTAAACGACGTTTTTTGGGTATGAAAGCGCCAGCAAATTTTTTGATAAAATTCGTTTTGACAGCTGTAGTCCTCGGATAGAGCTTTCTAATGATGTATCATATGCATCAAACGGAGATA